>CM035798.1:40377078-40977078 GCA_020466265.1 Siphamia tubifer | reverse complement strand
GGTATTTAACTGGAGATCATATTGATGGAACTGAAACCAACATGAAGCCTTGACTGTGGAATTCTTGCACATTCATCCCATGGGACCACATGTTTGAGACCCTTGTTCAGCCACGTCTAATAAGTTCTAATCTAATAAGTTTGGCATTTCATTTTGTAACAAACTGTCCCAACACATTAGTTAACACATATAAAAAGCACAATAAGGTTTGTGGGACATTTTTAACTATTCCTAATGCGGTTTTGGTATCCAATAAACAATAGGAAAATATCTACAAAAAAATAAAAATCAGTATTTTTCCAGTATATTCTGTTAATGCAAACTTTGAATAGTGCACTGATGGTAATAGCCAAGAACTGCTGCTACTACTAATACAGTGATACTAATATGTTTAGCTTTTTACAAATACTTGAAAGTAAAATAAAATATTAACAACAAAATAAAATCCACTATGCTTTAGAATTATTACATAATGCACCACATTACTACATCTTCAAGAAATTAAAAAAAAAAAAGTTGCAAGTGCATTTTGTAAGAATATTCTCAAAATGTAATAACTTTTTACATAATATGGCAAAAAAAAAGTAAAAATGCCATGGGGCAGTTTATGCCAAAATGTGCTTCATCACAAAATAAAATGAAAAACTCATTACAAAATGTGGCTCAATAACCTCTGATCTACATCATGTACATCTCTGTTCTAGGTGGTAACGGTTCTTTCTAGTGGAATCCTGCAGTAAGATGAGCAGTACAAGTAGAAAGTACATTTTTCCCTTAGGTTGTGTGTTGGTATATAATATTTTTAAACCCATCATCTGGTCAGTGGGTGAAGCCTAACTCACCACTGTGTATTAACATGGCCTCAGTCACTGCTAATGACCCATTGTGTGGTTCTGGTTGGATCTGCAGCAGTTCACACATCAGAGGGTAGATGTGGATGCTGTCGAACGGCTTCGACAGGTAATTCTTCTTGAAGTCAGGTCCGAAAGCCCTGAAGATGGTTTTCATATCCATCCATCCGTTGTGATATCCGTGGTCTCCTTTGTTAACATAGACGATGAACCTCTGGTAGAAAACACATGACATCATAGAAGGTTAATTAACCAGTAAACATCTGTTCTCTAACCATGTTGTCATATCATGTTATTGAGTATCCATGGTAACAGATCAAGCTGGAAAGATACATTGAAGAAGTTTCTACTTTTGGGGACAGTTTAATTTATCATTTCTATGACTTTTACTTTAATTTAATTTTAAGGACGTAACAAGAAACAATACGACAGACACAAAAAAAATTACCTTCGCTTGAAAAGGAGTTGGAAAAACCCTCTTTATACACAGTAAATTTTGCAGTGTTAAATCAACAGAGAGTTTATTTAACTTCTTCTAGAGTGTATTTGGTTCCATTGTCTCCAAATTAACACTGCAAAATCTACAGTGTACAAACTCAGAATTAAATTGCATCTCTTTTGCTTTAACACGGTTTTTTTTTTTTTACATTTTAACATAACTAATCATATCAACTTTTTTGTCACCTCACATATTTGCATAATCAACCTTTGTTTAATATAAAATATAATATTAACACGAATTTCAATTATTTACTACAAATAGAATTATTACTAAATGTGACAGTATCACCTAATCATTAGTCTTTTAATTCATTAATTTCAAATACATAATACACAATTATATCTTATTTTATGCATTCATCTATATTATAACTAGATACTTCTTCAGATAATGTTCTATATTTTGTTATATTAGTTGTATACATCCTTTTAAATGCACAATACATTGTTTATGTGCAGTAACATCAGAACCTTGAAGGACAAATTCTTTAGGTCAAATGTCAAGGTCAGAATAAAGGTTGAAATCAAATTTTGGATATAGCTTTTGAACTATTCATCTTACAGACTTTCAATGAGCACCAAAATGCTGGGATTTCAATTCTGAATCTTGTGTGTATAGATTTGGTTATTGTTGACCCAAGAGGTCAGAGGTCACTGGGTCAATACTTAAACAAGAATGGATTATAACAGAAAAACTAATGAATATATAGACTTAGTCACTATTATTATAAGATCAGAAACTTGGCATGAGCTTCAAAATGGCATCATGAACGTTGACCTTGAAGGGTCAAAATTAAGGTCACGTGATTTTAAATGGTCATAACTCCAAAAAGAGTGGTGATAAGTACTCAGTTACTACTTGTTGACAGATACGATACTACATGTTGGCTCCAAAATGACATCATAACCTTTGACCTTGAAAATTAAACCCATAGTCTCATGATTTGAGAGGGAAATGTCCATTAAGAGTTAAAATGTTTGCCAGGGGGCGGGGTTTGTTATGTTTGGGGATTTTATTTTTCAGATCCAAATGGGGTGAATGTGGCCCCTGAACTAAAATGAATTTGACACCCCTGGTCCAGAATAACCATGAATTTCTTGTGTTAAAGTCCATTTAAAGGACCTTTTTGTTCCATCTTCATTAGTTTTATTGATCAGTAAAAAAAAAAGATACTAACAGAATTCAGGTTAAAGCCCAAGTCTGCAACCAGCACCATGGGAGTCAGTCTGTTGCTCTTGGCCAGATGGAAGCTCTCAGGAAGGTCATGTTTCTTGTAAACCGTCATGTTTGGTACTTTGGACAGTGCGTCAAAAACCTCCTGATCCTTCCCAGGCCTTGGCGTCAGGATCCCAAACCCTCCATAGTCCAGGATCTCAAACTTGGCCAGTTTCAGAAGGTTCAGATACTTGTTGAGGATGATCTCGTCCACCTGAGGCCTCTTCTTCACAGTCGTCATCCCGTGGTCTGACGTGATGATGACGTTCAGTTTGTCGGTCAGGTGATATCTGCTGATGGCTTCCCTCAGGTACCCGATGGTGCGGTCGATCTGTCTGATGATCTTTTTGCGGTCTGGATGGTCTGGGCCCTTAGCGTGGCCCACATTGTCCGGTTCACCGTAGTACAGCGTCACTAGATCAAAGTCCTCCTCAGAGAACCAGCTCAGCACTATGTCGATGTTATGACGCCATTCCGTCTCGTTGTCGTCTATGTGACTTCTGTCCTCCACCAGCGCTCTGTTGACCGGTTGACCGCCGTAGCTGGCTCCACCTCCAGGGAAGTAAAACGAGGCAGTTTTCAAACCCTGAAACAAACAGGAAAAGAATGTTACACACACAGATTTATAAGTGCAGTGTAAGGTTTAGAAGAGTTGAGGACCTAGCTGCACAAACATACACTCATATTCAGAAATGTATTTTCATTAACGCATAATCGCATGAAAATATTTCAGTTATTTCTTGTTTTCCTCATTTTATATCAGGTTTTATATCTTTTAATATTTAAGTGAATTTAAGGGAGGTTTGAAAAAAGTGCAGAAAAGACTAAGCAAACACTGATTCAAACAATAAAATTGTACTTTTTTGTAGATTCGGTTAGTTGCAATCTGCAGCTTCACCACTAGATGTCATTAAATATAAAACATTACACCTTTAAGTATTTAAGAAGAAATAAAGGAAATTTTGAGAAATATTCATGAAGTGGGAGAAAAAAAACAAGAAACATTTTACATTGAAAACTCACCTAATTCTAATCAGATTGGACCCACATGGTCACCTGATCTGGACTTATCTGGTTCTGATAAGACTGGGTACATCTGGTTCTGATTAGTGTCTTGCCTGGTTTTAATCAGACTGAACTTGCCTTGTTTGGATCCATTAATACCAGGTTCTAACTCATAACTCACCTGGTTCTGGGCTGTGATCCACAAAGGCAGGACCCCATTGTCCCACCATTCAGATCGTTTCAGTGTTTCTTTATGACCCACTTTCTGGTTGGTTGTGGTGTTAAACATCATGTTGTGGACGACTTCATGATCCTCCACCCACCGACCTACACAAAGGAAGTAACACAGGACCGATGACCTTTCACAATAACACTTAATATTTAGAGCTAATGTTAAAACACATTCATTTTAAGGCTTTTAAGGATTAAGACATTTTCCAAATACTTTTATCTTTAACAGGATCTTCATGAATATGAGCCCAGATTTTAGTCTTCAGCTTCACAGATCTGATATAACTTTATTTGCTCATACGTGTGCTACTCATTTATTATTTTTGTATCTTATACATTTGTTGTAGAAGTCCTAAAATATTTGGACTGTAGAAAGAGTGTCTTGAACATGCTTAAAGCAGGGATGTCAAACATGTGACTTGTCGAACAAAAGTGACCATAGGGTCCAATCTGGTCAATGAGATGAATTTGTGAAGTGAAATATTACATTGAACATGTGACCAGTCAAGGATGGCCAACTCATTTTAGTTCAGCGGCCACATACAGACCAAAGTGGTCTGAAAATGTATCAAGTAAAATAAGTAAATAAGTATTCATAGAATGCCTAATCTCGCCCCTATTTTGTGCCAATCTCAGGCTTCTATGACAACCCGTTCTTGAATTAGAGCCAATAATGTGATTCAGACCTTTCTGCTGAATGTGACCTTGACTTTTGACCTTTTGGAATATTGATAATTTCATTATATGTATATATGCGTCAGTGCGTGTAATATTATGATAATATATCCAGTATTGATTAAGCTATAGCATGATATGTTTATGCTTGACACACAAACAGTGTTACAGAAGTACATTTTGCGACACGTCACCTTTGACCTCCAGAGATCTCAAAAACTATTGGTCGTAGGTGATAACACCAATTGCGAGAATTGTAGAAATCTTCATTTCATATCATTTGGTGCCAATCTGAAAGTTGTGTGACCCTCTGTTCTTTAGTTATAACCAATAATGTGATTTTGACCTTTTAGTAACTTGTGACCTTGACCTTTGGCCTTTACTCAAATGGATCATTGCATCTGCGCATTACCTATATGTATATGCCCATGTAATTTCATGGCGATATCTCGAGTATTCTTTGAGTTATAGCATGAAATACCTCTGTGGACACATACACTGTGATTACAATAATCTCTTCCAACCAATGTGGGGCAAGATTAATAATACAGTTCAATAACCAGCAAATAACTCCATAATTTTCTCACATTCATGACTGAAGAAGGTGTGGTTGGTGAAATAACACTGTTTCAGTAAAAAAAATCTGAATCAACTGTTTTTCTAAACTCTTTTTCACATGTGATGCAAAGGAAAAAAAACAAAACTCCTACTCAGTATTAGAACTGTGTGGTGTGTTTTACCTGTGATGGTGGTGAAGTGTGATGGAGACGTCATGGTTAGCATTGGAGGTGTGATGTACTTGGCCTTGACCCCGTCCAGAACTAGCTGGTCCAGGTTTGGTGTGTCCACATCCTGGTCGTAGTCCCACCTAAAGCCATCAAAGGAGATGAGCAGCAGTTTATTCCTTGCTGCTGCCTTGCTCATGGGCTTCCCAGTTGCACAGAGTGCTGCAGCAGCAACCAAGAACAGTTCTGGCCTCATGTTGTTCCTCACAGAGACTGAGTGCAGTTCAGGTGGACTTGCCCTAGGCTTGGGCCAGTCTGTTTCACCTGAAGTCCCACCCTGGTTTAATATGTAAGCCTGATTGTCTGATACAGATCTGCTGAGCTGCCAGGCTTTAACTGGAAGCGCAGCTCTTATCAGAAATGATTATATCAGCTCATCAGTGATCTGTGGACCTGGTTAGAATTGTTCATTAGTCTGACACACGAAGGACCAGCAACTGTGTACCTGAACAAAAGCTGCAAATCTACAGTGATTCCTGCCAAAGGAGACAGACGTTCACACAGTTTCCTTCAGTAGTAGATCACATACTGGTATAGAAAAGAAAAAAAAGACTGTGGTACAAAAAAAAGCATTAACTCATTACTATGAGAGTGGAAAAATTTAAAACCAGCCTTTGAACATATTAATATAATATGAAGCTTATTAATCCATCTCTATTATAAAAGCAAAGTGGCCTGTGTGTGTGTGTGTGTGTGTGTGTGTGTGTGTGTGTGTGTGTGTGTGTGTGTGTGTGTGTGTGTTCAGGATTCACACAAAAATATTAAATATGTTTGGTCAAGGAACAGAGCAAAAATGCCAATTTGGTAGGACCAATATTTTGGGAACTATTTGGAAAACAGTCCCAGTGCTACACTTTGGCAGTGACTGTTGAACAAATAGTAGACCACATGTAGACCACATGGATCCCCACAGGTTAATGTCCTAGTTGTCAATACAAATACAGACTGAAAATAAAGAACATTTTCTCACAAAGACCTAATGACTTCACTTCACTTCACTTTTATTGACTGATGTAAAAAAAATATGTATATTTTTTAACCACTTATGCTATCAATACATGTCAATAACTGAGGTAAAATACAGTTCTCTGCTTTTCATTTGGTTGTTCAGATGCTCTGTAGTGAACACAGAATCACTCATCAAACTCACTCAAAATCACAAACACTCAAGTTTGACAAAAAACTGAGGTTGTCGACACTTATTTTATGGTCAGTTTGCTGATAAAATGTTTTTATCTTCATTCCTCCAGTATTTTTTTTTATAACATTTGAATTTACTCTGAGCTTTTGTAGGATAATACCTGTTTTCCACTAAAAATACACAATGCCTAGGAAATATAATAAACGATCATGAATTAAAAAGATTAGACTTAGAGGGGAAAAAATAATTTGGGAGAATACGCAAAAGTAGTTGTGAGTCTATAAGGGTTAAGCGCATGTCATTTTAAACTTAATTCTTTTACAAAAATGTTTATACTGTTGCATCTTTTATGTTTTTTGTGTGTGCCTTTTACATAGATTTAGTCTTTTTTTCCACTTCCCTGTCATCAAGGACTTAGATTTATTCTTAGATTTTTGTTTTTCTAAGTGAATCCACTCTAAGGCCATCTGTATGAGCCCATTATAAAAACAAGAAAGTAAGTGAAGATTTTACATCAAGTTGCAGTTTTTCAACACATGTCTATTACACCTATCCATAAATTACTGAATGTAAATCAGTCCTCAGTGTGAATATACTGTAGATCAGCCTTTGACTCATGATTTGTTGATGTTGGGTGTAATTGGTCGATTACAATATGATGATGGTAATAAAACTTGATGAGTAAGGTTCATAAACCTGATTAGCAGAGACCTTGAAGTACAGCCAACATTTTATCTGACCTTTAGAAAAACATGAAGAACTCTTCTGTGGTAGCAGGCCAGTAGTAGTCAGAGTGAGGGTTTGTTACCATGCCCCTAGATGTTAGATTGGAATGGATGGACAGACGGGCGGCGGGGCTAAGGTCTGGACATTCTGCGCAGCTGCAGATTTCATTGCTATGGCCAGAAATATGACACTCAGATGCAGCACAGTCAAAAAGCTGAATCAGGAGGTATTTCATTGGACATATTTCTTTGTGGCATGCTTTTATTTATTTTTTTCTTTCATGTGGAGTGTTTTGGCAAATCTAAGCACCATGAGGATGGAATATAATTTTTCTTATTTATTATATTAATCTGAACCTGACTCATTCAATACTAGTTTTTTACTCAAAATTTCCAGTACACTACCGAAACTAGACAGAAAGGAAGGCCATGGCAATGCAAGGTGATGTTAAAATAATAAAATGACAGTGAAATAAGGCTTCAATGACTTGCAGCAGGTTTATTTTTTAACAAGTCAGATATGTTCAGTCAGTTATATTTAAGAACTTCTGTTGAATTATACTATACAGTCATTTATACCTTAATAAATGAACGGCAAATGTTTTAGATTCCATGAACATTGCACACACCGTTTTTGTACATTACATTCATCTTTACCTTTGTCATACAATCTCCTGAAAAAATAAGAAACTTAGACCTAGAGCCATCCTTGGAGGGAGGATGACTGCACAAAAAGGTAATTTTATTTTAAATGCCGATGTGCTGATTGTTGTAGCTCTGTATATGTTTGACCAGGTTGTATAATGTGACATAATTCTTTGAAACTCTTTTTAACCAGATTTCAAGATATTCCAAAATGACCCTTTTGGTGCACATACTATAGCTTTATATGTGAACACCAGGGGGCACAGATGAGTTTTAGAAAAAGGCCAACAGTGGGTTTTCTCTGGGCTTTTAAATCTACTAATTAGGTGGTGGCCTTTAAAATATGGTGACACACACAGGACTTGAAACCACATCCATCTGGTATGTACCAAGCATTCTACCAGCCTGAGTCACAGATGATGAGATAAATCCTGAGATAAAAAGTCACAATTCTGAGATAAAAATCCAAAATTATGAAATAAAAGTCAAAATTATGAGATAAAAAGTCACAAATATAACAAAAGAAATAAAAATTATGACATAAAAAGTTACAATCGTGAGATAAAAAAGTCCAAATTATTAGATAAAAAAACTGATATAAGTGTGGATTTAAAAAATAGGCACTGACTTTACAGACACTGTACCTCTTTTTTCTTACAAAAATGTTTTGTCCATGTCAGGGGTACTGGACTAAAAATATGTTTTTAAGCGGGAACATCACTGAAAAAGTTTAACAACCACTGGCTTAGGGTATATGTAACGAATCAAGACATAATTTAGTTAACTTAGTTGACAATGCTAACATTCGTCATTGCTTACTGGTTGATGACTGCTAACTTCGCGAAGAAGAGCTGTTTACATTTCGCCAGGTGAACTAAGGTGCGCTTGATTTAAACATGCTGTTGTGCCGTCGGGGCGGGTAAATAGTTTAAACCGTAGATATTGTAATGACCCCGCAATGTTATTGCTGTTTGTTCAGCGTGATTGTAACCGACAGTAACCGTTTATCCTGCAATAAAAACTAGGCGAGACCAACTCTCCGTCCTTTTCCTGGATCCAGTGAACGATACAATTTATAACCTCAGGAAAAAGTCTGGTGTGTGAAGTCTTGTGGTTGTAGAAATGGCGTCGTACCCCCACGACGCCCATGGGTTCATGGACAGTTAGCTTCATGGGCAGCTAGCCACAGCTGATACCGACGATACAGCAGCGAATCAGGTTAATCGTACATGAAGCTGTGAGTGTCTAAGGGACATAGAACTGTTATGGACGCACACCGTAAAACAGGGAGAGAGAGGGTAATTCTGGCGAGCATACTTTGTTTTAATAAGCTGCTGTGCCAAAAAATAATTTAACATGGAGCAGTTGGTAGTAGCACCTGGTGCTTACAGTTGCATGTGTCATACAGAATATAGTTAGCCTAATTATTGGTTAATTGTTGTCTGAAATTGAGGCATGCCATTTTACATTGTTTTTATGTGTGTTCCGGGACCTCTGTCCATCCCATTGTCACTGTGCTGTCATATGTACTTTGCATTCTGGTACTTTATGAATTACAAATTAAGCACTGGTGAAAGGTTTTGGTGCTAGTGCTACTACTGTGAAAACTACCACTACTCTTAGTACTATTAGTACTATACAATGTTTTAACAGGACTGACACAGACTGTGGGAGGTCTGAATACAGGTCTATAGTCTGTGGTGAGGTCAGTCCACAAACACTGATCCACATATGAAGTGAACAGCTGATATTTCTTCCTTTTATGTTACACCAGCCACAACTCCACCAATTCAACAAGAGACAAGCACACAGGTTACATTTCCTTCAGGAAATGTGTGGATGTCTAGTGTTTTCATGTTCCTGCGACCAAATATTTGCAGTGATAAAAGTGATGGATTAAATGTTGTGTGCCAGCTGCAGAACGTGGAGGAGGAGTCCCACTGCTCAGTCTTCATCATCCTCCCCCTCCTCCTTCTCCCCCTCCTCCTTTTCCTCTTAAAACACACTGGAGTCCATCAGGATTCTGGGACCTCTGTGTTCGGCTGCACGACTGTAAGTCTATATTTCTTTATTAATGGGATTAGTTTTGTTACTAATTAATACTATTTGCATTTGTTATTGCTTTATGATTGAAGTTTAACACATTTGACAATTTATCTCAACTTAGTTATAGCATCAGTAACATGAATAATACATTAAATTTAAAACATAATGTACTTGCATTTGGCAGTTTTGGTTATTTTTAAGGGACTCAGCAGTGACAAATATATATATATATATATATATATATATATATATATATATATATATATATATATATATATATATATATATATTAGTGTAATATATTGAATCAAATTGATCACAAATGTTTAAGCTCATCAAATGTAATTATCGTTTTTGTATTATAATAATAATAGTAATAATAACACACACACATATATATATATATATATTAAAAGTATTGCAAACTAAAATATATGTAAAACATAACATTTAAGTAGTTCAAATAGCATGAGAAGTAGAACAAATGACATGAAAGATAAATTCAATTAAATTTTATTTATAAAGCCCTAAATCACAACGAAGTCGTCTCACAGGGCTTTACAAAAACACAATCAACTACAGAGATATATGAAAAGTCCCAAATGTTGTGACATACATAGCGTGAACAATAAATAATATGAGATATTCAGATCTTTGATTCTGATATCGATATTGGCAAAAACATACATGTATGGGGTTACCATAGAAACTGTGGACAAACCCACATAGGACCCTTATATGCAACTCAAATGAGACCCTTCTGGGGCCTACATGGACATGCTGGCTGGGTATAGATGTCCAACAGTTCTCCAGACTAGGACGTGTCCAAAGGCTTTAGTTCACTTCTTATTCTCAGATGTCATACTTTCTTTGTTCTATTCTTAGCTTTGGTTCCATATACGACTCAGATTCCTCAAACAACACAGAGCTGTGGAGCTTCACAGTCCAGCTGAGAAGGTTCTTGTGCTCATAAATAATATGACAGTTGTTTGGATTCACTCTGCCTCCTTCAGTTTTTGTTAACACATTTAACAGGTTGTAAATGATCAGTGTTTTAGCAGCGATGTGGAGCTCCTGTCACATGGGCTCAAACATCACAGCATTAACCACAACACATACAGGATTTGGATCCAGTTATTGATATGAGGTGTATTAATCACACTTTAAATCCTATCCCAATCGTCCCGTCTTTACCGCTGCCAAGGAGGTCATTTTTTCTGTCTGTTTGTTTGTGTGTTTATCTGTTTGCGTGTTTGTCTGTCTGTCTGGTACAACATAATTCAAAAACATATGGATGGATTTTAATGAAATTTTCATTTTGAAATTTGACATTGCGGTAAATGGAGAATACATTTCAAGGTGATCCAGAATCCAGGATATCTTCCAAATCGTCACCAAAATGGAAATGATTGGTCCTTATATCATTCCCAAGCTATCCTGAAAGCTTCATGGAAATCCGTCCATAACTTATTGAGTTATGTTGTACACAGACAGACAGGCAGACAGGTAGACAGGCAGACAGATAAATGTCAGCAAAAACATAACCTCCTTGATGGAGGTAATAAAATATATTGTGAGATTTGCATATCATTGCATTCTATGAGTGTTTACAAATTACATAGTGTTTCAAGATTATAATAGAGTAAACACATGAAGAGTTTATTATCATATTAACCCTTTGATGCATGAATTATGAGAACCGTAGGCAAGGTGCCTAAGTGATTTTCGTAATTGTTTTTATTTCTCTTTAGGCATGAAAAAAGCAATGTGATTGAAATGTTTTTAATGAACCTATTTTTTATGGAGTTACAAAAATATCCAGTTAGTTGGACAACATGTGTTAAAGCTTTGAACCAAAGAAACATGTATTTAAAATTCAATATCAGAACACTATGAAATAAAAATTTTTTAATGAAAATTTTGTTTAAGAAGTCTGTTAATTACAGTCTTATAACAACAAGTAATTGATTTGCAGGTAAACATGTTAGTGCAGATCAGGTTAAGAACAGACTAGTTACAGTAATGATATGAACTGACTGATATGGAACTAAAACAACAAAACCCATGAATATATAAGAGAACAACTGCAGAATAACTGTCCACTGTATCATGCATCAAAGGGCTAATTCATCCACTCTTACAGCCTTAACTATCTGCCTCAGTGCTACAACCACCCCAGCACAGGGACAATGTTTGGCTGGACATTAATAAATGACTCAGCTTCTGAACCTTCTGCACTTCTGAACCACAGCCAGTTGAACTTGGATCAGTTCTTAGTGATTTTGGTTCAGATTTTATCTTCTTCTGTGGAAGTACATATTCTCAGTAACTCCCTAGTGCTCTTTTCAGCTGACACACAGTTCACTGTTTTCTTAGTATTTATTCTTTAGAAATTGTGTCTAATCATCTTCCCAGGAATCGAGACTATTAGCTTTGAGTTCATTAAAAAGTCAAATAGAGTTACACCGTGGAAAACAGACAAAGATTAGACAAGGTTTATACTGGTGGAGGCTGACAGGTAGGGTATACCCCCCCCCCAAAAAAAACCAAAAACTCTGCTACATATAAATGTATTCACAATAATTGTTAGATTTATTAGCCCAGTTTGAGCAACATTGACACAATAGTAGCAGAATAATGGTCCGATTTTTCCAAGAAAAATCTAAGTTATTGCTTGATTTATGTCCAAAAAATGGATTTTCGACGAATATTCCTCCATTTGGATGACTAATAAAACTCATAGAAAAGCTGAAATCAATAAGTTTTTCCACTAGGGGTCTGCTATGTTGGTTAGAAATCCAACCAAATCTGCCCTAGTTGTTGCTTTCACATGAAGGATCCAGAGGCATTCAGGAAAAATCCCCAAAACTCAATTTCAAGAATATAAATATGCAAAATTAGGACATTGTCATCAAAGATTAAATGAGCAAATATGTTTGCATTGGATGTTATTACATTTAGGTTATACTTAGTGAAATTATTGCCCTATTTCTCTAGTGTGATGCTGTGTTTTATTTGCTGCAGGAGGTAAAGTCGTCCCATCATGGAGGTCACAACCCCTTTACGCATCTTCTTTTTCATCATCGTCACTGCTCATTCAGGCAGCGTCTCTGCCCAGAGAGGTGAGAAAACAACAGCATATATCCAGATAACGTTTCAACTGTGAAATGGAAAAGATAAGAGTAGAAACATCAAAATTTAAAAACGTAGCACTAAAAAAATATATAACTTCGAGTGCAACATATACTCTTCGAATTTTTCTTTAGTCAGAACTAGAGCTTTACTTGGGTTTACTTAGTTTGCTTTAAAATCTTTATTAAGTTTCTTGTGTCAATCTTAAGGTACAGTTGAACTTTAGTTTTAGTGTTAATTTGAGTCTCATAATAAGATGTTTTCTGTATCAAGACTGAGATACAAAAGGGTCAGAAACTGAAATTTATTGAAATAAAGACATAAATTCTGTGAAAATACATAACTAAACTGTGTGCGCATGCTTATTAAATACTGTAATAATTTTTATGTAACCTGTGTAAAATACTTACCATAATCACACTCAGTATGACTTTAGAATTTGGTAACCGTAACATTCAGTCTTAAATGTCACAAAATCACTTAATTGGTTCTTAGACACATTTTCACCACCAGAGCTTTTGTGTGACTTTAATATGTTCTCACACATTGAATGTTATTTCTGGTGTAGGCTGTGAAAACGCCACTGTGGCAGATATTGTCTTCCTGGTCGATGGCTCCTCCAGCATTGGTCGTCAAAGCTTCCAGGAGGTCCGACATTTCCTCCGTAACATCATCAAGGTCCTGGACATCGGTCGGAACAAAGTCCGGGTTGGTCTAGCTCAGTACAGTGACAACACGTACCAGGAGTTCTTACTTAACGAACACATGGACAAGAAGTCACTGCTGGCTGCTGTGGAGACACTACCTTACAGAGCAGGAGGCACTGAGACGGGGAAGGCCCTGGATTTTATCAAAGAAAATTACTTCACTGCAAGTGCTGGAAGCCGGATCAATGAGCGCGTTCCTCAGATTGCAGTGGTCCTCACAGATGGGGCATCTGTTGATGATGTGGTGCTTCCTGCCCGTCAACTGAGGCAGCATGGGGTCACAGTGTTTGCTATTGGGGTAGGAGATGCAGAAATTACAGAGCTGCAGGCCATCGCCAACTGGCCACCGGAAGACTTTCTCCTCACCATTGACAACTACCAGGGTCTGAGGAACTGGAATGACAAGCTGCTGAGAAGTGTGTGCACGTCAGTGGAGCGACAGCAGACAGGTAGGGTAAAGGACTGCAGTCAGCTGAAATAACACTTCATACACTTTCTATTGATATGTCCATTTATGTTAAGCTGACTGTCGCCACATGGGATCGCACAATGCCATCTGGGACCCTTCCGCCACCGATGTGTTTTCAAATGAGGGGCCTTATCTAAAATTCTTGCATGTGATTAGATTAGACTCGCGTTGAACTGAAGCTGTGACACACCAGCCACAATACGGCCTTGTCATGGGGCTCCTTCGTTTTGAAGAAAACCTGAACCTCACGGTACTCAGATGGTTGTGTGAGCATAATGAAACGCATCCAGATGACGTGAGTCAGGTTACATTTATGTGGCAAAGTAGCTCAATATCTTCCTGAGAGGAAGGACAATAAAAGTTACACCTTTTTTTTTAATTATCAAGTAAATCCCTGTGTGAGGTTTGACAACGAAGAACCACATTTGATAGACACATCCATCCATCCACCCAGTCATTGATTACCATTCCAACATTTATTTCCACATGAAATAGCTCCTTGTTTATAATAATTAGGGTCAGGGCTAACCCTAACTAAAGCAAAAATGAATTTAAATGTTTAAATCTGGGTCATTTAGCAACACCAGTCTGTCAAATTGTCTCTAAATGTCCTGTCACAGAGATTTCAAATACTGTGGTTTGACCCCTGCTCCATATACACAAAAAGCTTCTTGGAGTCATAATCATAACCCAACAGCAAGTCCACCACTTTGGTTTGAATATGAAATGTTATCATTTTTTGTCAAAGACTGCATAAAACAATCTGTTACTACTAATTAATAGGCCAAATCTCTACTAAACTCTATTAACACTATTTGTGTGTGCCTCCTTTCAGCCTTGCAGAACAGATTTGCAGATGCTTTCTTCTTGGTGGACAGTACCATATCTCAACAACAGTTAAACCTGTTTAAGTCTGAACTTGTTAAACTGATCAATCAAGTCAACGCCTCAGCGCCCACCTATCGTATCGGCCTAGGCCAGTTTGATCAAGACACCAGGGTCGATTTCGATTTCAACACTTTTCAAAACCGGCAACAGATTGTGAACAAAGTGCGTCGTTTCCGGCTGACCCCTCCGACCACTACCCAACAGGTGAGACTGGGCTCAGCTTTGCAGTCGGCCCAAGACTTCTACGGGTCAGACCGGGGTGGCCGAGCAGACCAAGGCTCCAGGCAGCTCCTGGTGGTTGTCAGTGGAAAAGAGTCAGAGGATCCAGTAACAAGGTCTGCTCGTAAGATCAAATCTAAAGGAGTGACTGTGATTGGGATGAGTGCAGGAGCACCGGAGGAAACATTACAACTATTTGCAAGTCCTGGATATGTTTTCAGCTCTCCCAAAGTCACCACTCTGAAAAACACCATTGTGACTGAGAAAAAAGAGAAGATTACAGAAGGTAAGAATGTATTAACCCTTTAATGATGACCATTGTAACAGGCCGCCTAGATTTATTTCTGTCATTTGTGTGATAACAGTATCAGAAAATGTCTTCTTTGCCAATTCTCTTCAACCTTTTTTCAGGAAGAACTTAACTTTCAACATGTGCAAATTAGTTATCATTATTATATACAATGATAGTTTAAAACATGGTGTTTATAATAAAAAATGAAACAGAGTTGAATTTTTAAAATCATATTTACTATGAAAAACAACTATAAATGTTCATAATGAAATTTCAGGAGATTATAGAAATAGACCGTCAACTATTTTACATGTGCTCAAACATTTTTGTTTGTCTAGATAATTCTCTGTCCATGTTCCAGCTTCTTAGTTTTAGCTATATCTGGTCATTCACCAATTAATTGTATAAGCCAAAAAAATGCAGATAAACAGTGAAAAAAATTTTTTTTTCAAAAATACAGTAAAACAACAATATTGCTATTAGGTACAATTATTTTCAAGAATTCACCACAGAAACACAGTTAAACCTAACTACAATGCTGCTAAAAGTCATACAAATCTTCCATCTCTCACTGCCTGCCTTCTGCTGCTTTAAGCTACGCCCAGTTCTACCTCTCCTCCTCAGCTAATGCAAGCTTCTACCCTAATGTGTTATAGAATAGAAAATACAGCTTAAAGATGCAGCTAAAATGCATCACCGGTGAGATAATAGTCTAAAAAGGGTTAAAAACAAACATCAACATTTTTAACGCTGTGATGAACAAACTGTGCAAATTATGTGTTGTTTACAGACATGGCTGAAAGTGTTTTTATTTATTTATTTTTATTAATTTCAGATTGCAAAGGAGCCAATGTGGCAGACATTGTCTTCATTGTGGATGAGTCGACAAGTATTGGTGACTCAAACTTCCAGCTTATTCGCACTTTCTTGCATTCAATTGTGAGTAGCCTGGATGTGGGTCTAAACACGGTTCGAGTTGGGATTGTTACGTACAGTGACGAAGCTACGCCGCATGTCTACCTCGACACCTTCAGAGACAAGGCAGAAATCTTACAGTTCATCCAGACTCTACCTTATCAGGGAGGGGGGACAAACACAGGAGCTGCACTCAACTTTACAAGGGACAATATTTTCATTGAGGAAAAAGGCAGCAGGAAGAACATCCAGCAGGTAGCGATCATTATCACAGATGGTGAATCCCAGGATGATGTTTCTGACGCAGCTAAGTCTCTCCGTGGGAAAAATGTCACCATTTATGCAGTTGGAATAGAAGAAGCAGACATTACTGAATTGAATAAGATGGCGACGTACCCACCTAGCACCCATGTGTTTAATGTGACCTCTTTTGCGGAACTGAGACCTCTGAAGATTGAACTGCAGAGAACCCTGTGCAATAACATCTTTAAAAAGGTCGTCATAGAAAACATAAGGGAAACAAACATCAAAGAAGGTTTGAACCTGCATCTTTCTACTGATTGTTGAAACAAGATATAAATAGATCAAAATAGTTTTACAGATCAGTTATTGAATATTCTTTGAAATACATTACCCCTTGCAAAAACTTCCACCCGTAGAGCAACAGTCCTTTCTCTAAGAATGCAGTTATGATCCAGTGATTTCCCTCACCGACTAGAAAGTATCTCCTCGCAAATTGTTCTTTCTGAACTTTCTGTCTAATTACCCCACCCGATGAAAGGGAGGCAAGGGCTTTTGTCTTTGGTTACTAACACTCTAGTCGCAAAACTATTGGTTGGATTCATACCAAATTGGGTTTATAGATTACCAGTGATGTAGAAAAGATTCCATTATGTTTTAGGAAAAGTAGGTCAATGTTAAAATTTGTAATGAATTTTTAAAATATTTTTTCCCTCATCGACTTATAATGGGCAAACATTCACATGTCTAGAGCAGCAAAACTTATTGGCTGAATTTGTGTCAAATTGACTTTGTAGATGGATAGTTACTCAAAATATATATTTTGGGACACATAGGTCAAAGTTCAAATTTGTAATGTTTTTTTTCTTCTCCCATTTACTTACAGTATAATCGGAAAAAAAAAAATCAAATGTCTATCGAAACAAACATTTTAATTCAATTTAGTTCAAACTTGGCCCGTATATAGAAGCAGTTGATATGCTGACATCAGAACACGTATGATGACTGATGCCAAAATAAGCTACAGTGCTTGTGAGAGGTGGGGTTTGTTGTGGTAATAACTGGTACCATTATTAGTTCAATGAAGGTCTAATGAAATGTGAACACATGTTTCTCTCGTGTATCAATGTTTTGAATGTTTTAACTCTTAAATATACTTTCCTCTAGCATGTACACAAAAGGATGAAACGGACTTCTACTTCCTGATCGATGACTCTGGAAGCATTGACCACTCTGACTTTTACGACATGAAGAAGTTCATCATTGAATTCATTCATACATTTCATATTGGGCCTCAACATGTGCGAGTGGGTATTGTGAAGTACGCAGATTCACCAACACTGGAGTTTGATCTGACAACATACTCAAATGCTGATGCACTGGAAAAAGCTGTGGAACGAATTGAGCACAAAGGGGGTGGGACAAATACTGGGAAAGCCTTGTCAGTCATGGGACGCTACTTTGCATTAGCAACTGAAAGTCGTGAAGGGAAGGTCCCACAGTATCTGATTGTTATCACCGATGGCAAATCCCAGGACTGGGTGAAGGGTCCGGCAGATGAGCTGAGGGAACAGGGTGTTATCATTTATGCCATTGGGGTTAAAAAGTCCAGTAAGGCCGAGCTTGAGGAAATCACCAATGATAACAAGAGAGTTTTCTATGTCCAGAATTTTGATGCTTTGAGGACCATTAACAAAGAAATCATCACAGATATCTGCACTCCAGATGGTAAGAAACACGCAACTACAGTATGTATGTTTGGTCTCCACTAAATAATGATTGGTAGAATAGAGACATTGTGCTTATTCCACATTTTAGAGAGTTGCCAAATTTTCAACAGTAGGGAAAGTCATGTACCAGAATTATTAAAATACCAAAGCTATCACCAAATCAACACTATGTATCCACAAATTATGAAGGTAATTGTTTGCACAATTTGTATTATGGGAAGTTCAAGTTTTGTTCATAGTGTTATTTTATTTTATTTTATTTTTTTACAGTCGGTCAAAATAACATTGGTTGTTATAATCTTCATGTGCTGCTCAGCTGATAGTTTACATTATAGCTTTGTTAGTTTAGCCATGTTGTTTGACATTAAATAGCCACAGTACAACCACATATCAGCTCTGTTTTCTGGATGGTTTGTGTTGTTAGTACCTCCACCAAAGATCTGGATACTTTGGCCAAACACATAATCTGAGTTGTAGGTATATTTAGTGTATAACAACACAATACCCATCAGGGTTTCCTCAACTTGTACTCTGGACTGATAAAAACATGCCTTTGAACTGCAAAGAAAAAATTATTTGTCATTGATCCTGATAACACTTGTCTACAAGTAAAATGCTTCAGGAATACGTGTGTGTTACGGATAAAATGCTGTTGGGCTCAAGTATCCAAGATAAATAAGTCTGTGGTTAATATGTGAAATATGTGAAACAAGAGCATAGGTTTTAGTCCAAAGGAATATTGGTCTCAGATCTACCAGATCTACTTCAAAACACTGTCTGCACATTATGATCCATTCACTTTACAGTTTTTTTCTAGTGGAATAAACCACCATATATGTGGAATAACACACCATTATATTCATATATATATATAAACCTGAGCTAACCAATACTTTTGTCATTTGTTTTTTGATTCATCTCATTAAAGTATGTAATATTTAGCATATTCAATGTTTAAAGCAGATACTTTCTAAAGAATTGTAGAGCAGTGTTATCATGGGCTATTTTTTGAAGACTGACATGAACATTTATATGTTTCTTACATAACTGCTACATTTCTGTGTTTTATGTTCAGTTTGTAAGAACGTACCAGGTGACCTGATCTTCTTAGCTGACAGCTCCGAGAGTATCTCTGATGAAGACTACCTGCAGATGAAGGGCTTCATCAAATCTGTTATCGAGAAGTCAATTATTGGACCAAATCAGGTCCATGTTGGTCTGATGCAGTACAGCCACACCAACAGGCTGGTGTTTAACCTGGTTCAATACTACAGCAAAGAGAATATGTTTGGAGCCATCGATAGAATGACACAGATAAAAGAAGGCACAAAGACAGGAGCAGCCATTACAGCGGTGTCACAGTACTTTAATGCTGACAATGGAGGGCGCCCTCACCTGTGGAGGAAGCTTGTGGTGATAACAGATGGTGCATCTCAGGACCCAGTGAAAGTCCCTGCTGAACGTTTGAGGGCTAAAGGAGTGAAGATCTATAGTATTGGAGTGGGCAGGGTGAACAGCACTCAGCTGATGGACATCACTGGTTCATCAGATAGAATCTACTATAAACGCAACTACAATGCTCTGAAGGAACTGGAGAGCCAGGTCGCACTAGACATCTGTGATCCCGACAGAGGTACACCTGTCTAATATTTTTGTGTTTGAAGATATCACCATTATTCTTGACATTTTGTCATTAATATTGCATCTTACACAATATTTCTGTTTTATTTTGTTTTACATTTTACTCATTTTATCAGATTGCAAGAAGATACAAGAAGCAGACATCATCTTCTTGGTGGATGGATCCTGGAGTATAAATAATGATCAGTTCCAGAGCATGTTGAAGTTCATGGAGTCAGTAGTGAATGACACTAGTGTTGGTCAGAACTTGACTCGCTTTGGGGTCATTACCTTTGCTACTAATGTCAGTTCTCAGTTTACTCTAAACAAGTATTACTCCAAACGCAGCGTTCTTAAAGCGATAATGGACCTAAAACCACCGGGAGGAGACACATACACCAGTAAAGCCTTGAAGTACTCAGTGCAGTACTTTGGTAGTAAATATGGTGGACGGGTCGCACAAAAAGTGCCTCAGATTCTCATGGTGATCACTGATGGTGCTGCCACTGACCCCGCTGGACTGGAGTCAGCATCTGATGAACTTCGAAAGCATGGAGTCAAAGTGTTCAGTATTGGGGTGTCCCAAGCAGACAGGAATGAGCTGCTGACGATGGCTGGTAACGACCCATCCAAAGTCTTCTCTGTGACTGATTTTAAGGACCTGGAAACTCTGTACCTAAATATTTCTTCTGAATTCTGTGACTCTGCTAAAGGTAAGAGGTGCCATGACTTTATATTACCTTAGATATTATCATGTATTCCTGTAAGTATGTGTTGCATTGCTGCTGCCTATTTTGGCCAGGACTCCCTTGTAAAAGACATTCTTAATCTCAATGGGTTATTTCCTGGTTAAATAAAGGTTAAATAAAAAATACAGTTGTACTGTTAACTCATGAAGACCTAAGCATGGTTTGAAACTGTCCTGTAACCCAAGAGGCTCTAGTTTCCTGGCGGGGCACAGGGTGGTACAGGCCGGTGGACCCCACGCAGTGCTAGTTTCGTGCAGCACAGGATGCCGCACCATCAGTTTGGTAGTTTGGAAGATTGCTGGGGCGCCAAGATGGTTGTGGTGGCGCACTCATGGAAGTCACTTTTGACCACTGATTCAGCTTGGTGGGGTGACAGTTTCAAATTTAAATGCAATAACTAATCCCAACAATCACTATTCAATGTAACGATTTGAATCAGCACATAAATATATATCCATATTGACTGTTCTGTCACATCTGATGACAGATCAAATACATTTGACACGCATAATGGAAACTCAACCTGAATTAATTATCAGCTGAAACTAACAAGGCAACATCTCGTTCACAATAACTCTCACCTTTGTTCAAATGTTAATGAGTGTATTCACATTAACTCCCAACTTTGTTGAGTTGTAACATGTAATAAAACACAGTCTTATTCTGCTAAATCAAACTTTAGCATATTCACAGTAACTGTCAAAATTGTTCAGTTATAACATGTAAAATACAACACAATACACTGACTTTTTCAATTCAGTCCTTATACACACTGTAATATTATGGTGAAGTACAGTATGTTTTACTCCAAGCTGTGAGTGCCATGTGTGACACAAAATTGCTTAGAAGTCATGAAGCACAACCAGACTTAATCCATATATAAGGTGCCTTGGATTATGTATAAGGCACACAGTCATTTTTGGAGAAAATTAGGATCTTAAGTGCGTCTTATAGTCCAGAAAATACCGTACTAATCTGTTTATGGTAGTATCGTGGTGCAGTATTCAGTGCTGTTCTATGAACAGAACTCAAACTGTATTGACTTCTGGAGTTCTATGTATAATTAACTTTCTGATTTTTCCCTTTCATGTGTTTTCCAGTGTGTAAAATTGATAAAGCTGATTTGGTCTTCCTGTTGGATCAGTCCACCAGCATTAAACCAGAGGACTACACCATTATGCTGAACTTCACAGCTACTGTGGTCAAATCATTTGACATCGGGCAGGACTTTGTGCATGTTGGACTTGCACAGTTCAGTACTGATCCAAAGGATGAGTTTTATCTCAATGAATACAACAACAAGGAAGAGGTTGTCAAACACATCCTTAATATGCAGCACACTGGAGGAGACACCTACATTGGAAAAGCCTTAAAAAGAATTGCAGAATATTTCACTCCGGCACACGGCAGTCGCACTTCCCCTAAAATCCCTAAATATCTGGTGCTATTGTCAGATGGGCAATCTCATGATGAAGTGGTGGAAGCAGCCAATGCTTTGAAGTCTATGGGAGTTGTAATATTCGCCATCGCTGTTGGAGACGCAAACCCTGTGCAGCTGCAGCAAATCACCGGCAGCTCTGACAGGCTGTCCACTGTCTCATCCTTTAGTGGACTGCCAGACATTACACACAAGATCATTGACAAACTGTGTGAGAAAGATGAACCTGGTGAGTTGAGTGTGATTTTACTTAAATTTCATATAGTTTTAAAACGTGCATGATTTTTTTTCATCGAATTCATTTTATTCTTGATTTCAGGATAGTTTCAACAGACTGAGCGGACCTACAAATAAACTGTTTGATTACTTCAAGTTTAGTTTTGTCTTTAGTCGTAGTCTATTATTTGGTTGTTATTTAAAAAATATTGTTTACTAGTCATTGTTATAGTCAACATAGACATTTATTAACCTTCCTGTCATGTTACAGGTCAAATTGAATTGTTTTAAAGGTTGAACATGTAGGGAAAATAATCAGAAGTAATTTTTAATCTAGCCCAACATTGTTTGGGAGAGATTATTATAATCTGTGTGTGTGTGTGTGTGTATGTGTGTGTACGCAGAGACATATGAATACTTGAGATATCACCATGAAATTACATGGACAAAAAAACAAAAACAAAAAAAAACAAAACAAAAAAATTATATATATATATATATATATATATATATATATATATATATATATATATATATATATATATATATATATATATATATATATATATATATATTGATAGAATATTTAGTAATGGGAATAATAATGAAATATTAACAGTCCTTACTAGTTTTTTGTTTTTTTTTAGTTTCTAACATATTTTGATTAATTAACCATGTACGGGGTCAAATTAACACAGGAACACCATTACTGTTCCTGACAAATGAACATAACAAATCTTATTGCTAGTTTAGTTTTACTCTGAAGCCTAAGACCAAACATTTCCAACCCCTTGTATTACAACATTCTGAAATCCTGTATACATAATAACACTGTTCCTTTGTGTGTCACTGCCAAAGTACCCCCTAAGGAGTGCACCATCGACATCGCCATGGGCTTTGATATTTCCCAGAGAAGAGAATCTCCTGGACAGACGTTGGTCAGCGGTCACACCAAGCTACAGACCTTCCTACCAGAGATCGTCCACTATGTGTCCACAGTTCAGGGTCTGTGCTGTGTCACCTCCACTGTCCAGCCCAACATAGCTTTTGCAGTGGTGGGTTCTGATGGAAGCCTACTGTACGACACAAACTTTGAACCCTACAACGATGAGGTGGTGAGGAAAATCATGACTTGGCCCGTGACGCGACCAACGTACTTAAACAGGGCCATGTTGACCACCTTCAGAGAACTGTTCAAGACTAAATCGAGTGCCCGAGTGAAGGTAAAGTCCTATCTTATTTCGACTCTTCATTAATCTCACCCAACATTGATTGGGTGACATTTATTTGTGTTTGATGGACAGCTAAGTAAGCATATGAAGCAGCTCTGCACAGCAGCTACTCTGCTTCTGATTGGGTACGCTTGCTTAGCTGTCCGTCAAACATGAATAAACCAATAGTATTCCACCAAAGGAAGTCCCGCCCCCCACCAGCCATGTTTGTGTCAAAACCACAATCAAAAAGTCAGGGAGCAGAAACAAAAAAGGCAGAAGTCGTAATAAAGGAAAACAACAACCAAAACTGAGAAAAATACGAAGGCAATATTTGACATAATCTGCATTTTTTTTTCATTGCAGTCTGATATTTTTCATTTGGATTACTTTTTTTGTTTGTTTTTTTATTTGGTATTTTGAGTTGATATATTTTACTTGCACTTTTAAAAATCTACTTTGAACATATTACAAATTAGTACAAATTAAACACCATAGTCACTGGCAATCAATAACCCAATTTGGTATGTATTTAACTAATAGGTTTTGTGCTAGAGTGTTAACAAGCAAACAACAAAGAAACCAAACAAAGACAGTTGGTCTTGCCTCCCCTTCAGGGTAATTGTAATGCTGGACTCCAAATCAATTTAAGATGCAGATTTTAATGACATTTGTTGTAATTCCTTTACTTTCCGTGTCACTGACTTGGGATTTCAGTGATATTTTTTTCATGAATGGGTGTTGTATGCCAGCTTTGGTTCAGATTTCACCCCAATCCTGAAACATAATTGTTTTTTGTTTGTTTGTTTGTTGTTTTGGGGGGATCGTAATTTTTCTTTTATTTTTTCATTTAACAAAACATGATCCATACAAGTCAGATCTCCATACAAACATGGGTAAAGGGTCATAGGCTGAAGCAATCATCTGGTGAGTCTTAAAGACAGACACTGATAATAACATTTACCTCCAGGAATTTATAAGAGAACTTTATTTGATGATTTGGTCCCTTAACATTTAGCAGAGCAGTTTTCTTCTAGGCTTTCTTTTGTGGGAACATTCCCCTTTGACTGTTAACAAAATCTATCTCAGTCAAGTGTTTTATACATTTACTGTATTTTAAATACTGTTGTTCCCTCCCAACCATCAGGTTTTGGTGATCTTCTCAGATGGACTTGATGATGACATAATGAGAATGGAGGATGAGTCCGTGCTGCTGCAACAGTCTGGTAACAGAAATGATGATGTCCTGCTTATTTTTTAAGTATCTGTAACATTGTGGTTTCTGTAGAATCTCATATTTCTCTGTTTGAAGTGTAGTGTTCAGTCGACTCTGCAGTAAATGTGTTGGCCTTCTTCTCCAGGGGTCAGTGGTCTCCTTACTGTGGCCTTGGAGAATGTTGATGACCCTGATCAGCTGCAGATGATTGAGTTTGGACGAGGGTTTGGATACAAGCTCCCTCTGAGCATCGGCATGCACAGCATCGGCAGCACCATCCTCAAACAGATTGTAAGATCCAACTACTGCTTTATATATTAATTTAATTTAATGTAATATACTCTAATTTAATTTAATTTAATTGATGTGTTTTAGGTGTTTGTATGTGATGATGGTTATGTTATTTGATGTTCTATTCTATTCTATTCTATTTTATACACCATACAGTTTTGTTAAAGTCAGTTAACTGTTATCTGCAGATTCTAAGAATAGGTAATAACTAATTTTCTCTTTCAGTAAATGATAAGAGACCCTTATAAGGGTCACCCACAAAGTTAATAGGCTTACAACCATGAGTAAGACAGGAGTATAGCTTTTTAAAAAAAAAGAAAAAGAAAAAAGAATGGAGTAGAATTGTAGTGAAGTGTCCTGATAGAGGCCTACTCACACTTTAAAGGTGTATCATTAAGTTAACAGACAGTGAATATTTATGTAATTTCATTTTACATTATTTTTATTATTATACTTGCCAATAATTTTATTATTATTGTGTAAACTCTTGTATAATGTTATATTCAAGGTTGCAGACAGAGTAAGTGTGTTTAGCATTACAACAAGACACACATTCTAACTGTTAAGCAGGTACCTGATCGAGTGTCAAGACAAGACAAAGGAGAAAAAAGTGCTTAGTGCTCATGGATGAATAAAGCATAAAACAGATAAATAAATAAAAACAAGATGCAATAAAACACAATAAAATCCTCCAAAAAATAAAAAACAGTCTAGGACAAAAAACAGGTTAAAAAAAACTAGATTTACTAATTAAAAAATCAGGCCACAATAATAATAAATAGAGCAAATAAATAAATAGGATAAACAACTAAATGAGTAGGCAAGTGCAGTGCCACTCTTTTTTATTGAGCTCAGTGACGGCGACAGGAACAAAGCGGTTTTTATAACGCTATGTCCTGCACCTGGGGACTAAAAACCTCCGTCCAGAGGGAAGGAAGGCTATTGAATATAATCCTACATTTTAATGTTTGTCAGTATTCATTGAGTCTCTGAAATGAATAAATATGGGGTTGCTACTGCTGTGTCATGTCACTGTTAATTGCCCATTGAGGTTTGTTACTGAACATTTTAGCAGCTCTAGGGGAGAACCGCGAGTGACTCCAACCAGGAATCTCCTTGGCTTGCCTGTTCTTAAGCCCCACCCCTGCCTATATGTTTGTATTTATAACAGATGATCAGAATGAGTTTGGGCTCAGACACAACTGGACCTGTTTTTGGAGATGACACTCGTAAATCTGTGTGTTATGTCATGTATGAACTTTTATCTGACACCTCCTACTGTGATATTAATTATTAATAATTATTAATTTTCTCTGCAGGAAACTATGTCAGATAAGGACTGCTGTGGTGTCATGTGTAGATGTTCAGGATCTGATGGTATTCCAGGAATTCCAGGCCAACCCGGATCAAAGGTAGCACAAAGCACAACATTAGCATCAAAGCGGGAGGTTTTACAACAAATACAAATAAAAAAGGATATCTTGTGTTTCTGCCTTTCTGAAAATTAGTTACCATTGTAGCAACTCCCAAAATCCCTAATCCCTAATGTATGTTTCACGTTAATGTGGTATTTTAAGTTGGAGCTTTAATGAAAAGAAAACTCTCATCTTGCATAGTGTGAAGAATACTTCATGTTGGTCGACTGTTTTGTCTCGGGGATTTTTTTTCTCAAATTTCCCACAAAATATAAAAGAAAGAAACATCAAAAAATGTGGGAAAAAAAATTATACAAAACATGCTGAAAATCCATTAAAATTAACAAAAAAGTAAACTAACACCATAAATGAAAAACAATCAAAATCATATCCTAAAAAAAGATGCTAAAATACAGAAAGAAATTATCCAAAACATTTGTAAAAATATGAATATATGTAATTAACATGTGTATTCAACACCTTCAACAGTTTCAATAAAACAACTTGAAACAAAACAACTGTTCCATTTAATTGCATTAAAATGTTTAATAAAAGTTATCCCATGGCTCTAGAAAAGACATGCTTCTTTGTGAAATTTACTTTGGGAACAGATGCTATATGTACCAATTTATGATCCTATGTAACATTTTGGTGATGCTTGTTCTCTGCTGTGATTCAGGAAATTGTTGTACATATGGTTTATAAATGCAGTAAGTTTAATTTGCATGTAATTGTAGATGGTTACATACATTTTTTGGTTCTTTTAATTTATGTTCATGCAACTGAAGTGAAGTGTTTGGTAAACAGGGCATTCCTGGACGGAAGGGTCAGCAGGGTTTCCCAGGAGAAGAGGGAGCGATGGTAAGTGTTTCTTCATCCCGTTTACACCCCGTGTTTACTCATTTTGTCATCTGTTTATACCATTTATGGTCACGACGGGAAGACTTTTTAATGAGCTGAAAACACCAAATATTCAGTTGTGTTAAATGTCTTAAATTTGAGTTTGGTAAAAGATAATTAAATAGTTGATTTCCTTGTTAAAATGTGACCAAACTCATTTAAAAGAATGAACAATAACTTAATCTGCTGTTTAAAGATGCCCCATTCATTCCCAATAGAAGAAAATAGAAGTCGATCCATCCTCTTTGGAGCCAAATTACTCCATCATACTTCAACATAGGAACATGGTTGGGTCCAGAGCTGTTTCCAGTTTCATGGGGGCCTGAGTAAGATGCAAAATAAAAGTCTGTGACACCAACAAAGACACAAAAAAGGGAGAAAAAATTGACAAAAAATAAGACAAAACAAGACACAAGAACCTAGGCTCATAACAAATGAGACACCACCATCAGCAATAGAGAAATAAAATGAATGAAAAATATAATGAATAACTGAAAGACCACTAGAAATTCTCACTGTTACAAGGTAAGTGGGTGAGATTTATTAAGATGAGCGATGGAGAACGGGAGTAATGATAGTTTAAAGTCCTTTTTCCAGCCGATGGTTTGTAGCGTCTATCAGTAGGTAGCAATTCATAATCAGGAAAAACACTTGAGACTGGTCCTGCATGATTCTGTTAGCCCATATGATTACAGTACTCTTGTAAACAGACTGTAAGGGCTGGACCTGGTTATTCCACCCTATGACTTTCATTGTTATGTTGATTATAGTTGTTAATGTAGATTTAGATTGAACTGTTGGTGTACCAAACCATGCAGCCATACCTTATCTGTGGATGCTACAAACAACAGCATTATAGAGGATAAGCATGATCTCCGGACAGACCCCAAACAATCTAAGTCTGTGTTAAAAAGGTTGCTTTTGAGCTAGTCTGGAGCAACGATAGATAGGCTAGAATTACCATGGCAACCAAATCCTACAGTTACTCCCTTATCTGCTAAACGTCATGTTTTTTTTCCTCTTTGAGTGGAATAATTATTAGGAATTTTATGATTGAAGGGCTAAATATAAAACACATTCAGCATTTATATATCTTTGTTTCTATAAATTATTCTTAATTGAGCAGGATTTGTCCAGTTTACGCCATTCATTTTTCACTATTTTACTCACTAAGTGTTGATGTGATAAGATGGAAATGTGTTTGCGGTGGCTGCTGTCCTCTGGATCACCATGGACACTGTGTTTCTGTGTTTCAGGGTGATAGAGGACCACCAGGACCTGAAGGACCTAAGGGTATCCAGGGCTGTGCTGGAGTCAGAGGTTTAAAGGTATAATATGATCAGGTCTACATGGAACACCTGATACTTGTGTAATTTTGCAGAAGGGCCACATTTGTGAACCACAGCTGAACTGATTACTTTCTCATTTTTCTAAGCGTTTTGTTTTCATTTTTTAATACTAGTGCAAAACCAGTAGAAAATGTGAGATTGTTAGCTACTTATCTGTTGTGGAAGTGGGTGAAATGAGTTAAAAGGAGCAGAAAGAACGACTATAATAATTAGTTGGGGCTGTTTTGTAAGTGTTTACTGGAATCTGTGAGTATGATAATGCTAATGGTGTAAGTTTTTACTGCTGGTGGAATTAGTAAAATCAAGTTTCACGTGGGGCAGGCACTCTACCACTGTAGTGGTTTGTGTCATGCTAACGCAGGTGACACCAATCAAAACCCAGCAAGATATATTACGGCCGTGAAGTGAGCCACCAGTCGCTCATCCCACACTCAAATGTTACTGTCTACTTTCAGACTTGAATGTACGAAAAGCAGGAAATTATAGATAGATATAGTGTGTGTACAAGCAGAATATACCAACAATACAACGCATAAAAGAACAAGAGAGAAAAACTCTCAGTGCACAAGGTCAATACAGATAAGTACATTAAGTATTTGGTGTAAGAGATGCCTGCTTAAACTACAAAAAAATTATATTATATTATATTATATTATATTATATTGTATTGTATTGTATTGTATTGTATTGTATTATATTATATTATATTATATTATATTATATTAACTGTTCTTAACTTCACTGTCTTTTGTTGTAGCACTTAGAGGTTTGTATCTAAAAATGGAAAATGCTTCATAAATAAAATATATTATGATTATTATTATTATGGTCAAGTAAAGTACAGATATCTAAAAAATACTTAAGTAGAGTAACAAAGTACTTGTACTTAGTCACTTTCCACCTCTGTGAATGTGTGAGTCACTGAATAATAGAATAATGTTTAAAGAAAAGTGCAATATAAATCTAATCTATCATCATTATTATTATTATTACCAAGATGGTCATAGATATTTGAGAACAGGATGAAACATGTTTTTAATAGTTTCCAGTGATGTGGATAAAGTTTTGACTGTTCTTTTTTTTTTTTGTGCAGGGCTACCGTGGGAGGTCAGGCAACACGGTGAGTCATCATATGATACAAACGTACACATGTCAAGTATTGCAGTCAAATCCAAATATTTAGTTTGGAACTATTTGACTGCTGATTCTCCTGTAACACTGCAGGGGGAAGATGGAGAAGACGGACTGGATGGAGTTGCTGGAGAACAGGTCTGTGCTTATACAAGTCACAATATTTAAAAGTAAACGATTTATGTAAATATACAAGGATGCATTTAGTGTGCAGGTCTCAGTTGCATTTCAAATGGAAAAGAATTACTGCAATAGAAGGTTAAAATCCTTGATATCTAATTTTCAAAGAATAGAAAAATACAGAGTAGTAACTGTAAAAAATAAAAGTTTGAAGATGTTTGAAATAAACAGCACATGAAGATTTTGTACAAGATAAGATATTTAATATTGTTTCCACTTATAAATGTTTGATTTTACGATATAAGTCAATGCAATGAACAACAACATTAACAAAAAATTTAAATAAAAAACAAAGCGATTCAAGATAGCTTTTGGAAAAATTAATCTTCAATCATTTTAAATTCCTTTGTAAATATCTAAGCTGTAAAGGTGTGAATATGTACCTTTATAACATACAGTTCAAGGTATTTACACTGTGGCTGATTGTGATTCATTTGTGCTTTATTAAATTCTTCAAATTGTAGTTAATTTCATCAGTACTTTAATACATAATACAAATATTAGTAGAATGATTTGGTGATAGTGTCATTATATTCTGTGCAAGTAGAGATGGAAAAACAAGGAAAAAGGGGATTTTTAAAACCGTTTTAATAAAATTGTCTGACACCTGATTGTTTGTATATAGTTGTATTAGTCACCCCCCCCCCTTTCGAATGAAGGGAGGTCCACCAAAGGGGCTATGTTTTTGCAGGTTTTTATCTGTCTGTCTTTACTTTCAGGATATCTTGGGAATAACACAAGAACCAATCAATTAGTTTTTTGTGAAGATCCGGAAGAGATCCTGGATTTTGGTTTTTACATTGCAGTAAAAAGTGATCCAGAATCCAGAATATCTTCCACATCTTCACCAAAATCTAATCAATTGGTTCTTGTGTCATTCCCAAGCCATCCTATAGGTTTCATAGAAATCCATTGCTAACTTTTTGAGCTATGTTGTACACAGACAGACAGATACATGCTGGCAGAAACATAACCTCTGTGGTGGAGGTAATGAATAAAATATCCATCCATCCTATGTGATGTAAAAAGCCAAGGTCAGAGGTGGGGTTTTAAGAAGAGCTTTAAAATCAGACAGTGAGGATGTCTTCTAATGTGCAGCGGCAGTTTGTTCCAAAGCTTTGGAGCTGCAACAGAAAACACTGGGTTCCCTCTGAGCTTCAGCCTCATTTTGATAACCATCAGGAGCAGGTGGTCAGCTGACCTGAGGGTTTCCTGGGGCCAGACCATGTAAGCATGGTTGAATATACTTTTCCCCAAAAATGCCTGAGGTATTACCTGTGTTTCATTTAAATTTTAGTGTATAACTTTATGTACTACATTTAAAATTATTGTTTTGAACTTTATTCATATGTTCATTCTAAGTTATGAAAATGGTTTGCTCAACAGGTTTTTGGTGGAAAACAATGAAAAAAAAAACCCCAGTGTTTTTTTCCTACTCTAATTTCATGGTTTTTGTTTGATTTTAGGTTTAGTTTGTTAAGTGAGGTGTGTTTCTGGTTTTGTGTTTGCAGGGAATGACAGGAGAAGACGGAGCTCGAGGAGACAAAGGAGACTCAGGAAACCCAGTAAAAACATTTAAAAGCAAATTGTATTTTCTAAGCAGTGAAATTGTTTTAACAAACTGGTAAAAATAATATTATACAGTAAATAATTCCTAAGAGAATGTGGTTATACATTTTGATTCCTAAACCATCTTTTAATCACTTTTTTCCCATTATTTTTGATTATTATTTTTGCATTGACTCAGTCTAAGCTTCAGTACCTCTGACCTTTGACCCCTGGTTGATCTGTCATCCATAGGGTATCCCAGGTATCAGAGGGGAGGCAGGGCTAAAAGGACAACGAGGACTGAGAGGAGATCCGGTGAGTCACTCTAATATGAATTAACGTTTATTTTTTCTTTATATTTAGTGCAGAGGCCACATACAGCCTAATATGATCTTAAATAAACCAGACCAGTAAAAGTCTAACATAATAAATTATAACTAATGACAACTCCATGTTCCTTTCTTTTTTTTTTTTTAGTACAATAAGGGGGTGGAGGTAGCTGAGATTGGGCCCAAGTCTAAATCTGATCCTTTACCAATAGATAAACACACTTCTGTCTCTGGCATCAGTCATATACACACATATGTTTACTCATTTTCAGCCACTTCAGTGTCTTCATGTTTACTGAACAGCTTTCACTGCAGCTTTCAAGCATTAGCTGAGCTCTGAACATGACGCCAGCTGGATGCTGCACTTCAAACAACTGCAGACTTAATTCTGGTCTTTTCTGACAGGGTGACCCGGGTCTTAATAACAATGTCCCAGGAAGCAAGGGAGAACCTGGCCCCCAGGGATTACAGGTAAGAATCATGTGACATCTGAAGATGTTAAGCAATGACTTTAAACAGGTATTCAATTATCAATGAACTGAACATATACAAAAAAATACGTTTTTGATGAAGAATCAGCATCTGCTTCAACTGAGGAAGAGTCATAAAATAGAAGTGTAGTAACCGGTGGTAATTAGAATAAATGCTTATCTTTTTAATGAGTAATAGTGCATTTTAGTGATCTTTTCTATGTGCAATAGTGACTTTTTGGGTATTGTAACTATACCTACACTACCAACACTATATATACCAGATCAGTTGAAATGTGTGTTCTATGTTTGAGTGTGATGTTTGGGTCCACAGGGTCCACATGGAACGCCAGGAAAACCAGGAGTAAATGGAGAATATGGAAAGCAGGTGAGAGTTTGTAAAATAACTACACAACTGAACCAGATTTAGATGTGGTTGTTTGTGATCCAGGAGATGACTGTGTTAATACTACAATGTTAAATCTGAGATGGTGTGTTTTGTTTTGGCTTGTTTGGTGTCCAGGGTCCAGATGGACGACCAGGAGCGATGGGTCTGGCAGTAAGGACATCTGACACTCTGCTAACAGGTCTACACATTGCATGATCATAAAGTGTTTAACCCTGTGTCGTCCTGCAGGGTCCTCCTGGAGAACAGCCAGGTGCACCGGGACTCCCAGGTCTTCCAGGACCTGCTGGTGAAGAGGTGAGGTCAGCTGACCCCTAACAACCACAGCACGAACATGAACCAACAGAGCACATCTACAGTCCCAGAGAAAATAATTAGTTTATACTTGTTTTCTTTAATTTCCTGTTCAATAATTTCACTCAACATTGGTTGGGAGATATTATTGTAATCACAGTGTGTGTATTCACAGAGACATATCATGTGCTATAACTCAATGAATACTTGAGATATCACCATGAAATTACAAGGGCATATACATATAGCTAATGCGTATCAGATGCAATGATCCATTTGAGTAAAGGTCAAAGGTCAAGGTTGTATTCAGCAGAAAGGTCAAAATCACATTATTAGTCAAGAACGGGGAGGTCACAGAACTTTCAGATTGGCACCAAGCAAAGTGGAATGAACATTCTCATAATTGGTGTTATGACCTGTGACCAAAGGTTTTTGAGATCTCTGGAGGTCGAAGGTGACATGTCACAAAATTAACATATCACACTATAACCTAATCAATACTGGATATATTAGCATAATATTACACGCACACATATATACATATAATTAAATTATCAATATTGGAATAGATCAAAGGTCAAGGTCACATTTAGCAGAAAGATCAAAATCCCATTATTGGCTCTAATTCAATTCTAATTCAAGAACGGGTTGTCATAGAAACCTGACATTGGCACAAAATAGGGGCGACATTAGGCATTCTCTGAATACTTGTTTTAATGTCCGGTATGACTAAAGATAACATTTTTGGGGAAAATATAACGATAACAACAAAAATAGCTCATAATAATTTAATTTCAGAGCTTATATCTGTCCATTTTTTCTTTTTTTTTTGTTAATAACCAAAATTTTAAGTGTCAAAAAATATTTTTTTTATTTTAAATCTTTTAGATAAAACAAGATTTTGCTTTTATTCAGTCCATGTTTCATTATCTGTCTGTTTTAGTCACATGGTACACACAGGAATTAGTATTTGTTCCATAACCATTGTTTTTGTTTGAATTTATATGGTCTAAATAATTTTTTCTGTGGAGGGCCTCCATTCTCCTTTCAACCATCACTATTACTGTCAAATTGCTTAATTACACTGTAAAAAAACGACTGTAGAAATAACAGCAAAACGTTTAAAAATTGCAGCATAAAAAACTGCATATGAAAAGACAATGCAAATTTCTTCAGTTGAGAAGATTTTCAAATTAAATCCAATGTAGTTGTAGTTTTTAGAGTATATTAACAAAAGCAGATGTGTATGTAGAAATTATGTATTGGTTTGAGAAAATATAACTTTAAAAAAATTTAGAAACAATGTGGTGCTGTTTACATTTCAAGATCACAGTGTTAAAATATCAGTTTGTTAACAATGTAATATTTTATAATATATCGCGGTGGTTCAGCTGATAGAGTGAGACACTGAACCCACTTTAGTCCCGGTGGATTTTTTTTTTACTTCACTGTGGGTCCGGACCATGCAGGTCTATGTACTGTGCACCACAGCTGCAGGTTAATTTTGCCATAAAAACAACAGGATTTTTCTTTACAGTGTTAGGTAAAAGTGTTGACTAGTTCCCTTTTAATTCAGAGTAACTCGATAAAAATAAAATCCATGAACATTTGTGAAGGATAAAAAAGAATACAAGCAGGAAAATTAGTCGAATATCCTTTTGTCATTTTCAGAATAAAATCAGATAAGCTGGATTTCCTATGGATGTTAAATGTAGTTGTTGTAAAGCACAGTGAGGTGGATTTTTATGGACCTAGTCTCAGTCATTAAACTTTCAGTCCATTTCCATATTTGGTATCAGACTGATCCGTCGTGATACCTAATCCCCTCCGAGTAAACACCCCAACCTCCCGGCTGATGCTTCCTTATAGATCGGACTCTGTGTGAGTTCTGCTTAAATCCCAGAATGCTTCTTCCAGCAGCTGTACTCTGGTGCTCTGCCAAACAGCATACAGTCCAGCTGGTCAGTATCACACAGAAATAAGGCAGACGTGGATCAGAGCCACTGCTGCTCACCATCCATGGACAGACTTCCTGGGAAATTCAGCAGAACAGCTTAATAAAAGGCAAACGTGAACTTTATTACACTTTTTTATATCACATTTTATAAATGTTCATGGGTTTTAAATCTACAATTTTATTCCATTTAATTTGAGGTACTTTTTTGTTTTGTTAAATTTTGATTTCTAAAAGCTGAAAAAAAGTGTATACTTTACAAACTACTTTCATAAGGTCTATATTGGGCAAAGAGATATTTTTTGAACATGAGACATTAATAAAACTAGAAAAGGACCCCCCTGTTCACTTCTGTGTGCAGCAGTCTGCCCTGATCAACTGAATAAAACACACGTGTGATATTTGATGGACGTATCAGTAAATCAATCATTGTGAAGATGATCAGTACAATGATTGGTCGGAGTTTTCCTCTGGTTCCACCCTCTAGACTGGACTATAACATTTCAGGTTTTTTGCATGATATGGGATGGTGAAGGGGTTTTCATGCAATCATCATGTTCATCCTTTTGCATCTTTTACTGTTTTTTTTTTCTGTTCTAACGTACATCACCTTCATCAAAGAGCAAAAGCATGTGAATGTTGATTATTTTGCTCCAAATGTCAGAGTGAATGTGTTCAAGTTGAATGTGAATGAACATGGATAAAAATACAATGTTTTTTATTTAGATGTAAAACAACAACAAAAAAACTAACATGTCATGTTTTCTGTCCAGGGAATCCAAGGGGAGAAGGGTGATCCTGGACTGATCGGCCTCCCTGGATTTCCTGGGCGTCAGGTCAGTGCACATTAAAACAGAACACGTCAGCATCCTGATTAGTTCTACTGTAACATTTTGAAAGACTGTAGAAGATGGGATCAGATCAGAACTGTATGACCTATACTTTTACTGTGCACTTTGAGATTCGATTTCAAATGTAAAGTGCTTTACAATTAAAAGGTATAATAATAATAATAATAATAATAATAATAATAATAATAATAATAATAATAATAATAATAATAATAATAATAATATGGGGTTAGTAGTCTGTGGATGCGTTGTCATTTCCAGTTATAACATATGCTGATTGTTTTTTGTTTTTGTTTGTTGTTTTTTTAGGGTGACCCAGGACCAAGTGGAAATCCAGGACAAAATGGGAAGTCAGGTCCAAAGGGGCGGAAGGTAATGAAGTCATCACACAGACAACATTTTCAAATGGACATTTTTAAATACAGCTCTGGAAAACATAAGACACCTCTTTCCCTAATTCCATTTATAGGTATGTGTTGGAATAAAATGATTTTTTTGTTTTATTCTCTAAACTACCAACAACATTTCTCCAAAATTCCAAATAAAATATTGTTATTTAGAGCACACAACACATGGTCAATACAACAAAAAATGCAGGTTTATTCAGACTCAAATAATGCAAAGATAACCAGTTCATAATGATTTCTAAACAAAACAATATGAATGTTGTAATTTAGGAAAACTTCAGTAATCAATATTTGGTGGAATATTCCTGATTTTCAATGACAGTTTTCACATCTCTTCATTGCTGTTGGATGATGTTATGCAGCTCCTGGAAGAGAAATTTATATACTTCTCCCTCCTAATATTTCTGTTTTTTTAGATTAGATTAGATTAGATTACATTACATTACATTACATTAGGACTTGATTTTGAACTGGTCCATGATATTGAACCAGAGCCCTCTAGTAAATCAAGGTTCCAGTAGCAGCACAACACTGTATGAACAGGTATAAGAATTAGGAGATTTAAAAAAAAAAAAAAAAAAAAAAAAAAAAAAAATATATATATATATATATATATATATATATATATATATATATATATATAAATAATATCAGCAATAACTAAAAACATTGTCTTTATCTTCAGATCAGATCATTTTTTTCCTCACTTTAATGAGACCAGTCTTACTGAAGCTGTTTTATAAACGATCCATAGGGTCAACCAGGAGAACCAGGTCTACAAGGATCTAAAGGCTCACAAGGACACAGAGGACAACCGGTAAGACCTCAACTCCTACATAGTCTGGATCTAATGTGAATTGTGATTCTGATTCTGGATCTGCTCTGTGTCAGGGTCATGATGGAAGTGATGGATATGGACCTGAAGGACCCAAAGGCCACAAGGTATGAAATGATGTAAAATGAATTAAATCATGATCAATAAACACACTAAAACCACAATTTAATGGGTTACAGGATTTAAAATGTAGATTTTTATGTCTGTTTCCTCTTAGGGTGGTCCTGGTTTTCCTGGTTATCCTGGTTTACAGGTGAGTCTTTTTAGACTGAATCCAGATCAGATTCATTACCACACCTGGGTGGTGCAGTGGTTAGCACTCCCTCCTCACAGCAAGAAGTTTCTGTGTGGAATTTGCATGTTCCTCCAGGTACTCTGGTTTCCTCCCACCATCCAAAGACACTGATAGGACAGGTGTCCATTGAAAAAGAGATCATTGATCTCAGTGGGACACACCTGGGTAAATAAAGGTTAAAGGTTAAACATCTATACTGACTCAGACTGTGTTTCTGTGTATGTTCAGGGTGAAGAAGGCATCAAGGGACGCAAAGGATTCAGAGGACAGAGAGGGAACCCAGGACGTGATGTAAGACTCTATTTAAATCAGAACTGCATTATTAACCTATAAAGACCCAGCACTGCTTTTATGTCAGTTCCCAAATATTTTTTTTACATAACTGAACATTTCTTAAGTGATTTATCACCATTTACTAGAATATTATGAAATCTGTGAAAATCATCTTTTTACCTATGTTTAATTGTATGTTTAAAACTGTTTTAATTATTTTTTTGGGAGGGGGGGTGTCTGAATTTCAATGAACCACACTGAAGATAATTTTCACCTCATAATAGATTTAGTATTCTGATACTGATTCTGATTTGGTCTGACCTGGGCAGGGGTACTCGGGTCAACCAGGAGATCCAGGTACTGTTGGGGATCCAGGATTTCCAGGACACAAGGTAAGAGGGCATGGACATGTTTCTCAAAACGTACATAAAGGACACTGACACACATAGGAAAACACTGGATTGATATAAAATCTTATCACAGTGTTGCAAAATGATGCATATTTAAGTTTCCTGTAGCATTTTTATGATAAAATAATTATATACATAGCTTTGCGTGACGTCACCACATCGCCTAGTAACGCGCACCGCCATTTTAAAAGGGGAAAACAACAGTGTAGCAACACTAGACAGATAGCTATGTTACGATGTCCTACGACTATTTTGATGAACTTCAACCTTCCGCGAAAGACCGGTATGAATGGAAATTAGCAGGGTTGAACTGGAAAGTTGTCCGTATAAATTACCGGCAGGTTCTTGGCGAAATGTCATGTGGTCAGCCATCTACCACTATCTCATCGAAGGTCCAGGCAGATATACATGAGAAAAAATGCGAACATATAAGAGCCTGAAAGTATATGTTTTGTTTGAGGTAGGTTACATAAATGTATTTGAAATACTTCTCTGCCCCTCACTCACCCAGCCTCCAGAGCACCCCTCTACTTTAGTTTTACTTGTCATCATCTGGAGATATTTTTCAATATTAATTAATTATTAAAAACTCAAATGTTAAAAAAGACAACACATAATGGCAAGTCTGTTAAAAATTATTTTAATAAATTGAATTAGAAAAAAACACTTATTCTTTTTTTATAAATTGATAAATTACTGATTTTTTTCCCCAACCAGTCTAATTCACAGGAAGCCAATGTAGTGAAGCCAGCTTTGGGGTAATATAATGTCATCTGTTAAAACCAGTGAAAAAAATTACTCATAATAATCCTGTAAAGACCAATAACAATGTGTAATGATCCACTTACCATCCATAACAACCCATCCACAAGCACCTCCCAGTCCCATCCAGGTTATTCTGTCAAAAAAAGACTCCAGTGCCATCCTGAACTTTTGCTTTTCCTCTGTTCAGGGTGCCAAAGGTCCCCCTGGAGGCCGACTGACTGTAAGTCCACTTTATACTCGACTTTGGTACAAACATCTGACAGAGAAAACTCAAACCTCTGCTTCTGATCTTTGTCAGGAATGTGACTTGATTTCCTCCATTAGACAGAACTGTGGTGAGTGTTCAATAGAGTTTAGGCTGAATGAGAACACCTGTAACACACTGACTCTGATTTAGATTTTTCTAAATGATGTTTTCTTTTAACAGAGTGCTGCAAAGGTATGTATGGACATGTCATTCAGAAAAAGCACAGTAAGTACAGAACATCTATGTATTCATTTATAAAACACCAAAAAGTGAAGGGAAAAAAGGAGGTAAGTGAAAGTTTAACAATATTATATCTGTTACTAAATGTTTGGTGCATTTTTACATCCACTATGATCTGTATGTTGTAAAGCACATATGTGTGAATCAGAATTTGAGGTATAAAGAAATTAAGTATAAAGAATATTAAATCTTAAGAAATTTGAGGCTGCTCATGTTCTTTTTGTTTGGAAACATTTGTCAACATACAAACAGTTCCATACGGCAGTCTTTCTTTGTTCTGAAACAGAGAAACATTTGTGGTTTTACATTATTTTCAGATTGTTATGTTGTTTTACTTTACATACAAAATCATACTGGACTGTATGTGGCCCCAGACTGGACTGTATGTGGTCCCTTATATAGTCCCATAGTGGTCTGCATCTGGCCCCTTATGTGGCCCCAGACTGGTCTGTATGTGGCCCCATGCTGGGATGAATGTACCCTCAAGTGAATGGTGTACCTTATATTAGACAACAGTGTTTGAGGTCAGATGAATTTCATTGACCCTCATAGTGTTCAGTGTTGCATCACTTGTCTTGGTGTCTTTCCAGAGGACTCGTGTCCATCCGTCCCTACTGAGCTGCTCTTCGCCCTGGACATGTCTCAGGATGTGACCTCGGTGGCGTTCAACCGGCAGCACTCTGCTCTCCTGTCTCTGCTCAACATCATCACCATTGCCGAGAGTAACTGTCCAAAAGGCGCCCGGGTGGCCTTGGTCAGCTACAACGCCAACACCAAAAGCCTGATCCGTTTCCACGACTACCGCCGCAAGACAGAGCTGATAGACTTGGTGAGTAACATCACCCTGCAGAGGACATCCAGCCGTCGTCAGCTGGGAGCCGCCATGCGTTTTGTGGGCCACAACATGTTCAAACGAGTCCGTTCAGGAGCCATGATGAGGAAGGTGGCCGTGTTCTTCTCCAACGGACCAACGCAGGATGCTTCAGACATCGTCACCGCCATGATGGAGTACAGAGCGTTGAACATCATCCCAGTTGTCATCTCTCTGACCAGCGCTCCAGATGTTCACCAGGCAATGACAGTAGGTTGAAGACTTCTATTTTTTTAAATTGTTCTCCTTATATATATATAATATATATATATATACATATATATATATATATATATATATATATATATATATATATATATATATATTTTATTTTTTATTTTTATTTTTTTTTTTTATTTTTTTTTTTTTTTTACATACACTGCAAAAGCTTAAATCTTACAAAGTGTATTTTTCCTCATCCCTTGTTAAAGTATCTCATCACACTTAAATAAGACATCACCTGAAGAGGACCTGTTCAGTGAGATACAAAAACTGATTTTTAGACAATACATCTGGATAATCTTATTTCAAGATAAGATTTCAAGGTTTCTTACCAGATCTTTTTGGCTTAATTCAAGAAAAACATCACCTCTTGTCTCCCATATTTTGTCCATATTTTGTCTTCCCACTGGATCCATAGCCTGAAGTGTTATTATCCTCCTAAAACCCAGGAATGTCCAAATGTTATTTTATTTTTTATTTCATAATTTTTTTTTTTACATTAAACAATTGTCTTGATTGGAAACTACATAATGGAACAGTACAGATAAAATATTTTTACCTCCACCAGCAGAGGTTGTGTAATCACCGTGGTTTGTTAATTTTTCTGTCCGTTTGTCTCTTAGCAACATAACTCAAAAAGTTATTGATGGATTTCAACAGAATTTTACAAAATGTCCGGAATGACAAAAAACAGTGATTCGCTGTAATATTTGTCATATATATTGTGATTCTTTTCATGGCTGTGCAGCAGATGATTTAAAAACTACTGGAATGTTGTGCTGTATTTACTGCTGATCTTGAACCTGTTCCATTAAACTTTGTTTTAAGGTTACTGTAAAACAGTTTTTCCCAAAATGCAGCTGTTTCATGAATATGGGGTGAATAATGTCAGCTGGTGTTTAATTTCAGGTTGATGACTCAGGAAGGTCGATCTTCCTTGTGATGGAGAATCTGGATGATTTGAGGAGGGTCAAAGACTGTGCCATCTGTTATGGTGAGCACTGCCGCTGACTAACAAGATGTCATGTTTGCTTTGTTTGTGCTCAAGTGTTAAATGTTAGAATGATTTGCAGATCTCTAATTTACTTTGTTATTACTGTAAAAGTCAATCCATGTGTCAACAACATAGCCATGAAGTTATTTGCCAACTTTAAAGAGATAGTTGACTATTTTTCACATTAATTTGTATAGAATCAGTGTCTTGTTTTGCGTAGTGTTTTGACAAAAATAAATATATTTGGTTCATTAAAAAAAAAAATTTCAGAATGTGACATTTCATACCCTTTATGTTTAACACATGAGTTAATAAAGCTTGAAACAGGATAGTATTATATTGCATTTGTTCCATTCCTCCAAATAACAAAGTGGTCTTTGTCAAAACAGTGAAATTGGATATATAGTGTTTTTGAACCAAGCTCTTCACTTTCTCTTTAGTAATTTGACTTTTTTGTTTTGTCTATGTTACTGGTCTGTGTGTGTGTTTCTGGTCCACATTGTGTTTTCAGACCCATGTCGGCCCTCGGACCAGTGCACCTTCATCCAGGAGCCTCTGAGGCCTCAGGACGTGGATGTGGACCTGGTGATGGTGGCAGACAGCTCCAGAGAACTGCAGGCTGACGAGTACGCCGGAGTCCAGGAGCTGTTAGGGTCTGTGGTGGATCAGCTGGCTGTGAGCCAACAACCCAGTCAAGCAGGAACCCAAGCCCGGGTGGCTGTGGTCCAGCCAAGGGGCCCCTGGACTGCTACAGTGGAGTTTGGTCTGCAGACCTACAATAACAGGGACCTGATGAGGACTCACCTGGTCCAGAAGATGGTTCAGCAAAGAAGCTCGATGGGGCTGGGGAAGGCCCTGGACTTGTCCCTCAACGAAGTCCTCCTGAAGGCGACTCAGCCCCGCAGGAAGAAGGCTATCATGGCTGTGGTTGGCACCCAGACCGCCTACAGGGACCAGGACCGACTGCGCTACATGTCCCAGAAGGCCAAGTGTGAGGGGGTGGCGGTGTTCGTAGTGACAGTGGGACACGGCTACAACTACACCCAGGTGGAGGAGCTGGCCAGTCCACCTCTGCAGCAGCACCTGATTCACCTGGACCACCTGAAGTCACACCAACAGCACTACGCCCAGCGCTTCTTCAGGGTCTTCCTCTCAGCCCTCAATAGTAAGACCTATAAAGACAAGGAGACTCAGTCTAATGGTCTCAGCCTCTTGGTCTCAGTCTCCTAGTCTAAGACCAGGAGACTGAAACCAACAGAGTGACTTCAAAATAGGAACAAAAACAGAAGATGATAAAAATCGTATAACACCAGTCATTGTTGTGAAACAGTTTGAACCTTTTCGTCCTTTTCTTTATTTTGACCTTCTTAAGTGATGAAAGCAGTTTCTGTGCTGATTCATGTCTTTGTTGTGTTCTTGTTTCAGAGGGAATGAACACATATCCTCCTCCGTCATTCAGACAAACCTGTGATCTGCTGAGAAACACAGAAGAAAGACTGGACTTCACTAGCGAGTAAAAAACAAACATCATTTTTTGTCTGGTTGCATTTTTTTGCATCTCGTCTTTTCCCACTTTTTGCATCATTGACATTAAACCCTTCAATTCAGTTTTGATCAGAAAGCAGAAACATGGCAATGATCATGAACATATTGATTATATGTTGTTTAATGTGCTGTTTTCTGATGATAATATGTGATATGTGATGTTGTGTCAGACCTGAGGGGTCGGCGGATGTCCTGAGCAGCTTTGCAGACGAGGTAATAGAGGGATTTCAGGAACAGACAGGATTCCAGACTGAGATTGGACCAACCATTGGACCATCTGATTCAGACCTGAACGGTACCACAAACACATTAAATAGTTAGTTTTTAGGTCCTTTATTTCTTTTTACAAAGTTTGTGTTTTTGAGATTTCCATATATTTGGACAGTTTTCCCTTCACTTTAACGTCAGGTCATGAATTCAGCCTCTTTAACCCATAAAGACGCAGTGTTATTTTTGTGGCAGTTCTCAAATGATTTTTTTTACCTCCACCAAGAAGGTTATGTTTTTGCTGGCGTTTGTTGGTTGATTTGTTTGTTTGTTTGTATACAAGATAACTCAACAATGTATTGATTAAGTTTAAAAGGTAGGTTGGTTATGATTACATTTTGATGGTGATCGGGGGGTGGGTTTGCTTTTAGTAGTTCTTTGCGCGTTCTAAATAAATAAATAATAAATAAACATCACCATCACTTTAAAAGATAAAAGCATCTCAAAGCAGGACACGTATCTAAATATCTACACCCACATTTATCCTTTTCATTTAAAATAACTTTAAATTATTTAAAGAGATCAATTCTTTTACATTTTAAATGGATGAGAGATAATGTGAAGTATTTTATTGACACGTAATGAATTTATCTTTGACAGATGTAAACATCCTGCCAAGCTCAACCTCACAGACTGAACTCCTCTTCCCAGGTAAAAACTCCTCCCCTCCGTTCAGATCTAACACCTGCCCATTCGGCTTTGATTTAAACTTTGATCTTGTTCAAACCATGGGTGCAAAATTGCGTATGGATGCTATGGACGTGTCTATACCAATATTTGGATCTTTCTAAAATGTCCATACCAATTTTTGAATAGGAAATTACATGACACTTGGGAAACAAAAGGTTACTGTATTTTCCAGACTATAAGGTGACACTTAAAAGGCTTTAATTTCCTCCTAAAACCACAGTGTGCCTTAGTTATGGATTAATTCTGGTTGTGCTTAGTGACTGGGAAGTTTCACTTTTTATGTCATAATTTTGACTTTTTATCTCATAATTTTGACTTCTTATAATTTTTGCCGATGTTGAAAAACAGTCTCTGATTGGTTGAATTAGTGTCACGTAAGCATTTTAATAAGCTTTCAGATAAATATAAAATCTTAATTTCTGAAATTTGACCCAAGTGACTGATTTTGTGCTGGAGGGTCACATATATAAAAATAAATATTTACCCAATAATAAATTAACTTAGTTACAATAAACTAAAAGGAAGTACATATAAATAAATAAATGAATAAATAAATAATGTTAGAATTTGGTTCCAGTAGTTTTAGTTTTGGCTTTTTCTTTTTTCTGAATCCGTTTCTCCATATATTAGATCCATGAACAAAACTCAGTAAAGTCTCTGAATATTGAAACCAAACCACCCTGTCAGAACGTGTCATCGCTGACGCATCTGGTGTTAAAGGGTTAATGTTGTAATTTTGATGAGCCTAAATATATCTGAGCTCTGCTGTATGACTGAAGGTACGTTTGTTCACATTCACAGTGTTCTGGTTGTCGATTGATGTAAGGTGTGTTTTTTGAATCCACCTGAGGTCAGTGTTGTCCATCTCTTGTCCTTGTCCAGGTCTTTGTCTCCTGAGTCAGGACACTGGCAGCTGTCAGAACTACACTCTGATGTGGGGATTTGATGCCGATCAGGAACACTGTTCGCGCTTCTGGTACGGCGGCTGCGGAGGAAATGAAAACCGCTTTGAGACGCAGGAGGAGTGTGAGCATGTCTGTCCGAGTGGGATGCGATGAGGAGGATGAAGATGACAATGAAGAGGAAGACGTTATCAGGAAAAACAGAGGCGCTTACACAACAGTCATTTACAGTCCAACAGATGCACCTTTTATTTAGTTGAAGTTGTTGTTTTGCACTCCAGGACTTTGTTGGATGTAATTTCCAGATCATCTGCTCAACAGGAATTGAAGATGTCAAAGCTTCTCTCAGGAGATGTTTTGGTTGTCAGGTGCTATATGTATTTTTTTTAATATGCAGGTCAAACAGGTCATCTGTAACAGCAGTGTTTCCAATTAAAGTTAAATATCACTGTCAAATGTTATGTCTGTCTTCACTTGTCAGCGTATTTTCTTTTGACTTTTCAAACAATATATTTATATTAACTTATTCCTCATCTTGCTCTTTACAAATGTATTTAGATTTAAAGTCACAGGATAGTTTTATTTATAATACATTTACACCTGCCTCATAGATTATGTCAAGATTCAGCATCTGTGGTCACTATAATAACATCAGAACTGGATTAACTTTCCCAAATTGATTTTTCTCTATATTTAACTTTTCTTAAATGATTCAAACATCAGCATTGATGGTAATATTGCCTTCCTTATTTACATTTTTTTTCAGTGCAAGTCATGTATTTTTCTATATATAATTTAATGTTCGTATAGACATTAATTAAAGCTCAGATTGACGTTGAGGGTTACTATGTTAAAAACAAAACTGAGGAAAACATACTTTTTTGCATAACTGCATAACTGAACATAAAAACAAGTGTATCCATCCACTGTCATGTGTTAGTTCCTAAATTAATTTCTCTCTCCATTTAACCATAAGTCATTTATCACCATTTATCACAATGTTATCCTCTCCATTATCAAAATTTTCCTTAATATTTTCCTATATTTTACTTTCAAAAGTTTTATTTTTTGAAAACTTTTCAGATGTTTCCTGATGAAATAAGTACTATTTCATTCATGACAAAAGAAAAAAATTTTTTTTTCTTTATTACAACTTTTTTCACTTCAGTAAAAGGAGTTGAATCATTACTGTGTGTGTGTGTGTAATGTTTTTACCAACCCTGAAAACTAAGTATGTGTCAACACGCAAATGAATTGTATAAAAAATCAGTCATTAGATTCCCTTTGGCTGTTTGTTTTAACGTTTTCTGTCCAGCAGGTGGCGACAAAATATATCAATAGCGTATTATGTATTGGTGAAATGTGTTGTTTTAAATCAGAAATCGCTCAAATAAATGAAAAAAAAAACATAATACAAAATATGTAAAACAAAAAAATAAACACAAAAGCAAATGACAAAGACAATTTTTTGTGAAGGTTTTAGCGTCAACTGACCAATTAGCCTTTAGAGTGCGACCAGAAGCCACGCCCCCCTGCAGGTGCTCGAGCTCCATCCTGACGACTTAGATGAGGCGTAAACATTGTCATCTGCAGAGACCTCGAGGACAAACATGGTGTGCGGTGGATTTTTTTGCACTAAGAATTCTCTCAGCGCTCTTAATATACTTTACGTGGTGAGTAAAAGTTTCTGTCTGGTGTTATGGGGGTTTGTGTGGATCTGAAAACACACCAGGGATGAGGTGAAGTTGGGACATTTTTTCTGCAGGTGTTTGAGCTGGTAAATGATTAATGCAGCCACTTCCTGCTCTTTGATCCGTGTATGAAATGCAAATGAATCGTATCTGTTTAATGTGACTTTAGTTGGAGATAAAATGTGCCCTTTTACACCCATAGGTGAAAAGTCTATCTTAATCTAAACGTGTTTTTCCTGTTTTGCTAATAAATGACTTGTACTTGACTGTCACTCCTTATATTGGCTAGATGTTCCAGATTCATTCAAATGTTTGATCTTTATCTTTTAATGCTCAGGTGATCTTCTCTTATGGAAGTTTTAACTGCAGGTTGTGGCCTAAAGCATCTAATATACAATGTTTAGTCACTTTTAAACCTAAAATAATCAATTAATTGTAATACTTTTGGTAAAATACAGACCCCTTTGGACGTTCTGGACCTCTATACTGAACATGAAACTATCAGTATCTACTACAACATTGATTGATTCACCACTAAAACATTTTTCAAAATACAACAGAATATTGGTATAAATGGAGGTAATATCTAAGAGAAAGGTAGGCATAGAGGAAGATTCATTTAGAAGTCACCACTTTGAAGTACTTTATATAATATATTAATCTTATTGGTATACTAAGAGTAGGTATCTTAAGTCGGCTTGAATGAGTCTGTTTTCAGTTTTGTGGCAATCCATTCTGTAGCAAATCCATTGGGATTTATTATGGAAATTTAAATAAAAAAAGAAATTGAAGCTCAAGCTTCAAAGGAAGTATGTCATCCTTTAGTTTATCACAAATCAAATCAGCCTTAGATGTTTTGACATGGCTGATTTACAGCTGTGCACTTTATTCTATATATGTCATCTATTCATCCAGGTAAAATGTCTCATTGAGATTGTTCAAGTAAAGCAGCATAACACACAGTTTCTGACAAGACATAATCAATATATAATAGAAAACGATTATTTGTGCAGGTTTAAGAAAGAGTTACATTATACCCATTGAAGGAATTAAACTATAAATGTACAGGTAAAAAGAAAGATTACATGGATAAGTACTTTATTGATATATTAACTGTACTTGCTGTAATAAAAAGACAATATTAAAAACCCAAAGCTGCAATGGACACATTAAACATGTGGGTAAAACCCAATTTTTTATGGAAATGACTAATTAATTCCATTTATACAGTGAAGGTTTGCTTTTAGGATATGTGATGTTGTGCATCATTCAACTATTTTCAATTTTAACTAATATAAATCAAAGCTTTTGTCAGACCTTACAAAAACTACAAATACATAATGCCTGCTTATGTACTGTTGAAGTAAAAACTAAACACTGAACACTAAAACCAAAGTGAAAGATTAACTACCAGAAATGAAATTTCACTCCCTCTGTAACCTGTTTTTGTACAGAAGGAAATGTTTACAGAATGGAATTTAAAGAAGGAAAAAGAAAAACAAGATGATAGTTCCAGATTATGCACAAACACAATACACTCAACTGATTCTGTTCAAACTGGATTTAAGTGATATTTATCATTGTTTTGCAGTTCACTCATTCACATTCTGTAAAGTAATGGAGTCAAATGTTAAAATTCCAAGGGTCAGGTTCAGTGCAACAGCTGTGTAGAGGTTGATGACAAATTCAATTTTCAATAAAATTTTATTTATAAAGCCCCAAATCAAAGTAATCTCACAGGGCTTTAGAGAAACACAAAGACCTTGTACTCTCATCAAAACAGGAAGATCATTTATTGCATTAAATTTTAAGTTCTTCCAGATGCCCATTGGGGAATGGAAAGTGAAGTATTGGGTACAGCAGTAGTTAGGTATAGCAATACCCAACTGTTTGGCATTTCTTGGAGTTGTTGTGTGAGTAATATTATTAATCTGCAATAATTAAATTTTACTTTAAGAGGCAGAGAAATTTCCACAAATGTGTTGCATTGTGTTGATAGTTCAGTATTTTTCCACATGAATTTGTATAGAATCATCTTTACTCTGGTGCACCCACAGTGACTTACCCCCGACAGTGTCCTGTGAGCCCAGTTCTGGTCCGGTTTTGGTCAAAGTGAAAGTAGTCCCGGCAGGTTTCCTGGGGTCACGAAACTAAAACATTCTCAAAACAATATGTGTTTGAGTGATTTATTTGCATAACAAAACCGTCATGGAACAAAAACTCAATTGCTTGGAGCTACATTCTCTCAATTGCGATCAATGCGTGTTGTCACTGCTAACAGGTGTGCACCTCAGCAAACTACTTTAATCATCGATACTATCTATTCACCAAGGAAAAGGGGTCTGAGGGAACCTCATTGTTCTGACGGGACGGTTTTGTCTGGTTACAGCCAAGATTCATGGCGAGAATGGCAAGCTGAGAGCTTTATCTGGACTGAGGACAGAGGTGGATGAGCTGAGAAACATCAACTTGGGATCGATGAGCGCTGTGTGGTTTAGGGGTGTAGCAAAACCCTACAAGGGGTTAATTTTTCTCCTAATGCAGGGTAGATGTCCTTGTTTTGGCTTTCTTTGTTTGTTTTTTTTTCTTTTTCCTCAAGTGCCTTTGAAGTTCCAGCGCTGGAACTCCTCCAAACTCATGTCTGTGTTCTGTTCTGCAACTTTATCTTTGTTTATACCACGTGTGTTCATCCTGTTATCGCAAAACTTCCAGCTCAATGACCTTGAGTAATGCTGTCTGTTTTTGTGTTAATTATATGTCTCTTCATGGAATTTGTGACGTGGTGTATGCTCTGCTCTTCCTTGTTATGGAACAGTATTGTCAAAACAAATGTATAACTGTAAACATTGAGTGCCTGAGGAACAACAGTTCTTATGAGAACTAAAACAATTAAGAGAGCCATCTTTCTTTAGTCAACTTTTGCTTCTTTTATTTTTCAATTTAACAAAATATCACATATTAAGACCGCAACCAGCTGCTTGTAAAGTCCTGTGGCCTGTTTGATTCTTTGGTCGTCTTTGACAGCATTTTCTGGGGAAAAAAGATTATGCAAGTATTACAGTCTGAAAAGCCATAAGGATAACTCGTAACACGGTATCAATAATGTATTGATTCATAGCCTACGTTGTTACCTTGTATTAGGGTCAATTGCATTTTATATTTTTTTTGTAGCAGACATCTGGTAGTACTACCACAGCCTCTAAATTAATTTGTAATTAGTAATTAATGTGCAAGCAATTGATATACCTCTCAGATATTACACAAAATAGTGGTACCAGCTGTGGTTGCACCACCCTGACACCTGCTACAGCAAAATGCCCATGCATCTCTCTGCTCCTTGGCATTCCGCAGTTAAACAGAAGTTAGCAGTATCGGGAGGTTTCAAAGTTTACCCAAGAAAAGCTTAATTTTTCTCCCTATACAGTAGTCATCTCACAACCTTTCTTAAAAAATGTAGATCATCCACGTATTGTAAACCTTGGTGGGTAGGGAGTGATTTCGGACACAGCCTTGACAATCTTAAAATCATGTTGTCCAAGGTCGCAATTTTCAGTCAAACAGATAGATCGTTCAGCTCTAACACTGAATACACCCGCCTCCTCTTCTCATTCCGCTGTTGTTCCGTTTCTCCTCAGCTGGTGAGTCTGCTCCTCGTCGGAGTGGCAGCATGGGGAAAATGGTTTGGCATGGTGTCCAGCATCCGGGTGGTGGCAGGAGTCATCGGAGTGGGTGTCTTCCTGTTCCTGGTGGCGCTGATGGGGCTCTGCGGGGCCCTGAAGCACCACCAGGTCCTGCTCTTCTTCGTATCCTTTGGTTTCTGGTTTTAGGAACTGGTCTGTTATTTTCTACACGCTGACTTTACATATTGTGCATCATTTTATGGATTTTGAATCTCAATATTTGTACATGTTGAGCAATAAACAAATGCACAAATTTCCCCCAATTACAAAATACAAATTCTTGGAATATTTGAGGTCAGTGGATAACAGACCTGGTGAAACATCTAGATGTGGATGAACCTGTTCCAGACTGTAGTTGGGCTTCCTTAACTTGGTCCAGTATATGATCATTCTGTTTATAGTGTTTGTCATGCAGTTCTCTGTGTCCTGCGCCTGCCTCGCCCTGAATAAGGAACAACAGGTATTATTTTATTGTATCTGTCTGTCTGTCTTTTTACTGGTATTTAAACACTGTCTCAATCTTATTAGAACAAGTTAGAATTAGAAAAAGTATTAAAATTATATTTAAAAAATATGACTGGATAATAATAATAAAATAAGAATCAAAAAGACCTGAAGTCAATGAAATACAATAAGTTATAAATGCACTATAACAAAACATGGTATGTAAATGATAAGACTTGGGAATATTTCTGATCTTTGAGTTCCAGATGCTCTGTCCAGTCTGAGTAAACCCACCTAACACCTGTAATATTATTTATCACTTCAACCTTTATGATACAACCCCAGTATTAGTGCATTTAATTCTGTACTTGTGACTCAATGCTTCTTCTTAAATGCAGTTTTTTGTTTTTTTTTTCTCATTCAGGACCATCTGCTGGAAGCCGGTTGGAATAAATCTGAAGCGACTCAGAGAGACGTGGAGAAAACCCTCAACTGCTGTGGCTTCTTTCATTTCAACAACGTCACGTGTGCTGCTGTGAGTAAATCACTTCAGATGGGATAACATTTTCAACACATTTACCAGAATAATATGCTCCATTCTTACATATTCACAAAATGGGTATGTTTGAGATGCACATTTGTCTCATTTTCTATTTGGTTTTTCCCTTTGTGGCTTCTAAAATACTGAATAAAAATATTTTCTATAGCTAAAGAAATACATAATCTTTATTTATGTATTTGTCATCCATGTATAAGCACAAGGACACACATATTGATATTCTGTGTGTTTGTTCTATCAGTTATTATTCTGTGTCTTCTGTGGAAACTCTTCCATGTAACCTCTTCCTACAGCTCTGAAAAACATGTAAAGCTTGGAAATGTAGAGCTATGATTTAATGAAAATGACATAATACAAAAAAGTATGCCATTAATTTACAATAGGAAAATATACTCCGATAATAGAATTTCATTTTTTTTCTGTGTTTTTGTGGGAATGTCTTTTTATGTGAACAAAATATTCAACATCAGGTGACACCAACTTCTAAGGAATTTTGTATTTGAACACTAGCAAATGATACTTGACCTAAGATGTTAAATGAGCTCATAATTGATATTTTATGAGTAAAAAACAATCTGATAATGAAGGCAGGAGATCTGTCTGTATCAGATGTTGAGTTTAAACGCTGCTTCTTTCAGAGTCCAATGTCCTGCATCCTCTTTAAAGGTGTCATTACGCTGAAAACCACTATTACACGCTCCTTTTGTAATCTGATGGGTCACCCTGAATTACCAACACATGCTGCTTTCAAAAGTGGTGTGTCCCCTCCACTGGCTGGATTTACCATTCATAGAAAAGAGAGAAACGAAAAAGCCTGTCCAGCACACGTCACAGGGACATTGGCGTCACCCACGTGGGGTGAAACTCGCCCCCCCATTGCAGCGAACCTGAAGTAGCATTAGCATTAGCATCTACAAGGGACGACAGTGCTAGAGTAGGTGCTGCACAAACTTGGAAAAAAATGGTGGATCAAACTGGTTCATGTGCTCTGTGGAAATAAAGTATTGATTTTTGTTGATGGCAAGACATGACAGCTATGAGGTCTGGATGAGCACAGGGACATTAGCACTATCTTTTTACCCTCCAAAAACAGCTTGAAACAAAGCAATCTAGACTTTTTGTAATGGAACCAACACACATTGCATTCAATAACAATGGTGAACTCAGCAATATTAATGACATAATGATGGAATGACACCTTTAAAGTCTTAATAATATTCTGAAGAATGTTAAAATTACATGTTGGTGTGTTGTTATTAAAGTGTCTGAGAGGAAACAAGACTTCAGCGTCTCTTCTAGTCCCTGGTTTTAGACTTTAGAAAATCTACTCCTTGTCAAATGTCCACACTAATGCAAATGCTTTGCAAAGTGGATGTTTTTTGTCTATATTTGCATCTTTCATCTACATGTAAACGGTTGCTAAATCCTTTGTATAAAGAAGCTGCACCTGAAATGTCAAATCCAGGTGCATACACCAATGACCTGCACAGATACCTTTGGGAGATGGATCAGATGGGCGTTATGGACAAATACACATCATGTAAAGAATAGAACAACTTGAAATGACATTTTAAGGTAATTTTAGTTTAGAACTGAACTTGTTGCCACTGCTTCAACTCTATGATAGATTAAAGCATTGTCCAATATTAACCACAGTTTGAAGTCTAACAGAAATAATGGTTGCTCAATAGTCAATATTTGTGATATCATGTGGACAGAGGAGGAAAATGCTTCTTTAGAAAAATATTATTTGTGTGGCCATGGAAGCTGACTGCAGGGACTCAGGCCTTTACACTCAGGGAGTTGGATGTGAATGAAGGATTAAATTCTTGTGCTCTGCTGACGTTCTACAGAAACAACACAGTATCTCCTGTGATTTTCAGAGGTGGGAAGTAACTAAATAGAAGTATTTTTGTTACTGTTCTTTAGGTATCTGTACTTTTACTTGAGTATTTATTTCTCTGCCAACTTTTTACTTTTACATTTTTCCATAAATATTTGTACTTTGAAAAATAAACAAGGTTATTCTGAGAATGTAAGAGTACAAACTAAAAACACATTTTCCCTTCGAGGTTAAATTTTTTTTACATCATGTCACATCCCTTTAAAGTGTTTGTTTTATTATTTTTTTAATTTATTGAAATGGAAAATTAGTGAAGGGTTCCATTTTTTTTTCCCAAAATATCCTGTCTGTACCAAAAGTTACCCGATCAAATGCATTGTCCTTTTTGGATACTTTTATAACTTTCATTTATGGCAAAAAAAAAAGCACTTTTGTACTTTTATTACAATTAAGTCATTGTACTTTTTAGTTTTTACTTAAGTAAATGAGTTAAATCAGTACTTGTAGTTTTACCAGAGTACTTTTTCACTCACACTTTTACCACCTCTGTTTATTTGACACACTATTATTTTGTCTAGTTCTATATTTACTGTTTTCAAGAAGAGTCAGATCTGAAGAAGGAAGTTGTGTTCTCATATTCTGGAGTTTTGTTCCCTAGTTTCTACATCCTCTTGTTTCTCATTACACAAGTGGTCTTGAATTTACATGCAGTGAATGTCGTTCGTTCTCACGCAGCGCTGCTTTCACAACGGACCATCGTCATCATGTAGCACCTGCTCCACCATCATCCAGAAGTATACGGGGGAGGAGCTGCGGCTCGTGGGAGGCATCGGACTCTTCTTCAGTTTTTCAGAGGTTAGTTACAAGTTAATATTTTTACACTGCATTTAACTGTTAAAAAACGATTAAGAATCTGTATTAAAACCCATTTCACATTTGTACTGGCAGTGCTGACCTACTATTACTTACTACTACTCCTTACTCCTAATCATCCTCCTTGCTTCTTGCTCCTCACTACTCCCACAGTCCGTGTCAGTTCTGGGAATGATGGGGTGGCGGTGGGGGGGGGGTTTAATGGTGCACCATTAAACATCCTGATAATGTTTTGGGAAATATGTGGTACCATGTATTGCCATGACTACGCTGCTCATTTGGATAGTTGGGTCCTATAAACAAAATAGCAGCACAAAGCTTTTGTTCTTTTTGAGGACACACTACCTATAACCCAAATATCTGGTCATGGCCCATGAACTCTTTAGTGTTTGAACTTTCACTTGACAGTAACATGAACAAGGAAATGAGGCTTGACAAAGACAGACTACATTTTTTTTTTCCTTTTTATTATAATTTTGACTTACCTCATGAGTTTGACTTTTGATCTCGCGATTTTCATCCACTTTCTACCTTATTTCTATTGGAAGTATCTGTACGTACTCGCTTTCATCCATTCACCAGATGAATGTGGTCTAATGAAGTGTGTTTGTTTTACTGTTTAATGATTACACAGGATCGACATATTTATTTCCCAAAACATATTGAAAAGAGACTCAAGTTCCCCTACTTTTACACAACACAACTTGTTTTCTTTACGGGGCTGTATTTAATATGTAACTAAAACATTGGTGAAACAACATTAACTTCCTTCATAATTCCACACATTTTAAACACAAGAGGTTAGTGTAAATATTTTATGAACTGTAAAAAAAAAATCAGTTTTAGTCAGGAGAGAAGTTTCTAAAATATTTTAACTGTTGAAAGTGGGAAAATATACCATTAATTAAATTCTTGTAAAACTTTGTAGGGGTGTAATTGTTTCAGACACTAATGGTACAAGTGTCTGAATTTTTCTAAACTGATGTTGCACAATGATGGATCAAAATCAGTTTTATAATTGACTGACAAATACAAGTCTCTGACTTCAACCCAAATCAGTTTGGCACATTACAAATATGTTTTTTAAAAAAATATTTAGTTTTTTCTTTATTAAAATAGGGGGCACTTCTGCAACAAAAAAAGGAGGTGAAATTGTTAGATATTTTAAGGATGAATAAAACTTCATATTTGTGGTCAGGAGAGCAGTTGATAATAGATAATAGATTACAGCACTTTTAGAACCATTTTGAACAATAACAGTACATGTGTTGTATTCTTGTAAATTGTGTCAAAAAATTAGGGCTTGAAATAATTAATCTTTTTAATCAGATTAATTTCAAAACACTTTTTCAATCAACTGTTCTCTGAGGTTTTTTGCACTCAAATTTCCCACAAAATACACTAAGAAATATTTTTAAAAAATGCAGAGAAAAAGTATACAAAATATGCTAAACTTCACAGAAAAAATAAACTGACACAAAAACATTTTCAAAAAAACTCTTTTGAAATACAGGCAAAAACACACAAAAAATGTAATTAAAATATCCCAAAAATATGAATGTATATGCAATTAACATTTTTAACACCTTTGACAAGTTCCAACAAAACTGTTCCATTTTATTGCATTAATATTTTTGATCAGATTTAATCATGAGGGATTTATCTGTTAATGCACTTGTTTTGTCAGCCTTACTAAAAAATAAATTTAACGGACACAGAACGTCAGTGTTAAATGTTTTAATTTCTTTTTCTTCCAGATTCTGGGAGTTTGGCTCGCCCACAAATACAGGAACCTCAAAGACCCTCGATCACATCCTGGAGCTTTTCTATAACGCTGACACAAACACTGAACTGTTGAATTATTGTTTGACATTTGTTTTCACTGTTTCAAATCACATTTATCTGTACATATATGTTATGTTTTTCCTTCCACATTGTTCTAGTCAGACTGTGAACATTAATTGTAACCTGGTAAATGTCTCCTTTTTTTTATTCCTATCTGTGAACAGCAGCTGTGCATTTACTGCAAATACACACACCTTCAGCAAATAAAGTGGTGTAATAACCACGCTGACTGTTTGCGCCACTCCCAGACTAATTTAACAAACAGTAAGTTTGGGTGTTGACCATCTGAACAGCACAGAAAGATGGAATTAAAACTGAACCTGTGTTAAACACGGGAACCTAATTTTTCTTTTTCTTGTTATGATTTGTGCAGTCAAAAAAAAGTGGAATACTAGACACAAGTGGAATAACAAGCGAATAAATAATTAACAAATTAATTGTGCCTTATCCTTGTTTACAGTGTAAAGATATATTTAATTATGTACACACAGCAATGAATTGGGGCTGTTTTTTATAAATTAATAATTCAGAATTTTCCTTTATATGAAAATGACTATCTTTTTGTAGAGGGGGAAAAAAAGTAAACTTGGTTGTGTTAAGAACATGAATATTTTCTGAAATTAAACCATACATTTGAAAGAGAAGAAAAAATACAAGAATAATAAAGTAATAGACAATACCTCAAATATTCTGACATTTCTATTTTAGATGTATAACTTGAACTTCAATTTGCACACATTTTGGTTTAAATTTGTAAATACAAAGCTAACAAAAGTAAAATATTAGACCTTAAATATTTCATAAACTACTTAAATTAAAGTCCCTGATTGGTTGAGTTTACCAGAAAATAATGAAGTGTTATATTGTCATTGTAGAACGGTGAAAAGTAAACGAGTAAAGGTAAAAATTCTAATTTCTGCTTCATATTTTTTTTCCCTCTCAGACAAAATCAAATCACAGTAAACATGACAGACGTACTTGTACATATTCCATCACAGACATTTTGTTCTTGCAGATCTTTGTGACACATGACTCAGCTTTTTAAGAACAGGATCCAACCAGGAAGTGTTGTTGACATTCCACTGAGTGTGTGTCCTCAGGTGGTGGAACCTGTTCAGAGGTGTGGGCACAAATGACTGCATGGAAAATAAGAAAATTGATCCAATGCTTTATTTTTACGGTCATTTTTTTTTTTATTCATCATCTTAACATTTTCTTCTAGTTTCTTTCTGCCTCACAGTAGCATGTGTAATTTCTGTATTTTATTTAAAATTTTATCTTTGAAGAATGTTTTATTAAAACCCCATAAAACAAGGTTTGATGAAGAGGTATACATCATCAAATTAATTCTAAAAGTGGTGCCAGACTCACTATTTGAAAACCCCTGCCATAGAATAATGCTTGAAAACATTGTCTATTGTGATTAATTCAAAAGTAATGGTTTATTGAACTTTGCATCTTTTTCTAGACCATTTGTTTTATGGGAAAGTCAGTTAATGTCTGAGAAAGACAGTAATACGGAAACATGTTATAACTCACTTTCATAAAATATGAAGCAGATTGTAAGGATAAAAGGTTAGTCATTAAATTACAAACTTTAAATTTTAAATACTTACTATCACTTACAAAACTAACACTTGTCCATAAAACGTAATTCAGAATAAATCTAGAACCATTTACAATTTCTGACCCAGTAACCTACTTTTACAAAACACATTTATTAAAAAGGTGAAAATCTGAGTAACTTGAGTATATGTAGTTCTGTCAGCAAAAGCAAGAAAAAAAAAATCAGCTGATCATCTGTTAATGTCTAATGTCCAATAAAAACACTGAAAATTAATGTAAATCTGTCCCAGTCTTGTTTGTGTCAGACTCCTTCAGGGGTTACCAGTGACCCCTGGAGGCCAACATGTCACTTACACAGATTTAAATGTCATTTATGAGGCACAGGTTCTGCCTGAAATAATGCAAGTGTTTTTAAGGAGTTATTTAATAAAGGTTAGTAAGATGTTGTGCATTTTTATTGATTTTCCCAAAATGTTTCAGAGGTGTTTCAGATAATTGCTAACATAAACGTTTATACACTTTTACTCTTAAACTTTTAAAACTTTGAAGTGTGTGATGGCACCCTCTACAGGACATTGTAAAGGTGAATCTTTAGTTTGTAAACTCCAGGATCAGGCTTTTTTAAACAGTATTCCACAGTTTAAAAATCCACAAAAACACTTTTCTCAAATTGATAAACATATAAATGCCTGACAGTACAATTTATTAAACTATTCAAAATTAATTAAAAAAAACAGTTCTTTTATACATATGGTTAAGTGTATAATGTGTGTGTGTATATATATATATATATATATATATATATATATGCAAAATAACTTTTTTGCTGCATTCCATAAACAAAAAAAAAATCCACTGGAAGTTGAAAGACTTGAAAACCTTTAATTACTAAATGAAGAAATCTAAATTAAAAATATATAAACAACTATAGGCAAACAAAAAAATTTGTAAAATAAAGATAAAAGAATAAGTTCTCCATTATACTATCAAAAATGCACTGTTGTATTTGAACACCGATTTAACTTATCCAGTCACATTTGACATAAGAGGAATATTGTTCATTAATCTTCTAAATTACCAAATTGCTCTGTCAAGAATAAAGAAAACATGTCAAAATATTCTGACAACACAATGGAACTCCATTCATTTTCGATTCATGTTTACAAAAGAGTATGTTTTTCATAACTTTAATATGATAGTTAAAATCCACACCATTAATAAGAAGCACTCTGTTCTAGTGTATCAAGATTTTTATTAAGCTTACTGTACATTCATGTACCAAACAGCATTTTCATTACATGAAATTTTACTCCTACACTCGAGCATTGTGGGGAAGGCAAAACTCCACTAAATAATGACAAATCTGGCGCAATATTAACATAGCAACACAAGGATAAGAAGGCAAAAAGGACAGACTGAAAATGGACGTACAGACAGGTTTAAAGTGACCAGTTTGAGTCAAACTTCAGACGAATGAATGAATGACCTTCTGTCAGCGAAGCTGGACCAAATAAAAGACAAGCAATAAATAGGCACTAGGAAGAGTGGCCACATTATCCAGAGGGAGACAAAGGTGTTACCAAACAATGACATAGGTAAAGCTGAACTGATTGGTTGCAAATGAAAATCCCAAAAATTAAAATGTAAAAATAGGCGGACATGGGAGACAAGCAGGTGCTCTGCAGGATTAGAATCAGCTTGTTCAGATTATGAGTCTGATGAAAAGGCTCTGTGTGAGTTTGGAAACTGCTGAGAGTTGAAGTCCGGGTCTTCTCTCACTCGTTTCTTTATGTCTGCTTTAACCTGAGACAGAAAAAACACATATTTAGGCTAGGGCCTGAAAGACCTGCTTTACAAGTGTTCAGATGAGAAAGTTTGACACTGATACACATGGGAAAAAGGGAGATTTGTTCTCAACCAAACTGTATTTAATGTGTGAATATGTTTTAGGTTAAAACAAATCTGTAGAAATGTTTAGTGTTTTAAATCTCAATAGTAGCTGAGAACAGCTGTCAAATGACAATAAAAAGTCTAAACCTAGTATCTGGACATTGTTCTGTAGAAGTGATTATAAAGTAGAAAAGTCAGTTTTTTCCTTTTATGTTTCATTGATAGTTTGTTTGTACACATGGGAAAATAAATATTAGCAGAAAAGTATTAAATGCTACAAACTATCATAAATGACACATTTAACAATTCATGTTCCTTCAAGTCATTTTGGCCTCAAAGGGATATTTATCGTACAGGGTTGAAATGATCATATATTTATTATTCTGGTTTTGTCCACATACAATATATGCTTTTAACACATTGGTGCTCAGGTAGTAGAAGCTTTTAATTGTTCATAGAGTTCACACTAAAACATGTGGAGAGGCCTCATTCAGTTTTTATTTCCCCAAACTGTAGAACAGTCAGATCTGAGGGTCTGAGGTCACTGTTAAGGGTAAACTGAAAACCTACCCTTTTAACTTAGCTTTTAATTAGATGTTTACTCTTAACATGATTTCATTCTGCAGTTTTATGTATTTACTTTCATTGTATTACCATTATTATTTATTTTAACAAATATTTTAACTGTTCCTACAACTGCAGAATAAATGGGTTTCTGATGTAAAGCACTTTGCGCTACATGCATCATGTATGAAAAGTGCTATATAAAGAAACTTTGATTGATTGAAATATGCAGCCTCAACTAACTGGATTCTAAACTTTAGATTTCTATTTAGTGTGACCCATGACCCCATGACAAGAAGCAGCATAAACGATTTGAAACCTGTGACACTGATTGAATTAAACCTGGTATGAAACACCAGACAATTAACACAATACATTTGAAAATGTTTGAATAAAAGGGTTAAAAACATGTTGGTGCAAAGGGAGGTCACATTAAATACACCACTTTGATTTATAGAAGCGTTTGTTTTTTCTGCTGTAGATAATTCACGTATATTTAAACTGTATTGTACTTGTCAGTCTTGACCATGACTGACAAAAACTTTACTAAATCAACAAAACTAATGTTGGACTATTGGACCTGTGACACGTGAATAATATTTTACGATGCATAAAAGTGAATCTATGTTAATCAACTCTTTTTCTGTTTCTACAAGTTTTCGGCGTCTGGCTTTACTGAGCCGTGTGTCCAGTTCATATCTTGTGACTCACCTGTTCTGCATAAGCCTCCCTCAGCTCCGTGGTCTCCAGCTCTTCGTGCAGTTGTTCTGTGGAGGTGATGGGCCTCACTCCTGCTGTCCTGGCCGCCTGACTCACTGCATCCGACAGAGAGAGGAGGCTCCCGCTGCCCTGTCCAGTCTGCAAACACACCCCGGAGATAAGGTCAGAACCGGGTACAGTCATATGCTGCGTTTCCATTAGACGACAGTACTGACTTGCCAGTACCTGAATGTCAGAGTGGGGCGTCTGTGTTGTCTGCTCAGAGAATGGTTGATAAATTCACTTGTTTCATTTTTGTCTCGTCTGAATTTTTACATTGGCCACCTAAGGCTGAAGCTTCTCGACCGACCATGATGTAGTATTATGGTATTATGGGCTGTCGTCATGTGGATTAAAGTACCGATATATTAACTGTCAACTTCTGCATTTGAATTTTGTGAAGCGGTGGGTCACAGAGACAACTCTCTGACCAATCAGCATCTGTAGGGTTTTAGTATCGTTTTAGTACTGCTTGGAACCTCAGCGTAGGCAAAACCAAAAATCGAGTACCAGGTACCACAGTTCCAGGTCCTTTTTCATAACGGAAATGCACAAAAATGAGCCAAGTTGAGTCTAGTGGAAACACGGCAGTAGACACTTCTGTAAAAAGTCAAGTGCGACTCATTCTTTTACCTTTCTGCGTTTAGCGGGCATCCCGTGCAAATAGGCATCGGACAGTGGAGGCTGAGCTTTCATCTTCCTTTGGGTCATCATATCACATCTGATGATGGGCACCCACTCCTACGAACAAACACATGAAATGAACGGGGAAGATATTAGTTATAAAATCAACAGCACTGTGACTACAATACCCTTGATCATAGCTTTCACTGATTTAAGCCACTTTCTTTTTAGCACTAGTTCTGTTACTAATGTGTCTTTAACATAATTTGGTGAAATAGTAAAAATGTGTCAAATCAGATTAAAAACATGTGTGGAAGGCATGCACGTGTTATTTTATCAAAGATTGTTTTGAGGAACAGAAACATGTAAATGTGAGACAAAAAATCTGTACAAGATGGCTGGTTGCAAAGCACTGAACAGAACTGAGCTGTTTCATTTTAGCCTGGAGGACCTGGTCCATATGGTTTATCAGGCTGTGTTTAGTGACTCAGACTGGTTGTCAGGTGATTTGGTTCCCTTTAGAGTCCCTCAAGTATGAACCACAACAGGAGAATAAATGACTAAACATAAATTAATTTACACCATAGTAAAGAATCAACTGATAACTACATTAACTTTGTGTAAGAAAAGAAAAACATCAGTCTTGAGACCTGAAAGAAGTGTATGAAGGTGTTCAGGTCACATGTTAGTGATACTATAGCTAACATAAGCCGTAAGTGAACATCAATGATTATCCAAGTATTGAATTCTTAATTGCATTAGGGGTGTAAGAAAATATTGCTTGTGACATTTCATGATACTGTATTGATATTTTTAAGTGTTCATTTAAATAAAAATATGGCAGGGGTTTATTTAGGTTTTTCTTTATTATTATTAATGCTGTTTTGCACTTTGTTATGGCCTTGTGAATATATGTCAATGATAATAAAGTCGATTGTGAAATAATTGTTATTTGAAGCATCCTAAAAGCACTTTTTACAGTCTGAGAAGCAGATCTTGGTTCCTTTGGGATTGTGCAAAAATAATATTCTGATGTTAGTTATGAATAAACAGAAAATGAAGATTTGGGAACAATTTTAAAGTGTAGTGTCTATAAAGGGTAAATCAAGTTTTTACACAGTAACATTTTGTAATATAGCGTTTAGGTCCTGCTGTGCTCAAATACAATTGTGTAATTCAATTATTTAATGAAATAATAATAATAATAAAAATAAATAAAATGGCCTTAACAGGACTGCATATATATAACATAAGTATGGAGCAGGATGAACAGACAGTGTTGGTTCTTACAGGAGGAACAGCAGCAGCCCAGGCCTCATTCTCTCCAGCTGAGTTGTCTCTCCCTCCTTCAGCTCCTGCTGCCGCCTTGTCGCCACCTAATGGTGCAGCTCCACCTGAAGCTCCCAGGTCCCCAGGCAACACCCTTGGCTCCCGTGACAACGGCCTCGTGTCCTGTGACACCGACATGGCCTCCTCGGCTGTAGTGCCTGCAGCTGGTGAGAGGCTGTCGTCAACCTTTAAAAGAGCAGAAGAGCAACATAAAACACCTCACACAATGAAAGGCTTCAGAGTTGAAAACAACTGAAGGTATAACAGGAACGTTAAAAACACACCATGCTTACCGTGGTACTGGGGGCCTGTTCAGGCTCCTGTGTACCAGCTGCAGAAGGCTGATCTCTCTGTGGAAGAATGTCATTTAATATTTATTAGCCATTTCAGATGTCCTGTCCACAGTAACAGGATACGCACGAGCCATCAGATAACAAAGGTGGTTTCTCTGCAAACATGTTGCATATAAAGTACAACATAAAAAAACAAGTCTGTCTCTTAGTCTCTTAAGACTAAAGTAGGATCTCTCTGAATGTGACTGTAGTTTACATTTCATTTTTGTTTGATTTCCTGTATGTCTATATGTATATTGTAAACAGAAAATGCAGCATTTACCTGTGTGTGGACAATGTAATTCTGGACTTGGTCCAGTGTTACTGGGATGTGCTCAAGAATGACCTGCAGCCTCATCGTCATCATGCTGGTCATCCAGTTTACCAGACTGGGACTAATGTCGCTCGACATCCTCCGCTGAAACAACCAAAAAGAGGGTAAGTTTTAATGTTCTGGGTACAATAACTGTTTTAATTCCTCCTGGGATTATTCTCTCTTGGTTATATTTATTATTTATCACTGACTTTTACTTTGCAATTTCACATTTAGGTAGAATTTAATTACAGCTAGTCAGTGTTATTAATTTCTTCATGAATTCTGCTGTTTTTAAATGAAAGGTATTTATCAAAGGGAAAAAACACAAGGCAAAAAAAGTATTGTGTAATATTAAAATAACTTCCCAAGCCTTTCACCACTATGATGCCATCTACTGGTGTAAAAGTGGCACAGCTAAAAAAAAAGAAAAATGGTGACTGTTTTTTAGTGTCTGTGACCTTGACCATTGACATTCACTCAAATTTGACGGGATCTATTCTGGACCACCTCACACCTTTCCTGAAAATTGCATGGATATTGGTCCAGTAGTTTTTTGTGTAAAATTGCTGACAAACAAAACTAAACCAATGAGTAAAAAGATTTTGTGTATATCAAAAATACCAGATTTGCACATGAAAGGCACTGCTAAACATGTTTCTGTTTCTCTTCTAAATACACAGTGGTTTCAATTATAATTTTTTGTGATACCTATTTTTTGACTAACATTTTTTCACACATAGCTTTGTTTTTTAACATCAGTAATCTTAGTTTACCTATTTTTTAGTCAGTCTAAATTAAGCATCCCAAATAAATAAAAAATGTTATCTGCAATTCAGTGGTTTTACTTCAGTTTTATTATTTACATAAACATGCATGTGAAAAATCGAAGCACGATGAAACAAGTGAATTACAGACTCACTATCCTGTGGTTGATGACAGCAGTCAGGGCTCTCTGGTCTCCTCTCAGGCAGTAAAGGTTGAGGGCCAGACACTCAAACAAAGCCTGGTTACACATCTGCAGCAACCGGGGCCCAAATGTGTCATCTGGAGTCAAACAGAGATATTAAATCCTTTGCCAAAGTAACACATTAGATTTAAGTCAAACCAGTAAAGGACCACAACTTGCAGAAGAAAGGTTATCTTAGTCCATCTCTATTTAAAGCAGTATATTGGAGAATAACCCATAATAACTTTACCTGTGCAACGGAGAATATGAGTGGCGATGTGCATCAGCTGCTGTCTGAAGAATGACATGTTGGTCTGCGTGATATCGACGCCCTCCAACACTGTGACTGAAGACTCTCTCTGTCAAATGAACAATTGCAGCTAAAATTATTAGAAAATCCACAGAAATCTTAATCTGTTCAAGTGTGTAAATATACTGTGGTCGTTTATTAGTATTTAATCTACAGTCGAGTAGTTTAGAACCTCTATGATGCTAAAATAAATTAGTCATGTCTTTTTAACTGAACACATAGATAATTACATTTTAGATATTCACAACTACATCATCATAAACAATACTTGCATTTCAAGAACATTGTCTATATTTTTGAGGTCAAACTAGAGCGAAGGTCATTTAAAAATCCTTACATTCTAAGCAGCCTATACCATTTAATTATTCAATCTTGTATGTATGTGATGGTGGAAAAGGTCCAGATATTCAGCACTTACAAAACTCTCAGTGATGTAGTCCTCAAGTTCATTGACAAGATTTTCAGCAGCAGCCTGGAAAACAGAAAAAGAGAACATGGGGAGATAATTATGAGCTAAAAAATAAAAATATAATCCAACTACCAACAGTAGTGCCTGTTTATCTTTCACTTTATTTCTATCTTCTAAAGATCTTCCAAGTGCTCATTCAAACTGGATGTTCCTTTTGAGTAACTTATGAATGTTTACCGTTCCACTAATGACAATACCCAGAGGTGATCAAAGTACTCACATTCTGTTCTGAAGTACAAGTACAGCTACTCGTGTGAAAAATTCTCTGGTAAAAGTAGAAGTACTGATTCAACTCCTTTACTGAAGTAAAAGTAAAAACGTACAACTTCTCAATCATAATAAAGTACAAAAGTAAAAAGTAAAACTGTATTTTTTTTCCAATTAATGCATTAATACTTATTTAACCAGGAAAAATCAAAGGTTTCAAAAGTATAAAACCTTTAAGAGTGAGTTATTGTGTAGATGACGTGTTTGATCAGGTCGCAGTACTCATAAAAAAGTCACAATTGAGATAAAGTCATCATGAGATTTTTTTTTAAAGTTATAAATATGACATTAAAAAATACATACATTTAAGAGAAAAAGTCTAAATTATGAGATAAAATGTTAAAATAAAAAGTCAAAATTGTGGGATTAAAAAGTAAAAATTAGATTAAAAGTCAAAATTCTGAGATAAAAAGGTCAAAATTGTGAAATAAAAAGCCAAAATTTTGAGATAATAGTCATAACTATAATATACACAGTTCCTCTCCTCCACTGATTTTTCCTCTGGTGACATATTTTTTGTACTGTCACATCTGTTTAGTTTGAAAAGGTAATGAGTCTATTCTGAGAATGTAAAGAGTATAAAGTAGAGATATTTATACAAAAATGTAGGGAGTAAAATGAAAAAGTTACCATAAAATATGAATATTAAAGTAAAGTACAGATAACTAAAAAATCTACTTAAGTACAGTAACAAAGTACTTTGACTTAGTTTACTTTCCACCTCTGAGAATACCTACATGTAAAATTACAAATATGTTCATGGGTGACCCTCCTAAAACTAACAGATTAAATGGGTGATTTGTACTTACAGCGATGTTCTGGTCTGTTGGCTCTCCGCCATTGAGGTAGTTCTGCCTGAAGAACTGGGCCAGTTGTGGCTGGATGCGACCTAAAGGCTGGTGCTGCCCGTGAAGCAGCATCACCAGGTCTGACATGGTGAACGTCTGGCAAACCAACATCAGCAGCTCTCCAAAAAAACCTGGAAAGCACAAGAAACACGTGTAAAAAAAAAAAAAATGTAATTAAATTAAAAACTATGAACATTTTTGGATCGGAATTAAATACTGGTTTGGAGTTGTTTTTATTTAAATGAATTTTGCTCTGACCAGTTGGATCCTCAGGACTGATGAAGATATTGGTTGCTTGGGACAGTCTCTGCATGAACTGAGCGATGCTTTCGGTGTCGCTCTGGGCCTGACCCAAAGAGCCCATCATGGTGCTGAGGACACCACGGACGATGCCCGTGAACAGTTCAGGGTTTAGGGCTTCCGCTGCTCCTGGGACATTTGGTGTGGGGGCAGAACCTGCAGGAGCAGCAGGAGTTGTGCCAGAGGGAGGAGGTGGAGGAGTGAAGACCGGCTGGGAGGCCTAAAATGACAGTGATATGGAGAGTCTAGGGTTAAATTTACACACCATGCCAGTTATTTTTCCAAAAAGCAAAAAGTCTCACATTTCCAGGAAATGTCTCTCTCACAATGAACTTTTAAAATGCACAAGGACCCTGAAAAACATTGATGAACTTCCTTTGTTCTTACACATACAGTAGATAAACTGTGTACACTGCTTCATCAGTATATCCTGAGAGTGTGCATTTTGGAAATTAAGAAAACTCAACATAATGAGCAGGGAAAGAAATTATTTGCCAAGACTATAAGTGTGCAAAAATATGATAGTTTAAGATTCTCATGAATGGTTTTGCATAAATTACTGTAAAACATTGAGTGAAAAAAACAGGGTATATATACCAATGTTTAAGTTAAATTTGCCGTCATTCAAAACCTTTTTACAACAGTGAGTTACAAGTGTTAATCAGAAACCTTCTGTGATATATTCACAGATTTTGACATCCAACATTACATTACACTTAACACTACTTAGTAACACATGGGAGCTAAAGGGCTATTGCTTAAAATGCTTCACTGCGCTGAAATTTACACTGAAAACATCTCAAGATATATTTAAAAAAAAAAAAAAAAGACATTCTAAATTGAAAGTGCAAGTGTCTTAAAGGATCTAAACTGAACATCTCAATATCTGAAAATCTGAACAGCTCCATATCTTATGGAGCTAAATTAAGTGTTTGGCTACACGCCACTAATGTCTAGTTTTGAGCGTTTCTAACAAAAAAACCAAAAAAAACCCCAAATACAAATAAACTACCTTTTCTCCTCAGTTATTATGATCTATATGTAACTTTAAACAAAAGTGACCAAATACACCCACCTGCTGCATAAAGTCAGTCACTCCTTGGATGAAGGCTGGGACTCCAGATGTAGTGACTGTGATGGAAGGGGCCCGCATAGGGCCTGCACCGGCTCCACCTGCAACCCCCAGGAGGGAACCCAGGAGCTGGCCGAGGTCTGGGGGCATCTCCTGAGACTGAGACTCACCAGCGTTGGCCTCGGGCTGGCTCGGTGGAGGAGCAGTATTTGATGATGGTGATGGACCCGAAGCAGAGAAAGAAAAGGAGGGGGAAGAAGATGAAGACGTGGAGGAAAATGAAGAGGAGGAGGAAGAAGTGGAGGAGGAAGATGTGGCAGGTTGGCCAGCTGTGAAAAATTGTGATAACTTTAGTACCAAGAATGACTGTTAACATGCAAAAAATATCCTATTAATCTGTTCACATGATTAATGAAAATTAATAAGTCTATTATTCATTTTACTCAGTTTATGTCTTCACAAACACACACACTGATTAAGATAAAAAAGTTTTTCCCCCAGAACTACCCCAACACCTTTTCAGCTTAATCAGCCAATCAGTCTCAGGTGTCCACAAAATGGGCTCTAAGTTCTTCACGCATGACTGAAGAACAAAGAACGAAAATGTTTTGAAAAATGTCACACACTTCAGTGGTTGTGATGTAATGTCGTTAAACTAAGCCATGAGTAATCACTGTTTTTGTAACTGCTATGGCAGTGATGTAATACTAGACAACGTGGGGTATATGGCAGATGATTTAGCAGTCATTTTATCCAAGCATAAAAACTCCTCTATGCTGGTCCTGTAACCTGATACAGTTTTGGTGAAAATAACAAATAGTAAAAAATAAATGATTTAATTGCAACAGAACTGCAGCTTGTTTTTCACTGTATGGACTGACAGTTGATCTCAAAAACAACCAGATTTTTGACTTTTCCTCTCATGTTTGTGTCTACACTCTATATTACTTTAAAACAAATTATTCGTAAAAAAGAAAAAGGAAAAAAGTGACTTTTTTTTCAGGGGTTAAATGAGATGTATCAGCAGAGCCTGTTTTGACGTACACTCTGTAAGAAAAGCCTCTTACCCATTTGTCCTGGCAGGAGCAGCTGTCCAACCAACCCACTAATCATCTGGTTGAGGGCTGCTGGATTGAATGCCTGTAGAGACATATTTAATTTTGTTAGCGTTTTAAAAGGTTGACATCAGTCACCATAAACTTCTTCTGTTTGACCACAACAGTAATCAGCTGAAAAATATTCAGACACAGACACTCTCCTCACCTGCCCTGGCTGCTGACCAGGCATAGCAGCCCTCACATTGATGGTGGTTCCTCGTGCCCCAAAGGGTGGAGGGGCCATGTTGGGTGCAAAGGGGGGTCGGGTGAACACAACCCGGGCCTGTGGCTGAGGACCAGTGTGTGGAGGTGGTGGAGGAGCAGTAGGGGTGGTGGTTGGTGTGTTCGGGCCTGTGGTGGTTGTTGAGGAGGTGGCGGTGGAGCTGTAACCAGGAGGGGTGGGCTGGGAAAGCACTGGCTGCCCCGTGGCAGCGGCTGTGGCAGCACTAGTAGCTACGGTAGCAGCGTATTGGCTGATCTGCTGCATGAGATTCCGCATGAAGTCTTGTGGGATAGCACCTAAGCAGTAGAAAGACACGACCAAACTAGAAGTGATGCCACAACACCATCATCTTCTGCAGTTGATAATAATGGAAAAGGATAGCTATCAATAACATAATTAACCTCTCTAACAAAGTGAGTTTGTAAATCTCCTGTGACAGGGTAGAATTTCTAAAGTTTAAAAATATGAACATATTTCTAGAACCCTGTGCTAAACAACATACTAGTACATAAGACATATGTATTGGAATGAATTATTCCCCGTGTGTGAAAAAATAATTGTCCCTCAGACCTTCCTGCCACTCATGATCAACTTTATTTTCACCAATTATTTACAGTTTTCCCAAAAATCGCAGAACTTCGGAGGTAAAATTTAGCATTCAGACTAGCATTACTGTGAGTCCTCTTTCTGTGTGTAACTGCAGGTTGTTTTCCCAGGCAACAGGGAAAGTCCCTTACTCAGAAAATGGGAGGAGCTTTAATAGAACTGACTCAGTCCGCAAACACTGACAAACAGATTCCACATATGAAGGGAACAGCAGATATTTTTCCTTTGACGTCACACCAGCCACGACTCCACCAATCCGGCAAGAGACAAGCACACAGGTTACATTTCCTTCAGGAAATGTACAGTATGGAAGTCTAGTTGTGTAATGCAGCCCTAATATGCAATCAATGGTCAATTTATTACCTGGTTGTCCAGGAATTTGCTGTCCGCCTGCTGCCGGGTTCACCCCAGGACCTGCAGACAAACAAAACACCAAAATAAACTTTGTGATAAAGTCCAATACATGAATCACTGAAATAAATGCAACACAAGTGCTTTTGAAGCAACACATCATTCAGCAAATGCAGAATAAAATCACAAATGTTTTCAACATAGGCAAAGTTCTTGTTCTTGTCTTTCAAGAAATGCTTGTAGCAGTAGAATGCAGTATTGGTGGTGATGATGCTGAAACCACACAATGCACTGCTGCCCCCTACCAACAACAACAACATGGCAGCTTTACTGCAGCGGAGCACTCAATCAGTGGCGGGTAAGGGACAACACACCGTCCGTGTTCATCTGCATCATGACCACCGGGACTGACTGGTGGCTGATCCTGATGACCCGGGGGCCACCCTGTCCCTGTCCAGCCTGCTGATTGGACGGGGAAGTCTCTAAGGGGGAGGTCTGTCCCTGACCTGCCTGCTCCGACTGGCTGGCCGCCTGGGTGGGTGGAGCTTGTCCATCAGTGCTGTTAGCTGCCACAGTCACTGTGGCACCCAGGTTCATCTGTGGGTGAAGATAAGAATATTGTCAGCCCGGGCAGAAAAACAGAAGGACACATTTTTGTAGCCCTTATTTACTCATGCATTAAATGAGTGGGCTGGTGATTCTTTAACAGTGAACTCTTGTACAATAATATTTTTTTAACACATATTAATAAATGAAACATACCTTTAAATTACAACACATATTCAGCACATAAAGTTATACTCAATATCAAATGACACTGGACCAAATGGATACCAAAGCACAAGGTAAAGTGTGAAAAAGAAACCTCCCTTTAATAGGAAATAAGGTCAAATAAGAAAATTAGCAACACTAACATGGCAAGTATAACCTTAGTACACAAGAGAAATTATTCCCTTGTCGCAGGTTAATAATTGGCTTCCTAACCTACTGCCAGCAAATTAAATAAACTCAAATCAATTCTGCTTTCAGTCTTACTTGCACAGGGATGTGGGGATGCAGCGCTCCAGGCAGGGTAACTGGGGTTGTATAGTGGGAAAAGGATCGAACCACGTGCAGGTGGCGTGGGACAGGACTCATGAGGTTCAATCGCAGATCACTGAGGGCTACAAGGGCGTTACCAAGGAGACGAAGACACTCCCACGTCAGAACCAGAGTACGCTGGTCATCCTCTCTCTCCTTTAAACAGAAAATAAAACAAGATTGAGAAAAACACTTCTGATACCCAGATACTTTTCTCCAAATTAACTGGCCTTTTTCTCAGCAGATGATTATGGTCTCAAGCCGTTTCCACGTAAAATGTGTCTGGTCTAACGGATCATAAATGGACATCATTAATACAAGAGTTGATGATCACATCCTTGCCATTCAGATTACAAATATGGTTTTTCTAGACTCTTGAATTAGACATAGGTATTGAGGAGCTACAAACATTCAACTATTCCTAACAATACAATACAATTTCTCATATCGTACTTATTGTTAAGATGCATTCTGGTGATCTGGAAAACATCCTGATGAAAATGTGATTTAAAAAACAGTAGGTAAGTGGTTAATCACTGTTTGGCAGATGAAATCTCACTGTGTTATTGTTGTATTCTGCTGTGGTGGCTGTCTCCAGAATGGTATGAGCTCTCTGGATGAAAGGCTGCAGTCTTTCCTCAACCCTCCGTAGCTCAGACAACATCTCTGCAAGCTCAGCTGGGCTTGGATGACTACAATAATAGAGAAGAGAAAGAATTAGAGATAAAAATAAAAGGCATCTTAAATTTCCTTGGATGCTTATCAGCTACTACCGATACTACTTATTAGCTACTGAATGGATTTTCACACAAATTGTACATACAAACTTTAGATTTAAAAAAAAGTAATTTTTGGTTTTGCTAAGGTATGAGAAGAAAAAAAAACATATCAGTTGAAAAGATGTCTAACTTGGGTCCAGGTTGGGTAGTTGGTCCCTCAGATTGTGGTAAAGATGTGGGCGGAGGAGGTGGAGTGGATGGAGGAGGGGAGGTGTCCATAGGTTGGCCAGAAGGTGAGGGAGTAGAGGTGGTCGACGAAGATGAGGGTGGAGGTGGAGCCGCAGCAGTTGTGGACTCTTGTTGGGAAGATGCATCACCTGACCGACCCTGAAAATGAAACACAAAACCAGACGTGATATTTCTATGAGGCGACTCCTCTGAGGCTTTGCTGCAGAGATGATGGGAAGAATGATCTCTCACTTCCATTCTGTGAATAACGTCATTAATGTCCCGCAGCAGGTTCTCAGCCAGTACCAGCCTCAGCCTTGGCTCGCTCTGCACTGGTTGGCCCATATCGATATGTACATTCACAGAACCATTGCTCTGAAACACAGCAAAGGAAAGATTAGAATTGGGAACATGACTTGAAACATGAGCTCATTAGTCAAGTCAATATGCTTTGACTCGAACTGTTTACAAGGACACAAAATAATGTGAGCTCATAAAATGTGAATTTAAATTTAAATAGACATTTTAACATGCTATGCCATTCTACTCGCCTATCTAAACCTTCTAAATTGATTTGCTTTGGTATTAACCAAATTTTCTAGATCAGTTGAAACTTTTTGATGTTTTGCTTTCCTTATAAAAGGTATTTGATCTTCAGAACAAAATAGATATCCCATAATATCAAAAGCAAGGATCAGAAAAACAATCTGAGCACTCTTTTAGAATGCTTGGTGGCCAAAAATTACCCCAGATGGGGCCAATCTGCCAAAACAATAAATGTAATCCAGAGAGTAATGATGGATTAAGTATTTAAGTGGATATTATTAGATGTTAATGTTTTCTTACTGAATGTATTATCAAACATTTATATCACCACTTTCAACCTGATTAAAGTTCCTCATAAAGAGGCCATTCTCTTCTGAATGTCATGGTTATATGAGGGATCACTAGTCTACCTGTGACCTTTACCTGTGATTATAGCCCATGGAAATACAGCTACTGTCAGTTTGGATCAAGTCCCTCTCTTAATGCTCAACTATCTTTGGACTATTTCTTTCTCTGTGCAAATGTGTTGAAGAACATAATTTGAAACAAATAAAATAAAGGCAGACGTAGAGGATGCCACCCTACCCCAGTGCTGGTCGTGACTCTAGCATTCCTAGTATTTTCCCCCATGCCAGATACCATCTGCTGAACAGACATCTAAAGAGAAAACTAGCAGAGGTTATTACACAAGACAGGGGTCCAGATGGACAACCATTTACACATCAAGTTAAATATGTGGGTGCTTGGCTGCATAGAAGTCAGAAGAAATTCTCACTATTTTCAAAGTCATCACAAAACCCCACACATATTTATTTAAATATTACACTGCAAAAAAAGCAAATGGTTAAACTTTGAATATCATAAAAACAGACCAACCTGTATCTGCTGAGGATCCATAATATTGACAGGGAGGTTAAAGGTGCCGAGCATGACATAACTGTTGGCGTTGCGATCATGTGGAGGCACTTGAGATGTTCCCTGGGAGGAGGAGGAGGCCCCACTATCAGCCGAACTGCCACCTGACCCTGAACCAGGCTGCGAGGGTGGAGGGGGGGCCCGCTCCACAAGGTGAATTACTTTACCACCAACATCTAGAACAACAGAAACACAGAGTTACAAGTGTACAACTGCTGACTATAGAGCTAAACACATATCTGCCAAACATTAGTGTTGGTCATGTGATGTGATCACACTAATGGTGGTCACCAATGTTCACCTCTTTATATTAACACTTGCTTCTAAGTTTGTAGATATTAAAGAAGAATGTAAAGAAGGTCTAAACATCAAAGTGGTATCATCTTGAATTTCACCTCGCTTAAGCATGTTACAATCAACATAATTTAGTTCTCCAATTACAAAATTGAACAATACAGTTATCCCGAAAATTGCGGGAAAACCCTTACTCTAACTTTATCAACAAATACTTCTTTAAGTAAGAAATTGTTTCTGATTCAGCAGTTATGCTGCCTTGTTTTACACTGATCACTTTTCAGTTTTGTAAGCTACATAAAATTTCTGACACCCTACACGAAATTTCCTTGACCATTATATCAGGGGGGACAACAGCACTTACCCTCCTTGAATGTACACTTAATCTTAAATGATTTTATTGCTTCAACTAAAATCTATCAATTTAAACATTAGTACAAAGGAAGTTGATCATTAGGGGGAAAAAGTGAGCTCAGTTTGCACACAAATCTGCTCCTGTAGGCTAAAAATGACAAAAACAACAAAAATACACCACAGAATGTTATACATTAAAGATAAACTTTTAGACAAAAAGATCTGGTATCTACTTTCAGCTCTTCACACAGTCTCAAGAATGAGACCGTACACCAAAGACACATCTGAGATTACAGATGAGAAGTATTGAATGGGAGTATGAGAGGAAAGAAGGCCAGTGAAAGGAGGCAAACAAGGGACACAAACACATGAAATGTGTTTGATATTATAATCTACACCAGTTTCAGACTTCCCCAAATGAGATCTTTGAAATGATGCATCAGTATGTGTTCACTGAATTTAAAAAGTACTGAGAATTAAAAGATTATGTACTGAATATACAAACTGCCAAATAAGTAACTTTGGAAAAAAGAATACCAGCTGCACAGGTAATCTATTGATAACTCACTGTAGTCAGCCAGAGTCCTCTCATCCTGCAGAACTCTGCCCTGATAGATCAGCCTCTGCTTGTCAACAGGTATACCCACTGATGGAGCAATATGCTCCTTGAACTCTTTCACTGTCAGCTGCAGACAAGGAGAACAGAAATTTGAGGTACAAATATTCATGAAAAAAAGAATTTTGTCAGTTGTTGTAAAAAGAAATTATGATTTTACCTGACCACCAACAGTGTAGGTTCTGCTTTGGGAGTCTAAAGTTTTGACTGTCACTTCTATGTCTGCAGTTTGTTCCTCCATTGTGTTGCGTTGCTGGAATATTAACCAGTAAATATCATTAGTGTAATAACAATGTAATGTTAACTATAGTGTTTTTCTCAAAAACATGGTTTATACATTGACAGTTCCAAAAAGCATGCATGGGCAGAGCTATAATAATACACAGCCACAAAAATTATAATCACAATAAACGAATATGCCAGTTTAAATAAAGGAAAATAGAGCAGCAACAACTTATCAATGAGTAAATTAATATAATAATATGCCCTCAACACTCAAAGTCAGAAGACATTCTGAAGACTGAAGGAGATTACAATGTTTATAGTGCATTTCACTTTTTCCAAATGCTTTCAGTACTGACATCATTTGGATAGAATGAGCCACCAGAATAAGCCACTCAGAGAAAATTATACATCAAACAATAAAACTGTCTAGCTTGTTGTCATAGTCAATTATATTTTGAGTTCTACATTTCTTTAATTACCCTGAGTAAGATACTAATTGATCTGGGTTTATCACATTTAATATTTGACTTAAAAGCACCCCTAAATCTGAAAGGTTATGTTATTCTTCATCAAGAAAGATTTTACTTGCCATGCCCTCCTGTGATCCAAAATAAATACAGGTATAAAATGTATCTGGAAAACGAAAATTCCAACCAAGAAAGTTCTTTAATGTAACAAAAAGTTCACGTCCTTGGGTCTCATGGGGATATTAATGACATGAATCTTGATTCTAGCAGTTGCGCTAATAAGCAGCACTCCGTATTATAAAAAGTACGATATTTTATGTTTTTGGTTGAATACAAAATATATTTCACTTTGCTTTGTACCTACGATAGGCCTAATGATAATAAAGTTAAATCTAATGCAATATATAATGTAAAACGATACAGACACCAAAATCACAACACATGTAAACACGAGGAATGCACGCCCTAGTAATCGTTAACTTGTTATCGTTAGTTCGCCATTAGATAGCTAGTTCACTAGGCGAGTCGATGTTTCCGAAGTTATCCCCATACGGTTGGGTCAGAGAACATGATAGATGTTTTATGATATTAAGCCAATACATTCAAATGCACGAGAACAAAAACACCGGCACACAATGCTAACAGCTGAAACGCACAATGCTAATAAGCTACGGTTAGCCTCAAAGCGGCTGGCTAACAAGTACTACAGGCTAGTTAGCTCACTGGGCTAATGCTAAATAAAATACATTTTACATGAATGTTGGCATATCAGCGAGAGTGGACGTTTCAGTTGTTTATAACACATAAATTATACGGTTTTAATGGTTACCTTACAAGTCGCGCTACCCTCGCCTCTTATCCAGTGTATGCAGCTGTTTCTTATCAAATAACATGCAATTCACTTCCGACTCAGAGCTACCAGAAGCTGCCAGGCTTCCCGGATGTGACATGAAGAGACCGGAACTGGCGCAGAAAAAATGGCGAATCTCGTGGAGGCAACTACTCAGCAGCAGTTTGAGGAAATTTTAGCCAAAGCTGGAAAATGCCTGACTGTGGTACATTTTCAGGCACCATGGGCTCCTCAGTGCGGTCAGATGAACGAGGTGATGGCAGAACTGGCCAAGGAACACGGCAGCAGTACATTTGTAAAGCTGGAGGCGGAGGCTGTCCCTGAGGTGTCGGAGAAGTACGAGATAGCTTCTGTACCCACTTTCATTTTCTTCAAAGCTGCAGAGAAAGTTGACCGGCTGGATGGGGCTCACGCTCCGGAGCTCACGAAGAAGGTGCAGCGTTTGGCGGTGGCCGGGAGCCCGGGTGGAGCAGCGGAAAGCGGCGGCTCTGATCTGAACCAACGGCTGAAGAAGCTAATCAACGCGGCGCCCTGCATGCTCTTCATGAAGGGGTCCGCACAGGAGCCCCGCTGTGGCTTCAGTCGGCAGATAGTGGATCTGCTGAAGAAGCACAGCATCCAGGTAATTAGAATCAATAATATACGATGACACTGTTGTTATAAATCATTTTCTATGACGACACCGACGCGTTAATTTTTTTGTTCACTGACCAAATAACCGTAACCGCCATTATAAATACTTATCTAGGATTGCGACTAACGATAATTTGACTGTTGATTAATTACTCGACTATTCGCTGTATTAAATCTATGAAAGTTTTCAAGTACTTATAAAATCTCAAGATGGCTTCCCTGATGTTGTTGTACAACCGAAATCTAGTTTTCTGACGTAAGAGATGGCAACTTACAAAACGTGACTACCTTATTACTAACAATACAACTGTCTTTTAATATTATTGTACACAACCGTTAAGATAATGGAGTTATTTATTGCGGAGTGTTAGAGGTTACGGAAGTTGGTCTTCTCTCAAGGACCTTCCTGTCACAACTACAGAAAACATTAGGGTGATCTTGATCTTAGGCATACAAAATAAAAGTAATTCAGCAATTCCCATTTTCGTTTTAAGGTTTTGTTTATTATAATAGTTCGTGCCCAAAGCAGAATTTCTCAATACATTTACCTTTTTCTCATTTTCAGTTCAGCAGTTTTGATATTCTGTCTGATGAGGAAGTGCGACAGGGCCTGAAGACCTACTCCAACTGGCCCACCTACCCTCAGCTGTATGCAAATGGTGAACTGGTGGGGGGGCTGGATATTGTAAAGGAGCTGGCAGAGTCTGGAGAGCTGGAGAACACCTGCCCAAAGGCAGTGACTCTGGAGCACCGGTTGAAGGCCGTCATCAACCAGCACCCTGTCATGCTGTTCATGAAAGGGAACAAAGAAGCTGCACGATGTGGCTTCAGTCGCCAAATATTGGAGATTTTAAACGGCACAGGTGTAGATTACAACACTTTTGACATCCTGCAGGATGAAGAGGTGCGTCAGGGTTTGAAGACTTATTCCAACTGGCCCACCTACCCACAGCTGTATGTGAAGGGAGAGCTGATTGGAGGGTTGGACATTGTGAAGGAGCTGAAGGAGAGTGGAGACCTGGAATCGGTGATGAAAGGAGAGTCGTAATGCCGAGAGATGTGTGGATCCAACAGTCACTGGAAGTAGAAGAAACAACTCGTGAAAATATATTAACGGATAAGAAGGAAGTTGTCCACATGCAATCTTAAAGTTTGATTAGGCCTACTGTTGATTACAGATCAAACAATATTAGATTGTGAGGTTTTTTTTCTGTCCTTAAAGTGGCCAACATGTTTCACTGATAATCACATCACAATAAGTCCCTGCAGTTAATACATTTTCAACTATCGGTCAATTGCTTTCTTTCTGTGACAAGTGGAAACAGCTGACTTCATTTTGCCATTCTTTGGTGGCCATCACATACTTTCTTCCAAAGCTTCAACTGACAGGGTTACATCAATTTGTGCAGGTTTTAGCTTCATCTTGTCCACAATCTACTCCTGAAAAACTCTTGCATTAAAATGTTTCAGGTTACATTCTTAAAGATATGTCACTTCTGTTCACTAATAATAACTTGAAGAATAAATAATAAAATATTATTTGTATGTTGTCTTTGTTTTGTTTTTAACCACAAGAAGCAGAAATTAGAAAACCACTCACTGCAGAACTCCACCAAGGCAGGTTGTAATTATAATTAATTATAATTTTTTTCAACATTTACTGAAAACTTAATTGAAATCTTTCTGTAAGTTTTTGTATTATTGTGCTCTAGGAAAAATGTGAAATCATAACCGTGACTAGAATGAGTCAATGTGGTAAAAAGTTAGACCCCTAAAAGACATTTTTGAATGATTTAATTGAAATCACAGTAATGTTAAAATAATTTTTAAAAGCAACAGAATGGTAGTGTCATCCCTACAGCTAGTGTCCAGAGGGAATTTAAAACCAAGTTTAAGATCTAAACTAACATCAGTCTGAAGAACTAAAATGTTATTGAACACCTGAAGTACTTTAAAGTAGCAGACAAATGTGTTATATACGGCCCATAAACATTAAAATTCTCTAAACCCAATGAAATTGGGTAAGCTCATGGAATTCTTAACACCTTTATTATGTCAAAATAGGTGTTTTTTTTTTACTTTGGCCCTCTGCAACAATCAACTTGATCATTTCACAGGCTGAAAAAACAAAACATAATGACTAACCATGACTGTATCAATCACACTGATGTCAACTGTCATCTGTTAATTGTAGAAGTCTTGAGTATTTGGGGGAATAAGAGATTACCAATGAATCTCCATTGGGGTAATGAAGATTTAATGTATCAGTTCTGCAACAGTTTGGACTAAAACATTTTTCTTTCAGGTACAAAAAACCCACCTTAATTTGATCATGCAGATTCTACATAAACAAGATTGATTGAAAATATCACAGAAATGCTACAAAAAAAGAGGAATTAGGAACACAGTAAACAGTCTCAATAGAAACAAAACTGAAAGAAGTAAAACTAAATGCCTACATATTTATTAAAATGGATTGACTGTACAACACATATGTTCAGAACATATACAGTGTACATCATGGGAGTGTTGATGCCACCTTGTGGTTGTACAATACCCACCAGCCTATCTGTTAACTGAGTTGGGATGGCCATCATCTTACCATAGTTTGAGTCACTTAATTCATTTTTGTTGTGAGCTGTTTATGTATTTGCTTTAGTAGGTGGTAGACTTGGAAAACAGTTTCCCCACCACTTGCTAAAAGCAGATAAAAGACCAGCGTAGGATGATGCAAAATACTAATCGAACGCTTAGTTAATGATTATTAGTAGACATATAGACAAAGCGTGGGCTTTCAGTTAGAACGACTTTAACAAGAGTGTTGTGTTTCTGATTCTGCCTTTTAGCCTGACTGTTTTTAATTTTAATTTACTGTAGATTTCTATTTAAAAAGCAAGTCTCCAAAAGTAAGTTAATCTTTTACAAATATTACTTTTGTGTGATTCTGGAGGGTTTTAAATGAGGATCTGTTTTTACACATTAGGGATACATATCTTCTTTCCATCTCATTTAATAAGATGTTCCAATGGAAATAACTGTAAATGAACCAACAAAGCTCCCTGAAAACCCAACTAAAACTACATGTTATTACTGTAAACAGCCATGACAAATGACAGTGACTGTAGGTGCTTTATAACATGTTCATTTTTTGGTATATTTGGCCAAAATTTCCCCTTTTCTTCTCTTTTCTGGGTTTATATTTTATAACTTTTGAATGTACTATTAGATTTTAGAAACATCTACGTGATCAGTGAATTAAAAATATGAAAATATTTAATTTTCACAAAAAAAATGTAAACTGTATAAAGAATAATATTATAATAAAAGGTGATAAATGATTGAGGTGAAAAAGTGCTGCATAAATCAGCACAAAAAATAGTTCAAGGCCTCTAAAGGCTAAGTCCTTACTGACTAAAGTAAATTTCAAGGGTTTTGTGAACAGATGATTAATCATTTACCAACACCCACACTGTACAAAGTGAAATGTTGGCCCATTAAACGGATTCAAAGATCAGTATCAGGATTGTCAGACATTGTGGTTCAATTATTCCCATTTTATTTTACAGTTATGTTAAAGAAAACCTTTTCTTATCTTGTTTCTTTATGTGGCCTGTTGTATCAGACCCTCTCTCCGTGTGTTTTCCCGGAGCTGCTGCCAACAAACTCCACCAATGTTCAGCAGGTGAGAAACAACATGCCATATGGAATGTCATGGAAAAACTGAAATTCAAGACTGAGACTATTTTGTTACAGCATAAAGTGATGGGATAAAAACTTTTATTTTAGTACATATCTCAGATCCTTTTATACATGACATTCTTTTTGCTTTAATATGTAATTAAAGAGTAATGTCTAATATTATTCAATAGATTTAAAGTTGATGTGTATTTATAAATGTATGTAAACTTGATTATGTTTACTTTACCTTAACAGATAGTTCACTAAAAATCAATGTCCATGATCATGTCTAGTCTTAGTAAGTTTGGAGATAAAATCAATGTCAATTCCCTTAAGCAGTTTAACTCACAAAGACCCAAACAGCCACTGGTGACCAAGACCATCTACTGATGTAACATGTTCAATACCCATTGATCCACTAATCCGATCAGTACATGTAAATAATTGATGCAAAATACAGTTTGTCATCTTTTCATGATCATCAGATATGACCCAGTTGGAAGTTCAGAGGGTTCGAAGTGAACGTGGAAACACCACCTTCTTCAACATTGGTTGCATGATGCATGGAATTAGATCAATTAAAGATGATGGAGACACCTGATTTATATTCAGTTAATAATGTATTTTATTGAAAAGGTCCATTTTTCTTCAGGTTTCTCCATTTTGACATAAAGACCTTTGAATAGCTTCTATGAATGTCTACATGATCTACATGTGGCTGTAAAAAATAAAGTATATGTTGATAAATTGGGTGTTTAATAGTTATATAGAAAACAATTTGGTTGATGGATTTATCTTTTTTATTTATTTGCTAAAAAATTCTTATGTTATTTTATTGCACATATTTAATGTACAGCACTTTATGATTTTTATCTGTGAAAAGCACTTTATGAACAAAATGCTCTTACTTATGAATACAACTTGAAAAACCTTTATTTAGTCTGTAAAGTGAACTACATATTTATTCCTTGTTTTAACTCTTCCACACATTTTATTTATTTGTTTGCTCACATACTTAGTTTTTTGTCCCTACCTTTGTGTTTTTGGTGCATTTCTGTTGAATAGACTCACCACCAGTTTACAAAGTAGGTGGGAAAAAAAGAATACTGTTCACTGAATAGAAAGTTCACTGAGTATAAAGTATAAGTAAAACTGAAATCCTCGTACAAGCCTGGAGCAAATGAGGACAGAGAACTGGATAGCATGTGCTCCAAAAAACAAAACAAAAACATAATTAAAATATATAGAAATCCTCTGTGACCTCATGTAACTCATATACCCTGAAAATATCCATGAGATAATAAAGTAATGTTTTCTGATATTTTTCACTTTATATTTTTACAAAAACTTGATATTAGTTATTTAGACAGTCATTCTGTTTTTTATCCTTAGGGTATAAAGTTCAAATGAGTTCAACATAAAATGTATGCAGCAGTAAAATGAAACAAAACCTCTGATGCAATAGCAAAACACTGACAAAGATTATTTAACAACTTCATACACTTCCATACTTAAAGTACATTTAGTCAATAATTCTTTCATAATTGCACTATTTTCACAGTGTGATATTATTTTATATATATATATATATATATATATATATATATATATATATATATATATATATATATATATATATATATATATATATATTTTTTTTTTTTTAAACTGATCTGAGCATTACCTGTTTTGGATGAACCATAAAGGATAGTGCAGTTTTATTTTTTGTTCGTGTTACACATTTTTACTGAACAATCATCAAATGTGTTTTGCAATGACTTTGCAATGCACGTTATTTATGCAAAGAGATTGACCACAATGATTATTAATATTTTCCACCCTCTTTGCTCTTTCCATAAGTGGTCGTTGATGCAAGTTGTGGCCTTGTTTCTTAAAATAGCTGCCACCCCACACTGTTCCATCACTGTGTGTGTTTGTGTCTTGTAGTATCTGGGGAAATGGTACTTTAAAGCAGCAATCAGTCACAATGAAGCTGATATCCAACAGTTTAGAGGGATGGACAGCGTTTTGTTCACCATCGAGGACACAGGCAATGACTCGCTGCTGCTGACTGGAAATATGCGCATGTAAGAAACAAACACACACATGGCATCATGAATCAAGAATAAATTCTGACATTCCAAACAATAGGTAAAATCTCTCTGCTCCATCACATGTACATCTAATGGACCTAATGTGAACAATCACATCTTGTACATCAGAGGATTCCAAATATTCAGATACAAATTCCCCCTCAAAAAAATCTGTTTTATGATTTGTCATGACTTTTTTTTTTTTTTTTTTTTGTCTGCATTTGCAAAAAAAAAAAAAAAAAAAAATTGTCATGACTAAATCTGAACTGGTTCTCCCATCATCAAAACAACATTACAACAACTACACATTTTGAAATGCCTTTATTTTATGCGCTAATCATGGTAACAAAAAATACTACTAAACGTTTCAGCTATACAGCCTTCGTCAGGAAGTGAAAGTGTCTGCAGTGCATGAAACTTAAATTGAAAAACAACACGTATGTAATTGTCTTCAGGTGTATAGGTGGGACTCACAATCAGTCAGTAGTCAAATCCAGGTAAAGCCACCGTATCTCCAGAGAGATCAGCAGAGGGAGCCTCACTTATCAAACAACATATTCAACAGTGAAAAAATATACAATGTTTTTTTTTTTTTTTTATCATGATTAGCCCATAAAATAAAGTTAGGAACAGTACCTGATTCAATGACCGTGTCAAAATGTCAAACAGATTTTACACCATTTCTGTCATTACTAGCAAGACATATGATACTGTTATGCTGGAAATCACTACTCTCTCCAAAGTTTGAAAGCCAGATCAAAGGTGCGCTCCATTTTAGCAAACTAGAAAAGATGAAGTTTCCTCTGCAGCTACAGCTAAAATCTTTACTATATAGACTATACTATACTTTTACTGTACAATTCCATATATGCCACCCGTTTTTCTTTATGTATGTGTGTGTGTGCATACAGTAATATATACTGTATTTATATATATATATATATATATATATATATATATATATATATATATATATATATATATATATATATGTTTGTGATCTAATGTCTGTTGATCGCTGCTGTCTACTTTTGTACATTTTTATCATAGAAGGGCCATGTTCTGTAATATAAACAAGTTTACCTTTCTCAGTACTATGATGTGACATTTGCTCAGGATGACAGGTTGCTTCCTACATGATATATTGAGCTTTTTTACCTCCGGAGGTTATGTTTTTGCCAGCGTTCATTGGTTTGTGCACAAGATAACTCAAAAATGTATGGATGGATTTTGATTACATTTTCAGGGTAGGTTGGTAATGGGGAGATTGGGGGGAGGGGGGGGGGTTCTGCATAAAAAGAACAACTCCTATTGTTTGGATTTTTTTTCCCTGTATGGCAAAAAAAACCAAAAACACATGCAATAAAAAAAGATAAAAAAAAAAAAAAGGACTGGAAACTAAGTGAGTTAATTTTTTGGGGCACTTTTTATTTCAAACTGAGAGTTCTTGAGGCAAACTCTATAACTTGCACTTGATTTTCTTAATCTGATTATAAATATTATTTTTAGTATCTGTTTCTTGTTGAAAGCATTTTAACAGTGGAATCCTGTAACTGTATGCCATATGCGCTGCCTATTTTGAACATGACTCCCTTATAAAAGAGGTTCTTAATCTCAATGAGATATTTCATGGTTAAATAAAGGTTAAATAAAAGTTAAAAAAAAATAAAATACAATAAAAAAGAGATTTTCCTGCCACAGTTGGGGAAAATATTACTGGTATCTGGATCTCAAAAGTGAATGTCTATTGTATAATTTAAAAAACATAGCAGTTAACATATCAGTTCTGAATTAAAGTAGTAGAGAATTATTGTTGTGGCTGAATGTTGTTTTGATGGTGTTGGTAGTGGTGGTGAGGAGTCTCAGTAAAGGAGAATGATTTCATGAACATTTGTGACGCATTAATAGAAGTCTGGGTTTGGTAGGAAAAGTCTATGTATCCTCTGGGCCTTCAGCTGAAAATGTTTGGTTTCTCATGTCCAGTTATGACCATGAACATCATTATATTACTGAGGAACAAACACACTAAATGTGATGTGACACATATACATGAAACTACTTCTCAGGACAGTTACCCAAAAGTCAATTTTATGAGAAAGAATGAAACAGAAACATGTCCGTAAATAGAAACCAAAATGCAAGAAGTGACATTTCGAAAGTGCAGTGGTTACTTTTTGAACAAGTGGTGCCAGTACCCCCGCCCCCTCACACACATTTGACCTGATTTGACCTATCTCTTATCACTGTGAAAACACATTTTTGGTGACTGACATTCACCAAAATTTAATGGGATCTATTCTGGTCCACCTCGCACATATTTTGAAAATTTCATGGAAATTGGTCCAGTAGTTTTTGTGTAAACAAACAAACAAACAAACAATAGAATAGAATAGATTTTATTCTTATTGCACACGATTTACAATGAGACAAACAGACAGACTCAAACATAATACCCCTCTCCCCTTTTGGGGGGGTGGGTAAAAATGAATGTCATACTATTAAGATATAATACTATGTACTTAGACATAAAGCTACTAAATTTATTTCGTTTTGCATTTCTTTCCATTTTTCAGAGGTGATCACTGCATAAACCAGACATGGACCTATCATATGCGTCCGGGCAGGGATGATTTGGAGCTGGAAGGTAAAGAAAGCTTCATCTGTCGCCACCATAGCACAAATATACATGTTTTCACCATTTTTCCATCAAAGCTTCAGAGAGACTCTCCAATTTCCCCTTATTTTTATTCTTATCTATTAAAAAAAGCCCTTAAACGTTTTTTTTTCCTTTCTTTTTTTTCTTCCTATTAAACCTATTAAACATCTGTGGAGGTTTGCTATCAAACTAATCACTGCTGTGGGGCTTTTTAGAGTAAACTTTTTTTTGAATAATAATAATTAAAAAAAAAGCAATTCAAAGAAAGATTAAGTTGATGGACATGAATTTACCGTAAAGGACAACAAAGAGTGATTGAGGAATTTAATATTTGCATGTCTACTGTCAAAGTACTGACATCAGACACAGAAATGTTAGTGTATTTTCTAAACCCATTTGCTAATATCAACGTAACAACTATGACCTTTGTAAAATTCCACTTTCCCTTAAATGAGTTGTTATATTGACAAATACATGACAGGATTGTCTAGAAAAAAAACCAGCTGTTAGTTGAGTAAAGGTCAAAGTTCAGCTGTGATGTCTGCTCCCTCATGTTTCTTCCTCTTTTGTTTAATACAAGGGAATGAGCATTTGGTAATACGATCACAGAATGTTCAACTCGTTCCTCAATGAAAAGCAAAAAAAAAAAAAAAAAAGGGAAAATAAAAGTGGCTTTTAGTTTGGTCACAGACTAGCAGCTTATAGTAGTGGCAGAAGTACTTTCATCCTTTACATCAGTATTTGTGAATAGTGCACAATAATAATAATTTTAAAATTTTTATTTCTGTAATAACATGAATACTTAGCTAGGAAAACTAATAATATAAATACTTCAGTAACACTTTATAATACCTACACACAATTTACTATGTATTAACCATTTATTACCTATTTGTTCACGTTTGTTAACTATGTATTAACAGTTTATTACATATTTGTTAATGGTTTATTCATACACAATTTATCCTAAACAAAGTGTTTGCTCTTCTTTTCTATGAACAAACCATTTGTAGCCATGTTAACAAATGCTTTATGATACATTGTGTATAAGCAATACATTAATAATCATTAACAAACAGGTAACAAATGGTTAATATATCATGAACAAACCATAGTTTTTAACATAATGTTTTTTTCCCTTCATGTCCCTTCCCATGTTTTGTAGTGAAGGAATTTACTGTGATAAATTTGAAAAAGTTGAAAAGAAAAAGCTTGCCATGTTGTTTCTGAAATAAAATTAGCAACAATTTACAATTAAAATACACCATTACAGCAAATAAAATAACTAGCAATATACAATAAAGTATTCTGTCAAACTAAAAATAAAAGAAAAACATTCTGTTACTGTAAAAATACAATTTAAAAAAAAAATCTGTTACAATTTTAACATAATATAGAAGTAAATTTACAAATCGACACTATATAATGATGGAGATGGAACCAATTCTAAACAATGTGACATAAAGCTGATAGAAGTTTACAACTCCATTTGTTATAGAAATGTAACACAGTAAAACCATAAAACACAGTATTTATGTTTCAGATATTGCAGTATTGTACAGTATCACCACAGGCATACAACCCTGTTAGGAGTACTCTAAAGTACAGATTACTTCTCCTGCATCACTTTATCACTACCACTGCTTCAGCACTATAACCTGTTTTGAATCCAGGAAGGCCTCAGCGAAGGAACCTGCTGTGGAGTGGCACATGGGCCAAATGCTCCCACTGCATCGTCTTCCAGGAAGTAGAACCTCCTTTAAATGAGATGGGGACACAGGACTCCCTCAACAGATTCATGTTGTACAGTAAGATGTGTTAAAATTAATTGTTCAGTGCTGGGGTGTCATAGTTGGGGGGGTAAAGTAGGGAGAGGGTCCCATGAAAACCCAGATTTAATTTTTTTTGTATGATGTTTATTTCAAATGAATTGGTTTTATCCCTTCCTGTTGTAGTGCATGACATGGAAGTTTGTCAATGTGAAAAAATATAGAACTGATAAAAAGTTTTACAGATAAATAAAACATTACAGCTCTGATCTTGATTGGTCCAAAGTCATGTGTGAGTCATCATAATGAGTACTACACTAATAAAGTAAGATCTTGATAAATGCAGAAAAATTCAGGAAGTAATGTAGTGAAATGTAGAGTTTTAAGTTAAATTCATCATAAAACGCTACACTACAAGGGAACTTCCATCTGTATAAAAAGCCTCAGATTAAAAGCAGTAAAGCATTTTCTTGTTATAAATCAAGTCATCTGTGTTCATAAAGCTTTTTTTTTTGTCTTTTGTTTTTCACTTGAGGTCGTGAGAGTGATTTGGATGCTGATTCAGTGACGGCATTCCAGGAAAACGCAGCTTGTAATAACATGACGGCATTTGTCCAACTACCTCAAAAAAAAGGTTGGTGGTTTAGTTAAAGAGTAAAACAGTCTAAATCCTTCACAAATGACAAGTATGAGTCTAACAAATACATGTGCTTTCACAGATGTTTGCAACTAGATGTCAGTGTTAAAGGTCGGTATGATTATCCAATGTTCAAACCTTCTCATGCTGTATATTCTCTAAGGTCTCTGTCATTTCTTTTAGGATGCTGTCGTGAACATGGATGTCTGGGAGGATTTATTTTTTTCTGTGAGACAAAGAAAAAAGCATCACAATCACTGATTCTCTGATTAATCGTTTCAGTCTCATTTGAAAAGGTGTCTCAATAAAAAACATACAAGTATCACTTGACTTTTAACCTCTTACTAGCTTTACATTCTGGGATGTAGATGACATTATTTTAATAACACCTATATATACAGCTCCCATATGCATGCACTTAAACAAATGAAATGAAAACTAAACCATAAACCATTCTGAACAACACCACATACATAAAAGGCTGTTCTGTAGAAAAGAGAAATATGAAAAATATGAGTTTTGGCTTTTAAAGGCTGTCCTCTGATCAATCGTTTATCAATATTCCAATTGATGAGGTCGCATTTATAACTAGAAAAGCACTCTGAGAGCACAGAACTCTGCCAAGGTAGACAACCCCCCCACCTCCCCACCCCAGGACCACCACATTACCAACCTACCCTGGAAATTTCATCAAAAACATCCATAAGTTTTGGAGTTAACTTACTAACTAACAGACATACAAACAAACTCTGGCAAAAACATAACCTCCTTGGGGCAGGTAATCAGTGGTGACAATAACACATAGTGGCTGCTCAACACCAGGATATATGACAGTGGGATTTTTGGAGATACTTGTTTGGACATGACAATGGTCATTTTGCATGTGAATATATATATATATATATATATATATATATATATATATATATATATATATATATATATATATATATATATATATATATATTATAAATTTTTCCTAAAATATGTGTATTTGAAGCATTCAAAAGTTAATTATTCTTAAGTTAATGGACAATTCCCCAAACTTCCTCTCTGTGAAATGCATAACCATAGAAACAATGCTCTAAAACTGACATTTAGAACAAATAAAGTTCTCAACTTTGAACTGCAGAGTGCCAAGTCTGTTGGTAAATGGTGTGTTTCTGTCCATACACAGGAAATTTGCCTTAGTAAAATGTATTGAAATTTTACTCTACACAGATAACATTTGGTCCTTGTCTAAAAAGAATAAAAGTCACTCTTTGTGCAGAGCACTCCAAACTCAATATAGAGATAAATTTACTCAGTATGCTCAATGTATTCTTTTTGAGGAAAATATTTTTTACTCTGGAAAAAAATGCTTTAAAAATGAAATGTTTTAAAATGCATAATTACATTTATTTATTTATATATATAGACATTGTCCATTTTTTCCAACAATAGATCAGGACAATTGCATTACTGTGTGTTTTGATGTGGGATGCGCGCACACGCAGACACACACACACACGCACACACACACACACACCCTGCAAACCTTGCTAGAACCATTCCAGTTGTATCTGTCATCCAAAAACCCTGGGCATTTCCCATTATGCCACTGAACAGAAATACTTGTTTGCAGAAAGTGAATGAATCTGTAAACCCCTTTTCACTGATGATGACACGTGACAATTCTGAGATAAATATCATAAAAGAAACATGCTAAAATGTTGAGAAACAACTTGTCCATATAAAATGGTAAATATTGTAATTTAAGGGTGTCAGCAGATAGTTTTAAATCAATGAAATTCATGCTATCCCTTAACAAAACGGTTAGTTTTACCGGATGTAAATTATACTGATCTATGCATTTTAAGAAAGTATATGCTTCAGATATTAAATGTGTTAAATTTTACATACTTCAATAAGATACATCAGAAAACAAATGACTTTAGTCCTGGTTAGTTCATATTTTTAATATATATGATGGTGTGTTATTCCACATATATGGTGGTTTATGTACATGTATATAATGGATTTGTAAATATTGCACGAGAAAGAACCTGTAAAGTGAATGGATCATAATGTGCAGACAGTGTTTTGAAGTAAATCTGAGACCAATATTCCTTTGGACTAAAACCTATTCTCTTGTTCATTCTAAGAATTTCACATTTTGACCCCATACTTATCTTGGAAACTTGAGCCAACCAGCATTTAAGACATGAGTTTTCTTTATCACTAACACAAAACTAATGACATAAAAATGTCATTAGTTTTAATTCAGAAACATTTAACTTGTAGACCAGTGTTATTTGAGCAGAAATGACATGTGTTTATATTTATGTTAAAATCCTAGCAACCAGGTAATGGTTACTTCCTCTTCTATTGTTCATCCTCTGCCTAAGATCACGAGACCAGATACAACAGTGTGTGATTATGACATATTTGTTCTGCTCTGTGATGTATTATGTCCAACACGACACTCGTTGTCAATAAAGTGTTTCTATTTAGTAAACAAAGGCACCATCTCTTAGTAACACAACTCCATGGGAATGTTAAAGTCAGAGAAATAATGACAGACATGTGCACAAATCACAAAAGAAAAAGTACAGTGAAGAGAAGTTGAATTTTCCCATCAAATATTGTGTGTCACATTCATTGCCTGCTGATTTTTATGTCTGATAAGTTACTGTTGAAATTTACAGTAGTGTTTGGCTGTTCATGATGATTTATTTCAAGTCATCATTTGTACTTTTCAACTGTTATTTGACAGGAAGACTCAAACTGATTTACAAAGTAGCATAAATTGTAAAATTAAACATAGTTGATCGTTATTTCACTTTTTAAAAATCTCTAAATGAATTATTTACACATCATTTTCTTTTTGCAATTTAATAGGAACAAATTCATAAGCATAAAATCTATATGATGATCTGTTCTTGTTCACATCCATGACTTGTTAGTTTTGCCTCAGTCTGTATCAGTTTAATAAAACATATAAGGCACTGTTTTACACACAATAGTCTTGTTTATTTCTCTGTAACATGTAATTTCCTGAGTCACTCTCTGCCTTAGGGTCAACATAATATAACAAACCAAAATATGTAACAACTCTCATCAAAATGCAGTTCACACCACATGGGGAAGAAGGGAAAACAATTCCTCCTACATACAGTGGCTGTTCAGAGAGCGTACAAAACTCTACAGCATCTTTCTAAACTATTTCTCATGACAAATCATGTAGACACTTTACGCTAACTTGGTCTTTGAAGTGTTCCTACTTCAAGGTTTTCCCCAGGTTTTCATAGGCCTTAGGTGTTCTCTGGGTTCTCACTTTCATGTCATTACACTCCTCTTTTGTCATGACCCTGGGAATCTGTTTTCATCACCCTTTTAGAATCACTCAGGATGCTCAATAAAAGTCAGTGTAAGTCTTTAATCATCATCATAAATTAGGGTTATTATTATAGAAGACCACAGTTGTGTGGATTTACCCACAGGAGACACAGGTTCATGTCCTCTTTCATGCTTTATTTGTTTGTTTATCTATTTTGTATTCTTGTCCTTTTCCTTTTTCTTCATATTAACTAAGTCCTCTAAAGCTAATTTATGACCAGGGCCTTATATCACAGTTTGTCAGACTACTCATCATTTTGAAAAATAACACTGCTCTACAATTTTTGGGAAAGACAGACATTAAATGTGCTAAATTTTACATAGTTTAAAAAACAAATGACAAAAGTCCTGGTTATTTTATGTTTTGATTCTATTCCCAGGTAAAGGTATGGTATGCCTGAGCATGTCATTGATTCATCACAGGGCTTGACTTGTAAATTAACCTTTGCAGTTAACAAAGGAAGTTTATGAATGTTGAACTTGTCAAAGTCATATAAAAGGCATTTTAGATAGAGAAAAGAAAAGCAAGTGGATTTAAATTAATTTCACTGTGTTACAATTTTTAGAAAGTATCTCCTTCAGACATAAATCTTACATCAGCCTGACTCCCTGATGAAGGCTATGATGCCGAAACGCGTTGGGGTTTTTATATGTTTTTTTATATAATTTTATAGGTTTTTGTAATCAAGCCAATTTAATAAAAGCGTTTTAATTTTCACTTATAAGAGACTACCTTGGATTTTTTTATATATATATATATATATATAAATCTTACACACTTTAATAAGATGAATCAGAAAACAAATGACTTTATTCATACTCAAACAAAGTCACATTTCAGTTTTTCAATCTAAAAATCTAATTTCACATACAGTAGGACAACTTGTTCCATACATTTGTATAGAAATATGTTAAAGCAGTATAAACATCAAAAAGCTTAAACCTTCACCATCAATTTTTCCTCAAATATGTAAAACCTGAGCCATAACTCTCATGAATCGTTTTTATGATTGTGCACCTGAATCTCTTTCATCATGGTGAACAATTTCAAACTATACACCACCATAAATAGTCAATTTGTTTATGATGGAACCAGTAGGTCATTCAGACATTTTCAAACATTTGTCATAACGTGTACTGTTGGAAGCAGAGTTCCACGCAGCTACAGGCAACAAAGATATTTCTGGGTTTATTTCCGCTGTGGCCTGAATCTCTGCTTCCCACAATGAACATTGCGACACATTTTTGAAAATGCCTGTGTGACCAGCTCTGTTTGTATACAAATGGATTATTTATGGTGGAGTACATGCTGCAATTTTCTTTAACCTCCTAACACCCCATGTCTTTTTTGGGGGGATAAGCCTTAGCTTTATTGAAGAAGAAGAAGAAGAAGAAGAAAAAAAAGTCCACTGCAAGGGACATTTGACAAAAAAGGTGTTTGACACAAAAAATAAAAATGCTGCAACACGATCCGTTCAACTATAAAACTTAAATCATCATTAAAAAACAGCAAAACAGCTAAACTTTTCCCCTCTGGGTGTCAAGAGGTTAAATGTCCACTGAGGACCAACTGTTAGATCTAGGTGAAATAACAGAATTATTACATCTGGTTTTACATTTGGGGACAGGGATTGTTCAGAAAAACCCTCATGCTGACTTTGAATGAAAAACGTTTTTTGAGTCTGTAAACAGTTATCTGGACTTGATTAAAACAATGTCATAAAACAATAGCATGTACTGAATGGTTTATGCCTCGTCTCGTCATCTGAACCCGCTTTATCCTCACTAAGGTCACAGGGGTCACTGGGGGCCTAATCCAGCTACAATGGGCGAAGGGGGGGGGCAGGTACACCCTGTATGAGTCTCCAGTTCATCTCAGGGCTGAACATGTATCGACAAACAATCACTCTCACAATAAAAAAAAGGGAGTAAAAGTAAAAAGTTTCCAGAAAAATAATTAGTCCAGTAAAGTACAGTTACTTAAAAAACTACTAACAAAGTAACAACGTACTTTTACTTAATTACCTATTGATAGCTACTAGCGTATTGTGTGCTGCACACAAGTCTCGCTGCACTGTCTCCACAAACAAGTTTCCATGTAGCTGTAGATGAGTCCAATTGTAATCAGCTGGAAAATCTGACTGTAGCAAATCAGTGGAATTTTGCTTATCTGGAGGGCAAGCTATGGAGAAAACATGACTGCAATTTTGGAATTAGCATGAACATTTTCATTTTAATCAGCATAAACATATCAACAGAAAAATGTGTTCAAATTGTTTCCCAGTGTAATTTTTCCACAACTGTAGATGAGTACAAGGCCTTCGACACTAATCACATATTAATGTCCAGTCTCTGTTTAAAATACTGGACATTAAGTCAATCAAACTACCTCTATACACAAGAGAAACAACATTAATAAATGATTAACATTGATGATTCACTACTAATGTCATATCTAAAAATAAATCTCAATGGGACACACCTGGGCAGGGGCGTCAGTTAGATTTTTTAAGTGCTGGGGATAATAAACATAATTAATTGTTCACCATATAAAGTGGTGGGGACATGTCCCTGGCGTCCCGGTGAAAATGACGCCTACCTGGGTAAATAAAGTTGTTTTTTTTTGTTTTTTTTTAAGTCAAAAGGATCAAACTATGACATTTACAAAAAATAGTCAAATTATATTTTATATCCTGGGAGTCTACTGTATATATTACTTCTGTTAAAGATCGGGACATTTCTTCTCCCACACAAAATGTGAAGTTACTGATAAGAAACACTCTAACCTCCATTTCCATCAAATGATTTTAGCAGGTAGGATGTATGATGAATGGAAAACTTGTTTTTTTCTCTCTTGTTTTGAGTGGGGACAGCACCCAAAAACCCACACCCAGTCCTCTTGTGTTTCATGTTGTGGTGTTGGTGGGTGTCTCTGTGTTTGTTTGTGTGGGTGATTGAAGAGGACATAGTGAAAGAATCTGACATTTATGTTATCCAGGAGAACATTAACTGCTTGGTTGGGGATGTCCCATGGAGCATGAAACTAGAAACCAGTGAAGTGAGAAGGAAATTGAAGCTCTTACTTTCACTGCATTCAGTCAAAACATAAATTCAATACAGTTTCTAGAAAAATGTGTGCATGCAGAATCTACATATGTTTAAAATAAGTATGTTTGCTCCTTATTTATAAGTTCAGCTATCCAGGATTTGTCTGGCTTGTGGAAAAATATGGGATGATAAAGTTTGTTCACAACAAATGTCCCTGTCTGAACTGAATTACAACTACTAAATGGATAAACACAGACATGACATGTACTACAGGACACGTTTTGGTTAGTGTCTTGGAAGATAAGAGATTAAAAGGTTAAATAAATGCGTACAAACATATATTGTACATTAAATGGTCCCCTCCAAAATGCAAATTAGCAGGAAGGTTTTTGTTTAGGGAGGGGAATTCACATTTAGTGTTGATGTGGTAAACCAGATTCAAAGCTACCTCCACAGTTCACCAGAAACCCAGTTAAAAAAAGAAAGAAAAAGAAAACATTGCATATGAAGTAATAGAGATATTTTTAATAGTCATATCAAAATGTGTCATCTAACTGGACTTTACTGAAATGGTATAGATTAGATTCCACCTTCTACAACCCCAAAATCAGAAGACAGTACATGGAATTAAAATTAAATCTCATGCAGGATATTCCAAAAATTTAAGGACAATAAAGTGATGAAGTGTTTCAGGTGTTGTTCTGTCCCATTCTTCCTGTCGACAAGTCTGAAAATGTCACATTACAGGGTCTTCCGTGTCAGAAGTTGTTTTTCTAAATGCTTTAAACATGGTCATTTGTGAACCAGTGTGGACTGACCAGCACCAGCATCATCCTCTTCCTCAGCCAAACTTTTGTCATGTGAAAACAATGTGCTTCTATTTAGCAACAACTTTTGGATTTCTCTTCTTGGATCAAATCCTGATTATAATCCCCTGTTTATGTCATTTTATAAAATCTCATTATTCCATAATTCCAGGCCAATATTTTTGGGTATCAGTCTGTTGCGTTGGTCAATGTGTTTTTTTCTTCCCTGCCACAATTTGCTGACAGGCAAAGTTTATGGCACCTCTGAGTTCTACAGATTCAGATTTCATTTTATTGGCCCCTGCAGGGAAATTTGTCTTCACTGACAGCACATTACATTTACAGACAACATGCTACACAGACAAACACCAACACCAGCTACAGACAGAGCATACTCTGGGATACTGCTGTCCATACTAAAAACATATTTTTTGGTGTAGTAATAGACCAGTGTTTCCCAACCCTGGTCCTCAAAGCTCACTGTCCTGCATATTTTAGATATTTCCCTCTTTGAACACACCTGACAGTCATTATCAGTCTTCTGCAGAGCTGGATGATAGGCTGATCATTTGAATCAGGTGTGATTAGAGAGAGACCAGGGTTTGGAAACACTGTAATAGACAGACCGACAGACAGACAGACAGACCGATAATTATACAGTAACCTGTTCCTCCACATCCACTCTGTCACTCTGATGAACATTTGACACCAGTGACAGTGTCAGATTAACCCATTCATGTTCATGGACTAATTGATTAATACAAATACAAATTTCACCAAAATCTTAGCAAACAGGTTAAATAAATACACCACCACTATCATTCACACAGATCAGACGGGATTTATACCAGGTAGATTTTCTTTTTTTAAATGTAAGATGATTAATGAATATACTATATCATAAGTATGACTTCCTAGCCGTACTCCATTTAGATGCACAAAAGGCATTTTATCAGGTGGAATATAAATATGTGTGGAAAACACTTGAGCAATTTGGAGGCGGAGTTAGGAATACAAATTAATGATATGGTCTGGGATGAGGGCCTCAACAGGATCCAGGCATGTTCTGTTAATACAAGACATCAGTTAATTTAATTTAAGGGTCACGGCTTGTGTAGTGTGAAGGACCCAAATGCAGACTCCAAGCTTCACAAGGCTCTGTATTCTGAGCTCCGACAGGAAAAGGTTGGAAACAATAATGACAGCAAGTCTGGTCCAAAAACTGGTAGATATGGGGGCGAACTGACGAGGAGGACAGGAAAGGAAAGAACTTAACTAGGGTGAAGTGATGAGGACAGGTGAAATGAATGATGGGAAAGATGGGAAAGGTGACAGAGTGCAGGGATATGACATTAAGGTAAAGCATGGGCTTCATTATTCAAAGATCAAGCTGCATAGAATGTAACCCACTATGTCTCCCTTATGTGATGGATGTAAATCTGCCGAGGGCTGTCTTGTCCATCTGTTTTGGACATGTCCAAACCTGTACACGTTTTGGATTTGACATTTTCAAATGGTTCTCTGAAGTATATCACAATGAATTTAACCCTGATCCTACAATCACACTTTTTGGTTCCTAATGGACAAAAGCCTCCCTGTTTAAATGTATGAGATGGTCACTGCTAAAAGATTGATATTAAAACTGTGGAAATCTGAATCTGTGCCTACATTTGAGGACAGGCTGTGGGAATTGACAGGTGTATTACATGTGGAGAGACTGAGATATGATGCTTCAAACAGACTGAAAGCATTCCATAAGGTTTGGTAGCCCATCCTAGACCTAGACCTAGACCTAGACCTAGACCTAGACCTAGACCTAGACCTAGACCTAGACCTAGACCTAGACCTAGACCTAGACCTAGACCTAGACCTAGACCTAGACCACCTTACCCAGGATGGAACTGACTCTAATCAAGATGAAGAAATGTATTGCTTGGCTTTTTTGTGTGTGAATGTAATGTATATGGACACTTTTATTGCACAATAGTACTCATACTCACCCAGCGCCTTTTTTTTCCTCTCTTCCCTCTTACATGTATTTGTGTGTTTCCTTTAATATGGATGATTTTGATTCATACTGTTCTTCAAAAAAACTGAATAAATATATAATTATTTTTTTCATTCTTTATGCTGCTCTACATTTTTGTATAACTTAAAACTTGAAGAGCTTTGTAAATGTATAGATTGAAGAACACTGTTTCAGGTCTTTATCTAGACTGTTCCATAGTATTACCCCTTTAACAGAGACACATTTACTTCTTTTGGTAGTTCTTGCAATAGTTTTTAGAAAAATCCCAGTACATCTGAGGTTATAGCAACTCTTTCTGGACTGGAACATCTCCTGGAGTCAATCTGGCAACTTCTGAGTGTAAGCTTTATACATGACAACTGCAGTATTGACATCAACAAGATCATCTAATTTTAGGATATTTAGTTTGATAAAAAAAAAAAAGAGGGTTTGTTGATGCATAGTAATCTGTTCCATTAATTATTCAAATTGCTTTCTTCTGTAATAAAAAAAAATTAGTTTATATTTGATCTATAGTTATTATCCCAAAACTCAACAAAATAATGAAGATATGGAAGTATTAGTGAGTAATACAATATACATATAAAATGAGCTTAGGTTAAATATGTCTATTTTCTAATTGCAAGTAGAGAACATTTTCTGACATTTGTTATCATTTGACAGAGAAAATAAATCTGTTTCTGCTCCAAATATCGACTTAGGAATATCAGCGGTCTGTATCGGTCATCGGCTAAAACTGAGGAAAAAAAATAAATTGGTATCTGTCCCAAAAAAACCCCCATATTGGTAAATCACTACTACAGACAAAAATGTTTTCAAACCACATTAATGATATTAACCCTCTGGTATCCTGGTGTGCCTTTTATGCACACTTTGCACTTCATGTTAAAAAACTTATCTTTCAGAATTGAAATAAGGTAAGAATTCAAAAGTTCATCAATTTTTATTATTTTTTTTGCACATTTGGTAGTCAGAAAGGGCCTTTCTGGGAGGAATACCTGAGGGTTAACAACTCTTCAGTACCAGTCATGTGACCAAACCCATTGTCACATACTGCACCACATGCACAGATCAATTTTTATGTTTAGCCTTAAATTATTCTTCATATTCATATTTAAACTGCTTTTTACTACGTCAAAGACTAAAATCAGACTTTACAAACACATAGAAACATCCACTGAGGGATACCATGATGTGCTGCACCACATAAATACATGAGTGTCAGGACAATTCAGATCAATTCGTGGTGTGAAGAAAAAAGTCCCCCTCATGAGGGTTTGGGTGTTCAAATCTGACTGACCTACAAATGTGGGAAATAACAAACCACCCACAACAAAACTTTCTGTGTCATACTGTTGCCTTTTCACTCACTCACTCACTCACTCACTCACTCACTCACTCACTCACTCACTCACTCACTCACTCACTCACTCACTCACTCACTCACTCACTCACTCACTCACTCACTCACACACACACACACACACAGGTATGTATATATATATTTATTATCTGGCTGAATATTAAAAGTTGTTGCATGTTTTTACATCCAGTTTCTAAGCTTCTTGTTGGGCTGATATTTCATCCTCTATTTGAATTTACTGTAATCCAACAACTTCCTCATCAACATCAAAGTCACATGAGACTGGATTTTGGTTTTAAAAATTCAATAAAACTTTCATTTAAGTGTTCATTTTCAGTTTCAACAAGTATGCAGTAATGTTTCAGTCCTCAGGACCATCCACCTACACCATGGCTGCCTCCTCCCTCTGTCAAACCACAAATGCTAGAGGGGGAGAAAAAAAAAATCCATCTTATTATTGCAAGCACATGTAAGAGGAAAAACCCAGTCAACCTGTCATGCCGCTCAGACAGATGAAGCAGATGAGTTTGGACACTGAAAGCTCAGCACACACTGGGTGAGTTAAGTTCAAATGAATGACTTTGTATGTATGGCATTGTTCTATAATTATTTATCTCTTGAAATACTGTAAGTGTTTTTTTCAATTAAATGCTCTCTGTTGTTGCAATGCTAAAACTTTAAAGACAGAGTGTTTTTTTTAATGGAAAAATATTTTTAGACAATATTGTGGTCACTACACTGACAAAAACATGTTTAGTCATTTATCTGGTTCTTTGGATGGTTAAATTTAACACTCCACTCTTATAACAATACAGGGGGGTAATTGCATTTTGGGTGGTGTACTAATTGAAGTCTGTTATTTTTGGATGTATATGTTGGAATTCAGGACAATGTAAACAGTAAATGTTGCAGTGTTAAATCAACACTTAGAGAGTTTATTTAACTTCTTCTAGAGTGTATTTGGTCCCATTGTCTCCAAATTAACACTGCAAAATCTACAGTGTATAGCCTTGGATCAGACAAAATATAATAATGGTGTATAGTCACACTGAGGTTCAAAATGGGCTTCCTTGGAAAATAATGAAAATAACAAAATAATGCATTTTTTTTAATTCTTCCATAGAGAAGTAGGGGTCAAAATTTACATTTTTAGTTGTGTATTTCTCATACAGTTCTTTAAATAAGGTATTTAAAGAAATCTCTGTTCAATATTGCTTCTACATCTTCTGAAATAGAGCAAACAACTTATTATAAGTTTAATATTTCTGCCATATTTTCTAATATAAGGCACTTATCCATATTCTCATCAACATTTTCTGTCAAATTTTGTCAAAAATGGTAAGAAAAAAGTATTTTTAATGTGAATTTGTACCTATAATGGTATAAAATCAGCAAATAAAATGAGATTATTGTAAAACAGCGGAGTTAAGAAGTAGCACTACACTGAAGATGACTACAATTAAAAATCAGTCTCAGGTCTAAAACAAAGCAAAAATAAAAGGAATGCTGTATTTAAAACAACACATAGCTTTAAAAAAAAAAAAGTATGCAAATGCATCCTTAACTCATATAATTTTACTCACACTTTGGGAATGTAAAGCAGAACATAGTGTCTGCTGTTGGAAATCACCTCTATGTCATTGTAGCATTCTCTCATGCAACAAGTTTTGAGTGACAGCTGGTTGTCCCACACATCAGGGTAAAAGTGATTTTTCATAAGCAGTGAGGAGTTTCACTTCATGTCATTATAAATAAACAACTGAACCACAAACTGTACAACTGAAAAGGGTACACTGTGGACAGAGCATATGACACCCACCAGGGTAAAGTCCCAGCTCTAAAGGCAAAGGACAAGCACAGACAAAATACCCATAATGCATCTGGGCTACTAACTTAATATAGTTTAGATATACTCAGTCACAGTCCATGTGTAAAAGCACATGGTTAGAATAAATCTTTTTATTTTGATGCTTAATGCATTTATTTGGATGCATTAATGCTATAATTCACCTTTCCGTGCCAAATTATTGGAAATGGAAACCAACAGATTGATGTTGTAAATCAAGTTCACAGATCAGTTCCTTCAGGACAAACAGTCAGACCGGTTTGTAATAGTTCAAGCACATGCACCTTCATCAGATATCTGAAATAGGTTTATATTTAATGGCTTTAGTTCCAGGAAAAACTATCATATACTGACCAATAGCAAAGTTCTTCAAAAAATTCAGTTCAGTTTATATACTAATACTACTACTACTAATAATAATAATAATAATAATAAAAATAACAATAATAAAGTAAAAGGTCAGAGTGCAGATCCAACCCTTTGAGTTGTTCTATGCACAGTTGACCAGAGCCATTTTCAGCCTGGATGTAAACACTGTTGGAGTTGAGGTCTGTCTGATGTCAGCAGGAAGACTTATCCATGGTTTAGACTTATCCAGGATTTAGACTGATCCAGAGTTTAGCTCATGGAACTGAAACACAGCTTCATCATATTTAGTCCTGACTCTGGACACCAGCAGAAGAACTGTCCCTGAGGTTCTGAGTGTCAGAGATGGTTCATATGGGTGCTAGACCATGGACAGACTTATACACACAATAGTTTATAAGACTTTATATAAGATATAACTCAATAATTCACATTTGTTGCAGCTGATGTTTAGTCTATGATAATGTCAGAGTAAAAGTACTTTCCCCAGTTATTTTTCCTCAAATGGATCATTGGATCTGATGCACATTAGCTATATGTATATGTCCATGTAATTTCATGGTGATATCTGAAATATTCATTGAGTTAGAGTATGATATGTCTCTGCACACACACACACACACACACACACACACACACACACACACACACTGATACACACTGACACACACACACACACAGAGATACACACAGACAGACACACACACAAAGTAATTACAATAATGTCACTCAACTAATGTTGGGCAAGATTAATAAATACATTTTGCACTCAAACAGTTTGGGAATCAGTTCTCCAGTGAATGGACCTAAGTTATTACAATACACCCTGAGTTAATAGAAATGTTGTGTATGTTTTACAGGATGGAGTCTCAGTCCAGGTCTTCCAAGTTCTTGCTGCTGCAGGTGTGGTGCGGCCTCCTCACTGTGGCCATCGTGGTTATGGCCACATTTCTCATTTCAGTCAAACCAAAGCCAACTGAGGTCAGTTCACTAAAACTTTAGGTTCAGGATTCATATTCATGCAAATATTCATGTGGCAAAATTAACCAAAACAACTAAATTTAACAAATAAAAAGGAGAGTGTGGTGGGTGCAAGAGAATGAAGGAGACCAGAAACACACAGCAGTCATTTTTCCATTGGATATATGGACAAAACTTTACTGAAATGTATTAAATGTTGAAAAAAAAAGTTGATTATTTCATTAAATCACAAATGCAAGGATTTGTTTCTTCATTATCTCATATTATCTCATGTAAACATGGCAACGAATGAGTGTTGTTCTTTGTTTCCTGTTGGAACTAAAGGTGAGATCATACTGATTTATACCTTCTTTCTTTAGGCTGGTGTCTGTCCAGTGAAGCCATGCAATGCCAGTCCAACAGGTACAATTATTTTCAGTTGAATCATATATTTTTGAATGATATGGTCCATTTATCACGAACTAATACATGCGGTTCACTAATGGATATCCTGTTTGCACGCATTTCATGAAGGTCAAGGCTTTCTCACAACCACCATTATTCAATTTGAGTGTGAAATCATATGTTGCATATCTTCCCCTTAATGTCCTGTGTCTCTACAGAAACTATCAAATGAAGGCAAATGACCTAAAAAATACTATAATAACAATAATAATGTAAAAAGACAGTCAGAGATCGCAAAAGTCCACCAAGGCTAATAGGGTCACAGTGAGTCAGTGGATCTAGCCTCTATAGACCTTTTATGATAATTTGAACCGTTGACCCTGAAAAAATACCTCTGCAACTTGAAATCTTGTGGATAAATTCAATAATTTTGAAGGTATTGAGGAAATCCCATTTTTCGATAATGGCGACTTGATCTGACCTGGAAGAACAATTGGTGATATATATATATATATATATATATATATATATATATATATATATATATATATATATATATATATATATATATATATATATATATATATATATATATAAACCCTTTATGGCTGTGATTTTTGTTGCAAGTGAATTGTAAAATGTGAAATGTTCTTTGTACAAAAGATGAATTTTAGAAAATGTGTCCATTGTAGTAAACGGGAAAATCCGTATTTTTGATAATTATTTTATATCCAGATCTGAATCATTCTCACAATTTAATGGGAACTCACTTGGGTTGTTATCTATCTTCAAAAATTATTTTAAGAACTTTGTGCACAATTCTGTCAACAGACAGACAGACAGACGAACCAAACTGAATTGAATACCTCCTTGGCACAGGTAATAATAATAACAAGAATAACAAGAATTTCCTTTTTTCACAGGTAACACTGTTGAAATGCTCCGGAATGTTCGAGGTAGGTTTAATTTAGCATTTTATTTTTTTGTGCTGTAATTTTTCAATTTACAAAGTCAAGTAAAACATGATCATGTGTTTTGTATTTTTTTCCCTCATCAGCAGTTAACATCTAATATGTCTTTCAGGCTCATCACTGTCATACATCCAGCTTGTACCAGGTGACTAAACGTTTCTCCTCTTCATGTTTTTATTGTTTCTATATTTTTTATTGATGGGTATATATTTTTACATTTTTAATATGAGATTCAGTTTCAATATGTCAAATGTTGCTGCAAACGTACTTTTACTTGTGATGCTTTCTCTAGCAAAAATAATTTTGTGTTTTTACTTAAGATTTATCTTAAATTACTACGAGTAGTCTTCTCATCAAGTGTTTATAAATTAGTGTGAATGCTAAATTGAGGAGACATAATGGTGCTTCTTTAATTAATATTGTCATCATTTGAAAAAACTAAACATAACTGATCTTCACAAGAAGCAAAAACCACAGTAAAACAAGAAAGCTGATGTTCCAGATGTTGGTTGGTTTTGCTCCCTTCCCCAGACAAACCCACGATGTCTACTGCTGCTGCTCCTGCTCGTACTGTGGGCTGTAATTACGGCTTTTGACTTTGTTTCTGCCACATTACAGCTTTGTTTCGAGTTTGTTGTGGTTTTTAGAGACTTCACAGAAGAAAAAGGCAGCGTGCAGGAAGATATACAATGCATGAGAATAGACATATGACAAAACCGTGTGCCTTCATTTGAGTGTGATTGTGTGCGTTTAGGCATTTAGCTGTTTGCTATGTTTGGATGTCAGATTAATCGGTTAAGACACACTGCATTTGGTTTTTATGTGTCAGTAACTTGAGTAGGAAGTGTGAAATTACATTTAGGCAGAATATGAGTCCGTTGTAGACCACAGATCAGGACTTAAACGTGTTGCTATTTTTGATTCAACTTCTGTTCAGCCTTATCTTTTAAAAGTCATTTTAATGACTTTGTATTTATCAGTATGAGTTGGTTGAACCTGTTGCTCCATATAGACAGGGCCGTTGGACTGCAGGTAAAAGTTTGACAGCCTTAGGGGGGCCCAAGCCAGAGGGGGGGCCCACGGCAGGTTAAGGGAAAATAAATAAATAAATGTGCATTTATATTATTAACAAAACTACATTTCATGATAAATATCAAGGTAAATGCAAGTTCGGCACACAAGAGATTATCTCCATTATCGCTAACAATTCCTAATCAAGAACAGACAATATACACTTTCAAATGGTCCTGTTATTAAAGTAGAGGATATAAAGTCATTTGTAAGCCAATATTGCAACAGCAGACAACTGAAGCAAGCAAATATTAGCCTAAATTGATAGCTGATAGGCTACATGATCAATGCTAACAGTTAGCTCAGACGTTGACATTGCACAATGACTCTGTAGGCTGTGTATGTCATCCTAACTGTAAGTAAAACCTCATTTCTGATACACATTCCAGAAACTGTCCAAGAGTTGGACCAACTACGTCAAGCATCATCCTCCTCTGATGCATTAGCTGAACAAAAAAGCTAAATATGTTTAACCTTTTGATGCGCATTCTGGTCACGACAGTGGACATTTATTCTACTGGTCACTACAGTGGACATTTATTCTACTAGACACTACAGTGGACAGTTATTCTACTGGTCACTACCGCACATCCTAAACTGATGGACATTCTGAGTGTCTTCAATTTACACTGTCTTTGTCTCTTCTGTGTTATTCCATCTGTTTTGACCCTAAACACAGTAAAACTAAACCCCTGAAGAAAAGGAACACAGACTCACAGCAGCTTTTAGGACAGATTCACAGCAGCACATTTACCTGGAATAATGTCTCAGAAGTTAAAGAGTTAAACTCGATCAATCAATAAACTGAGATGAGAGAAGTATGAGGAGTTTTGACTTGTGTGCACGTTCATTCGTGCACAGGCGTATGCGCCTGGATATGTGAAGCAGATGTAGCCTAATAATTACACTACCTTAGTACATTTGCTAAAAATAATTACAACACTGAGGCTACATGCTAACAGATGCTAGTACTCACTAGTTAGCAAAACATAGAAGGTCTGAGTCCGCTTTGACGAAGTACTGTTGAAGTGTGGATGCATTCAGTTCAGGTGTTGTAACAAATATGGCAGAGCTAGGCTAATGCTAATGGTATTTTGCCGTGGGCACACTGTTGTCTGCCTAATGCAGCGTAAAATGGTCCCAAACTTCTACTATTAATTAACTAACTATATTATAAATAGTACATAAACAGTTAAGATGAGATTAACTTTTTCTGTAATGAGTTTTCTAGTTTGAAAATGGTCACTAGTAATTTACGTCACATCATCTGCTTTTTGATTGGCATGTTTTTCCAATCGCCGATCAGGCTATTTTTAGACAATATCAGTTGATTATGATCGGCATAACACTAATAAATATATATATGGGAGTTTCCACTGAACAGGAGAGAGATGAAAGACTGTAAAAAGAGGTAAAGTGTCAGAAAAATGTGGAGGAGAAGTGAATTTAAAGGAATTAAACCCAATCTCCTCAACTCTCCAGCAGATAACTGGTCTGGCCGCAACTGGATGAATGATATCATCTGTGACTCCTGCTCCCTCAAACTGCTTAACAACTCCATCTACTGCAACGAGACCGGCCTCTACTTCCTCTATGCACACGTTACTTTCAGCCTGAGGCCCAAACAGCAGGACAGCACGCCTCTGTCTCTGTTTTTGAAACGGATGAAGAATGTGGGCACAGAACGAAAGACTTTGGTAGAGGGAAACTTCCCAAAAAACCTGACTGCTGACCGTGCGTCCCTGTGGGTGGGCAGGATCGTCCGGCTCCAAAGTACAGACCGTGTCAGTCTATATATTAAAGGTGACCCAATTACATCGACTACTTTCTGGGGAGCCTACAAGATCCATTAAGGTTATGGGCTTTGTATTGCGAGTATTGTATGTTCAGGGTGTTGAACATCTCTACAAATATCCTTTTAATGTAACAATTCTTAATCAAAATATCCTGAAATATATATAATTACTGAGTCTTGGCAAAGTCCTAAAGCTCATTATTAATAAACACTAAAAAGAAGAAGGTTCCAGGAAGTAGATTGTGATGGATTTAACTGCAAGTCCTATTGAGTGGCAGTTACAAATGTTGATGAAATAGTCATATTTACACATTCTGTAAAGACTGGACACTGGAAATACAAGTCAATTCATTACAGAAAGAATGTTTTTATTTTTAGTATTTCAGCAGATATGTCATTTTAAATTGTATGGTTTGGTGGAGGTGTGAAATTTTTAAGCTTAATGTGTGTCTTACAGTAAATGAAAACTGTGAAAAACTAACTGTTGAATGTATGTATTTTTTGACTGCTTTTTGCCTAATTTATATATATATATATATATATATATATATATATATATATATATATATATATATATATATATATATATATATATATATATATATATATATATATATATATATATATAAAGACTCCTGTTTGGTTGTTTCATTGAAGAAAAAATAATAAATATTTAACATTTTGAGTCATTTTTTATTGTTTTGTTTTTACACTGTGCTGCCTTTATCTAAGATATTTTTCTTTTCAGCTTTTTTCCACCTTCGATACAGACACTAGATTACATATTTGAAGCATGATTAATTGTTGTAGAATCATCTACCAAAACCTGCTCAACTAAACTCAATGTTAAACATTTACTTCAGTAAAATGAATCACTTACAGATATAACCGTAAAAAAATAGAAAGCATTTTATTACACCATGAATAACTACATTTTGCTAATAATATTTATTATATACTTGTTCTTGATTTTTTCTGCTTTTTTATTTCGACCATGCACTGACAATTTGAAAACAGAAATGCAAACAAATGACAGTAAAATAAATAAATAAATCATAATAAAACAATAAACGGTAACATAAAACTCCAAAGTCTATAACCTCAAAAGTTACAAGAATGAAAAGGAATAGAAAGATGTACAAATCTATCTAATCCTACCTCTTTAAACCTTTTCATACAAACACTGTCCCAATTTATCAGCAACTCTGAAACGTGTGCATTTAGTTACTCATCCACATCCATATTACAACACATTCACCAATACATTGTCAAATTTTGGCAAATAAAAAAACCCCTCCAACATCTTAAAGGGATAGTTCACTATTTTTCACATGAATTTGTATAGAATCAGCGTCTTTACTCTGGTGCACCCACAGTGACTTACCCCCGACATGGTCCTGTGAGTCGAGTTCTGGTCCAGTTTTGGTCATGGGGTCAACAAAATACAATGTGTTTGTTCTCAAAACAATATGTGTTTCAATGAGTGATTTATTTGCATAACAAAACAGTCAGGGAACATAATTGCTTGGAGCTAATTTCTTTCATTAGTGATCAAAGTGCATTGTCACTGCTAACAGCTGTGCACCTACCCATAGCAGCCATAAACACTACCGAACAACTGATGAAAGTAGTTTGTTAAGGTGCACAGCTGTTAGCAGTGACCATACACCATAAGCTACTGTCCTTATCCCTTAGTTTTCCCATGGTGTTTATTTCGTGCTTCTAAACCTTTTGTTAGCTAAGCTTCATGTGACACAAACTGATAAATGTTACTTACTGTTTTGTTATTTAGGGTGATTACAGACGTTGATTTCTCATGAATGCTCATGAACCTCTGATTGCTCCAGACAGCAGCACGTTGATGTATTTTTGAAGGCATGATTTCGAGGGGTGGGGTGACGAAGAGGTATGGGTGTGTATACTTTCAAAATTTAGCTTGCAGGAACCGTTAAATGAATACAATAAAGTAAGATAATCCTAATATTAAATAAAATCATTAACAGGGAATCCCAAAAGTACATGAATGTATACAAATTTTAAAAATGAGAATAGTAAAGTAGCAGTCAACAAAACATTGTAGTAAATAAATACAATAGAATGTATGTAGAAAAGCTGTTCTGATTTCACACACTATATTATATGGTTCATGATATATATTCAGATTATTTCATGGTGTGTTATTATTTATATTTCAGAACTATTGGAATAATTCTTCCACTTCTCTTTGTGTTGTGATTTACTGATTCACCACCAGATGACGCCACCTTCCCCTAAATCACAGCTTAAACCATCCACAGCATCTTGTCAGTTTTCATAATTTTTCTCACCTCATGAGACCCACTATGACAGCATACTGAGACAGCCTGAGGAAAATGTGTGATAAAAATGTAACAAAAGTTGTACTCACACTTAGTTCTACCTGTGGTATTAACCTGAGGCGGTTTCACACTTTGCTGCTGTTCATTGTGTTAACCATAGACAGAGTGTCTATGGTGTTCACAAATCAAAGGAAATGATGCAGAACAGGAAGCCACATGTTTGCTGCAGCATCACTCACAAATACAACTTCCCTTCTTTACATATTCAGAGACATGTCTGAACTTGCCCTTAGATCTAACTTCTGCAGTTTGGTTAAAATATGAATGTAATAATTAGGGGGTGGGGGAAGATACTTTGAAAGCATCATTCTGAAAGTTACTAATAAGTAAAAGATGGAAATTTACACTAAAAAATGGTAACTGATAGGGACATAAAGCAAAAACTATTTGCTAAAGATAAAATTTCCATACTTCCCCATGGTATTTATGACAATTTATTGTAATATTATCTTCTGTATTTTGCATTCTTCAGTGATCAAGTATTTTACTATGTTTAATTAACTGATCATAAAGATGTAAATACTCACAGAAAATTAAAGATTAGATTAAAGCAGGAAAATGTGTGATTTTTTTCCCTGCAAAACATATCAATAATGGAACAGAAAAACAAATATATAGCCCATTTTAATATTTACCATCTGTGCGTATAAACACTAACAAACTCATTTAGGTTCTTTTGGAACTATTTTATTCTTTGAACAAGTTCAATAATTAAAAGTACATGTTCTTGAATTAATGGTGAGAATCGTGCTATTTGTCGCTCTGACTAAATCCCTGTTTTAAATAAACTATTACTCAAGTTGATGGCTCATCTCCTTCCTTAAATCTGTTATCAAAATAGGAAGGCCTTGGCGTTGCATAAGAGCTTTTTGAAAGAATTCTATCAGTGACAGTGACATCAGATCCTTCAGGAATCTTCAGCTGCTCATTTCCTCATACGACACTTTCAACACTTGTCTCTTTGTTCTTGTTTGGCTTCATCTTTCTGCGCAGGTCATTTGTCAGATTTGTCACACATTACGCTAACATCTTAGTTACTCCTCTGACGACACAGATTTTGCACAACAGACATGGGAGACTTCCTGACTATATGTAACCAAACTCACTTTAGGGTTAATCAAATAAACAGTCTACGAGACAAAATAGTGTCATCCTATTAAAATAATGGCCCAAGTCTTTTTTTTTTTTTTAGTTTTTGGCTTAAATCATCTCTTAAACATACTGTCCATCTCTGGTAAAATCACTTAAATATTTAGCTAAAAGGATTATGCTCTTTATGACTTAAAAAACAAAAGTCCATGTCAAGAGGGTTATTTAGGGTTTGGGTAAAGTTTGTTGTTTGCACAAAAACTTGACAAACTGACATAGGGTGTTATTTTAATAGGATGACGATATGTGATAAAGTAGGGCACAATTAAACAGATAATGATGTTTCTGGTAAAGAAAAAAAAATCTGGGAACTAATAAGTGATTAATAATTGTAATATATGAAACAGTGATTTTTTTGTACAAAATATGTAATTACTTCAACATAAAAACAAACAATGTGGGTTTTAATGGAAATATTTGTCAGATTTCTCATGCAGTATGTCAACACCTTAGTCACTCCTCTGAGGAAGATAAGACAAAATAAACAATCAGTGCTAAAGAGGTGAAAGATTTTATACAAACACTGATGTACTGGTGTTTATAAAACATTTATAGAAACAATCCCACAATCTAGAGTTTTCCAAAAATAACTTCTTCAGTTATGTTACCTGTCAAATTGATAAATTTTAAAGTTTGAATATCAAGGAAAAATAGTTACAAGTATTTTTTAATATTGCCCAACATTGGTTGGGAGAGATTATTGTAATCACTGTGTGTGTGTGTGTGTGTGTGTGTCTGTGTGTGTGTGTGTCTGTGTGTGTGTGTCTGTGTGTGTCTGTGTCTGTGTGTGTGTCTGCGTGTGTGTGTGTCTGTGTGTGTGTCTGTGTGTGTGTGTGTCTGTGTGTGTGTCTGTGTGTCTGTGTGTGTGTGTGTGTGTGTGTCTGTGTCTGTGTGTGTGTGTGTCTGTGTGTGTCCACAGAGACATATCATTCTATAACTCATTGAATACTTGAGATATCACCATGAAATTACATGGGCATATCCATATAGCTAATGTGGATAAGATGCAATGATCCATTTGAGTAAAGGTCAAAGATCAAGGTCACAATTAACTAAAAGGTCAAAATCACATTATGGATTATAACTCAAGAACAGAGGGTCACAGAACGTGTTCCATTTTCCAACATATATATATATTTTCATACATTTTTGCTAAAATATGTTTATTTCAAACATTTAAATTTCCAAATGTAGTCACCTTTGAATGATAATTCCCAAAATAACCATTAAAAAAAGCTCTAAATTTATTTTTACAAATAAGGTTCTCAACTTAGAACTGTACAGTGCCAATACATTAGTCTGTTGGTAAATGATGTGTTTCAATCCATATCTACCAAATGTAGCTGCTTACACCCTGGTTTTCACACAAAAATTGTATACACAGATGTATTTATGTTTCTAAGTCTACAGTTTTTTTACCTGTGAAATAAACATTAAAGCAAGTGTTTTAGTCCAAACTATAGGCTGCTATCTTTACAAAGAGCCCATTCACACGGTTGAAACCAACAGCTGTCACTTTAATTTGGAGACGTATTTATCAGTGAAATCATCCCAGAATGGTAAGATCTGCTAATGCAAAAGTGAAAATTAACTTGGTAAGATTTCTTGAAATAAGATTTTAAAGACCTTGTGTCTAAAACTAAGTTCTTGTATTTAATTTACAAGGTACTGTTTAGGTGATTATGTCTTATTTTAGGTGCGATGATATGATTTTGACCAGAAATGTAAAAATAAATAAATAAATAAAAAACCTTGGTAAGATTTTATTTTTTGCAGTGCCACATCTGAAAATGACAAATTTTGACGCACTTCTTCTTATGTGGTAACACAATGCCACAATATGCTGTCCTACGAGCGCATGTTTAACCCAAACTACTTCTCTCCTGACATCATTTTGCCACTTAGGATGAGTGTGCTTTATTTAAGAATTAGACAAACAGCTCAGAGAACTTCTATTTCTGTTACAGGATGATAGTAGATGTGCCAAACCTGTTTACCAGCAGTGTCATAAACCTAATGAAATGTCTGGACATGAAACAATGATACAGGTCCAGTGGCTTTCTGTTTTATTTAGTAAAAACTGAGTGCCCTATTTATAGTCAATAAAAAGTGTATTATTTAGATAAGATTTTTATTGAACAGATGGCACAGGGAAAACCCAACCAATTAAACCAAACATTACTTTTCATTGAACATTCACTTATTTATTAATATATTTTTTTCTCTTGCATTAATGCTCAAATTCACATAGAGATAATAAAAAAATATGATGTATTGGTTGCCACAAGTGCTTATTAATGTAATCAAATCTTTATGGTGTTATTACACATTTTATTGTCTTTTAGAATATTATTTCTCCTCATACACTCACATTGCATGTTAAATATTAAAAGCAATAATGTGTTCAAATGTTAAAATACACATCCTATACTATAAAGGATATGTTTTAACCATTGCAAAAAAATCTATAAAGAGTTGACTGTTGCAGTTTGGTGAACTGAAATAGTTTTGATCAAGGAGGAGACTAGAGAAAATTACCAGTTAACAAGACTAATATTTTGGGAGATATTAGTAATTTTCTAAAACAATAGCCTTAAAAATTCCCAGAATCATAGAATCGTCATTGAAATGGCTTCACCAGTAACAGGGACACATTGGCATGGTGTTAAATTTCATGTACAGACAGACATACCAGCTGAGTGGTGATTCAACTGAAAATCCCATTGGAATTTACCACGAATGTAAAGGAATGAACTGCATCACAGGATGTAGAGCTGGTGGTTCCCCACAAGTCAACGTGCTAGTATAAATGTATTATACAACACAATCAAATATTGAACATATATTCCACATTTTAACCTGCATAACTCAGGCACTTTGGGGAATTAGAACAAGCTATAAACATACCAGAGGTACTTGAGAATGTATTTTTCTGACTTTTTTTTTTTTTTTTTTTAACTTTATCCCTCAACATAATTAATTTATTTAAGAAGAACTAATGATTATTTTCATTTTCCTCTTGCATTAACACTGATTTTAACAGAAGTGGATAAAACTATTTTTTAATGATCCTTTTATGACTCCATCAATGAATATCACCCTGACAATATGTCAAGACATAAAATAACACAAATACTGTATGCTGGGCTGCAAATAAATACTTTGAGAAATCTTTATCTCAACATTTATCCTATCCTGTCAAAATTAGTAAATAAAATGCCAAACATTTATTACTTTCAGCTCATTAAATATTAGTCTAAAGATATTAAAATAGACATTCTGTTCTATCATACTGTACAACAAAATAATACATTGAAATGCAACCAGCAGTTGAACTGATGCTGAAATTAAACCTTGCTACTCTAAAAGAATCATGTCTGTCAGAACTGAACTAGAATAAAAACCCAAATGCACGACCCAAAACTTGATATTCCAAAATATATAAAAGTTGAATTACAAACCACAATAAAAACACTAATACAGAGGATCTAAACAAATATATACTATGTACTATGCACTCTATTGCTATAAGATGAATTTAGGTTATTAGGGAAGTGAAGAAGGGGTAGGATTAAATAAGCTATGTCCTACTCCTTTTCGGACATGTCATTGTGTATTATTATTATTATTATTATTATTATTATTATTATTATTATTATTATTGTTGTTGTATTGATTATTGTTGCATTCTGCACATGTTCGAAATAAAGCATTCAAATCAAATCAAATCAAATATATATATATATATATATATATATATATATATATATATATATATATATATATATATATATATATATATATATATATATGTATGTATGTATATATATAAATATATACTGCAGTATTTTCAGACTAGAAAAGCACTTGAAAAGTGCAGACATCCACCAGTTGTATTTTTTGACTTAGAACCATTTCTGTTCAAACTGGCCCTATCTCCCAATAATAAAGAGTACGTCAACAAATCCTGGATCCAGACGCTGATCTGGATCACCCCCAAAATCAAATCGTTTGCATCTAAACATGCAAACTCCACACAGAAAGGTCTGGTGTGGGAATCGAAGCAGTGTCGTTCTGTCTGTGAGGTACGAGTTCTAACCACTGCACCACCGTGCTGCCTAAAAATAAAATGTATATTATGTTCATGTCAGTTCCATCTTTATGGTTATTAGAATATTATACGATAATTGACACTTCACAGAAAAAAGAGGAAGTATGATTTCATCACTTCCTCTTTTAAAAACAAAAAAATTCTGATAAATGTCAAATCATCTGACTTTAGATCAAGGATGTACTTCTTACACTCATGTGTGGTTTCTTTGCTATATCTCTAGATTAATTTAACACAGTAACATGTTTATTCCCATGTTAAACCAACTGTTTATCACATGATAGAGTTTATTTTAAGCAGGAAGTCATGACTGAACAAAAACATCCCTCAAGTTTTTTAAGTCATAAAGGAGGAGAGAAATATGGTTGTTCATTACATTGAAATAAAAAAGACAGAGGTGATCTTCTGCTGTAGCAAAGGTCAGACCACAGAGGTCTACACTGTGAAAGGCAGGGATCGGTGACCTAAAGATTAGTGAACCTGACTCAGGGCTGGAATATGATGTTTTAACCCCAAGCGAGAGGGAAAGTCTCAAAACGAAGCCCTCAGAAGTAAAGTTTGAATGCCCTTTGGCAAAACAAAGCACTTTACCGTGCAACTTCTGCTAAAAGGCCAACAGGGAGATGTGAAACTGGAACAGAAGAACATGCATGCTCTGCAAATCTGTAAAGGTCAAACCGAGAAAAACTGTGACAGATACGTTTGTGTGTTAGTCGCACATTTACAACCTTTTTAGTCACAATAACATAGAAACTGGGACAGGTTTCTGTCCGTGCTGAAGGTAAGTATAACTTTATGTTAATGAGCACCCTGCAGTAGAACAATGAGAGAAACTTGTGTTTTATTAACCTCCAAGTCCTAAATAAACTCAAGCAAGTGAACTTGAACTTATGATGATCTGTCCCACATGACAATATTGTGATTTATATAATAATTTAGGTGCATATAGTGCTTTTCTATGAATAATAATAATAATAATAATAATAATAATAATAATAATAATAATAATAATAATAATAATAATAATAATAATAATAATAATAATAATAATAATAATAATAATAATAATAATGATAATAACTACAACTCAAAGCGCTTTACATTAGTGATTAGTTCATTCACTCTCACATTGTCACTCTGGTAGTGGTAAAGTACATAAGCTGCCAGCCATACACCAGTGTGAGTCGCAGCACTGGAGGCAAGTATGCTGAAGGCGTCTTGGCCAAAACACAACAGCACATCAGTAAGACAGAGCAGGATTTGAACCTTCAGTAATTGGACGATCCGTTCTAAATTCTGAGCCACGTCCACCCCAGTGTTGAGCCTTAATTTGTCTCAGTAAATCAGTATATTTCATCAAGCACTGTGTGTGGTCTTGTTAGCAAAACCTATCAACCACTTTACAGGTGAACAGTTTGTCAAGAAAAAGACAGAATCTGTTAAAGTCTGAATAAGATGTCAATCATTCAATACCCAACAGGGCATGTATCAGAGCTTCTACTCACACATATCTTTCTTTAGAGACTTTACTTTAACATTTTAGGAAATTACACATATACAATTTATGTACACTTGTGTTCCTAAGTTTAAATACCCAACATGACAATGACCTAGGGTGACCAGATTTCCCTCATCTGAAACTGGGACACTTTTGCTCTTGATCATGCTCGTGCACGCACACCTTTTCTTAAAATGTAAACGTGAGACTGAAGTGCTCTTATCGTTTTGTTGACGCTCACATTTATCAATATCTCAGATGTGATTCATTATCTTAAATGGTATTTTGTTTGTAGTTGTGTTTTAAATAACAGCATTCCATAGCAACCTTGATAACATTCCTTTTAAATGTGGATTTTAGCCACCATAGACCATGCATATTGTCTAACAGTTTTGTTTTTTTGTTTTTGTTTTTTTACATTTCGCTCCATTGACGCAGCAATTGAGTGAAAAAACACAGTAGGTACTATGGAATCACTTTGAAATGTATTCTCCATTTACCGCAATGACACATTTCAAAGTGATCCAGGATCTCTTCTGACTGAACCCTCACTTAGGCCCCCAGTAGGACTACTACTGGTGTATGAGTGTGTGTGTGAATGGGTGAATGTAAAGTTAATGTAAAGCGCTTTGAGCACCATGAAATGCACTATATAAATGCAGACCATTTAGCATATAGTGCATTTTACACACCAGTGGGTGCCCAAAGCGCTTGATAATTCCTCACATTCATCCATTCACACACACATACACCAGTAGACGGCTGCTGTCGATACACTGGTGCTGCTTGACCCAACCGGGAGCAACTTAGGACAAGGACACTTCGACATGTTGACAGCCAGAGGCGGGATGCAAACCACCAACCTCTTGATCAATGGACGACCTGCTCTACCAACTAAACCACAGCCGCCCCTGTGGGTGGTCTAATATTATTTTCTGTGACTATGAGTACACACAGACACACAGACAGACAGACAGATAGATTGATCTTCAGTAACTCACACACTGAATTAAAAAAGCAGGTCCCCTAATGCAGTGAAACATATAATATTCCTCTGAATATGCCTCTGAAATGACATAATAGCAAATATGGCAAAATTAAAATGCAATGATCTTAGATGTGTGCTTCAGGGGGATTATCTTAGTAAATGATTCTCTTCTGTACTGTAAGTTCTGTTTTTGAGGTAGAGCCTTTTAGGCCACCAGACTATACAGTCTGCATCAGCGGAAGCCTCCTGGCATTTGTGGTGAGACCTGATTTTGCACTAGTTTACTCTACCTACCCATCAGCCCACACAGGGCAATGCAGAGAGATGATGAAGAAGAAGAATGATGAGAAGGAAAACCAAACTGTTGTGATGTGGACTTTTTCATTTCTTCAATCTCACACCTGTGAGTATGTAAGTAGACAAATATAAAAATGTGCCTCCATCGCTTACGAGAGCTTCCTTCCTCCTTCCATTTCCTCACTCCTTATGCTCCATCTCTCCCCCTCCCCCTCCCCCCCTGCCACCCTTCTTCCTTCCTGCCCCGCAGTAATCTTTTTTGGCATTGTGGTTGAGCTTTATTGCGTGATGACCACAATCCGGGATTTCATGATGCAATCCACTGGCAAAAATCAGCAAAGAACAAAAGAGTGCTTTTTTCAGAGCGTTCCTAACAACACAGGGGGAGTTACATGTGGGGAATATGTCACCATATGATTAGAGGAGCACTGATAAAGAAACAGCCAAATGTGGAAGGGAAAGGGCAGCCAGATATGAAGCCCCAACCTGCGGGGGTTTTGTTTCACATCTTTGAACTGTCTCGGATTGTTTTACGCGCTCTGTGAAAAGAGCCGTTTGTCTGTTTGAGGGATCTAGAAGGAGTTACATGTTACAGATGACCTCTGAGTAAACTGGGCTTTTTGTGTCAGCCTGGGACGGCTCAGCAGATTGAGTAACACAGAAAATGTAAATGTTTAAACAATATGACAAATGTACCATCTGTAAATCTGCAAATATCAGAGGAATAAGTCATATTAGAATTAACATGTAATGCTATATGTACAATATTTAGAGTGTATGTGGAATCATGCCCATTTACACTGGTTTTATGCTTTTATTGCTATCATTTATTATTTTCACAAGCTATAATCATTTTTAAGTTGTATATATTTTTCTGATTATGTCATAGATCATTATCTGTAAAAGCCACACACCCTTCCTTTGTGCTTGTTTTCCCAAACTTTGGGTTGGGACCTAAAGTCGGTCACAGAGCTGTTTGCTGTCTTTGTTTAGTTGCCAAGTATGTCATGAGTAACGGCCAAAGCTGTGCAAAATGCAGAGGAGTGGCCGCAAACATATAGATGTTAGAAATAGTAAAAAAAAAAAATAATAATAACAAGGAAAAAGGAATACAATAAAATAAGACCTTACAAGATGACAAGACCTGAATAGTTAAATAGATAAGAAGAAATAACTCAACAAAAAGAGGTGAATAAAAGATACAACAGTAAGAAAAGAAAAACTGTTAAAACTCACTGATATTTACTGATAACCCACCATTATTCAAAATCAGATAATATTCTGAATCTGACAGGCATCTTGTAAACATTGTATTGTTCTTAAATATCCCAAGTAAAGGAATTTTTTGATTCAGACATATGGGATATGCTGATATTATTCCAGTTTTATGAAAATTCTTTGGAAACATTTTACAGCACATCTGGTCATCATGGAGTAAAGACAAACATCCTCTGTGGTTGGGATGGATGCTGTCATTTCTAGTCAGAACAAGATGAATTGTATGACAAAGGACATGAACAGGTTTGTAGATATGAACAAAAGTCAAAAAGTCAACATTTTCCAAAAGGTTTTTGGGGGAACCGGAGTTAACACCTTGAAATGTAACATCGTTTTTAATGGAGGATGGTTGTATGTAAATAGGGATTTTTCATTTGCCATTTAAATAGTATATTTGGGATATTATCTTTTTCAGAATTAGGGCAAAAACCTTTGCATATTGTTTAAAAATAGACTGAACTGTTTCTCGATTTTTCATCCTGTTTAATCCTGGTAAATCAGGGCGGTGTGAATGTTACAGCAATGACCTGGTAGATTTACCTTCAATATGACAGCTTATACTTATTTCCAGGTTCATATTTCAGGTGATATTTATAGTTGTGGGGTAATTCCTTCATGCAAATGTCTACAGATTACCTCATGTATTTCCTTCGCATTGCACCATTTCCATCCAATACAGAGATGATGACGATGTAACAGACATTGAATTTATGCTCTTTATAATCTTTTAGTTTTTACATTGAAACAGAAAAATTGATAATTTAGGCCATGTATGGAAAAGGTGGCCAAATTAAATGCACACATCTTTGTCACACTGCTATCCAGGTGTGTAACATTTAACACAAAAATGAATAAAAAGAGTCAAAACAATCAAACAAACAAACACGGACATAAGAGAAATTCACAATAATGGACATAGTCTTATACACTGGCTGGCATTGTGCTCAATTCACTGTGATCCAAGTTACTGCAGATCATTCATAACCTGAATAAGAAATACAGCACACCACTCCTTCATCTTTTCCAGACAAGAAGCAAACATCTTGAATCATATGAATGATAACATAAATAATTATCAATATATCAAGTTTTTCTTGACATGAAGCAGGAAATTCTTGAGCTACTAAGCTGATTTGGGTTTAAAAAATAATCCTCCAAAGTCAAGGAATATATAATTATATATTTAATTGCATCACAAGGCTATATGTCTGCTACAAACAGAACTATAACAAATATACTATTGACATCAGAGTAGAATCAGCCTCTAAACCTGGGATGTCAAACTCCTTTTAGTTCAGGGGCCACATTCAGCCTAATATGATAAAATAATAGAAATAAGAGGATAAAAATTTATAAATGATATCAACAACCTGAAAATTCTTCAGAAAAATAAGTGCATTATTAAATATATTGCACCGTAGTTGATCATTTATACATGTGTATCACAACTTAAAGATAACTGGATCTACAAATAGACACAACATTTAGTAACGTTCAGAATATTGCTAAAATTCCACATACATTTCAGGTTATTCACACGTTTTGTAATAGGCTAGTCTTATTTATTTATTTATTCCATTTTTTTTTTTTTTACACTAAAACAATGATGAAAATTTGTATTTTTCATAATTTATTTATTATGATTATGGTCTGATCCATTTTAGATTGAATTGATGAAAAATTATTTTAACTTCCTTAATTATTAATATCTTCAATGTAATTTTTGCATTTAACACGTTCATCCCAGGGGCCAAATTGGACCTGTTGGCGGGCCGGTTTGGGCCCCTGGGATGCATGTTTGACACCCCTGCTCTAAACAATACTTCATATAAGTGTCAAAATGTGTGTATAATATGACATTGCATTTCATTTACTGTTATAAATGACACATTATAGGGATTATAAAGATGACTCATTCCACAGCTTCATGTACAGTATGCAGTGAGTAGATGTGACAAAAACCTGTATTACTAATCCTGGTATGAATAAGCAGGAGGTCGTGGGTGAGTGAGTGCAACTGACTGTAAACAAGTATGTTAATGTGTGTATGTGTGTGTATATGTGTGTGTCATGTGGGTGTATGTGATGGAGATGATGTCATATTGCGGTTGGTTTGGTGTTTGCAGGTTGGAATGAAACATCCGGAGACAGATGTTGCTGCTCATTTCACCCCCAGAGACACACGACATACTTTAAAGGCAATCATACTGAACATGGCGTCCTGACAGGTTTCCAACATACGCAAGCACAGTCAGCTCCAGCAGAGGAAGATCCTCTGCTTCAGGAAAAATAGTAGTACCACAATGTGTGACACCACAAAAAGTAAAAGTATGTCAATTTTATCACCAAAATTAAAGCATAGAAACAAAACATTTAGTCTGACACTGAAAAAGTATCTCTCTAATGCTTTTAAATCAACACCTCAAAACAAAAAACAATGCCAAAATTACATGTATGTAAAAACTAGTATTCAGAGAATGCCTAATCTTGCCCGTTCTTAAATTAGAGCCAATTATGTGATTTTGACTTTTCTGCTAAATGCGACCTTTCACCTTTTGCAATATTGATAATTTCATTATAAGTATATATGCGTCAGTATGTGTAGTATTATGATAATATATCGACTATTGACTAAGTAATAGCGTGATATGTCTATGCTTGACACACACAAACAGTGTTACACAAGTAAATTTCCCACATATCACCTTTGACCTCCAGAGATCTCAAAAACTATTGGTCGTAGATGATAACACCAATTATGAGAATTATAGAAATCTTCATTGAAAGTTCTGTCACCCTCCGTTCTTGAGTTATAACCCATAATGTGATTTTGAACTTTTAGTTAATTGTGACCTTTGACCTTTACTCAAATGGATCAGTGCATCTGATGCATATTAGCTATATTTATATGTCCATATAATTTCATGGTGATATCTCAAGTATTCATTGAGTTATATCATGATATGTCTCTGCGGACACACACACACACACACACACACACACACACACACACACACACACACTGCTTACAATAATGTCTCCTAACCAATGTTGGGTGAGATTATTAACTAGTATTTGATTTTGAGGAAATGTGTTTCAGCCTTTGTGTCCACAGATACAATCTTTTGATGCATACATCTGTGATTATGACCAATAATGGAAGAAGTATTAACTTCCTTTACTTCGGTACAAGTACAAATAGTGCACTGTGAAAATATTCCACTAGAATTGAGTCATGTTACTATAATTATGGACAAACGTTTTGACAGTTACACAGATCTTGTTTGCACAGATGTTTCATGTGTTTCTTATGTAGATTGAAGAACAAGAATTTTTAAGGTTTATTGGCAAATACATCCATACATCCCATCTCTGCAAAGAATACATATACTATGTTACTGACAAAAATATTACACAACTAGATAAGCACTCTGAGAGCACAGACCTCCACCAAGGCAGACCCCCTCACCACCACCACCACCAAAATCTACTCATTTGTTGATCTCCGTGTTACCACCATACCCTAAAAATGTCATCAAAATCCATTCATAAGTTTTCAAGTTATGTTGTACACAGTCAAACTGTTTTTTTTGTATGTCTTAAATGTTAATGTTATGTACAATGTGTAGCTGAATAAACTACCTCCTTGGTGGAGATAATATTATTACTGTCAGCAATATTTACATAAAGTATGCTTTTATTGTGTAAAATTGGAAATAATGACACACTTAAGGACCAAATTAGTAGTCAACTGAATAATATTATGTTAAAATGCAGCAGATGTATAAACCAGTATTAATTTCACACACCAGCGGCTTAAATGTTCTGTAAAAGTACAATAGGAGCTGGAGCCTTTAGCTTATGGAATCAGCTTCCTGCTAATATTAAAGCGGCCGACACAGTTTCTACATTTTAAAACCATCCTCTTTGAAAAGGCTTTATGTTCAGTCTAGTTAAAACACACTGAACCCCACAGTTGATTCTAAGCTGTAGTAGGAACAATAATCATGTACAGAGCACTGGTATTAGGAAACACTTGTGTTTAATTTACAATATTTACTTAGTTTTTCTACGGTACTTTACTCCACTTACATCTGGGGGGAGTGGCTACTGTTTCAGATGGAGCTGCTTGGGGCTCAATGACGACAGGACCTGAAGTGACTCATCTGTGCTATGTCTTGACCTGTGACCCCAGACAATTCTCTCTCTCTCTGTGTCTGTATCTCTCTCTCTTTCTCTCTCTCTGTCTATCTTTCTTTCTCTCTGTCTCTCCTCTCTGTCTATCTTTCTTTCTCTCTGTCTCTCTCTCTCTCTCTGTCTATCTTTCTTTCTCTCTGTCTCTCTCTCTCTCTCTGTCTATCTTTCTTTCTCTCTGTCTCTCTCCTCTCTCTCTGTCTATCTTTCTTTCTCTCTGTCTCTCTCTCTCTCTCTGTCTATCTTTCTTTCTCTCTGTCTCTCTCTCTCTCCTCTGTCTCTCTCTCTCTCTCTCTGTCTATCTTTCTTTCTCTCTCTCTCTCTCTCTCTCTCTCTCTCTCTCTGTCTATCTTTCTTTCTCTCTGTCTCTCTCTCTGTCTATCTTTCTTTCTCTCTGTCTCTCTCTCTCTCTCTCTGTCCTATCTCTCTCTCTCTCTCTCTCTCTCTGTCTATCTTTCTTTCTCTCTGTCTCTCTGTCTCTCTCTGTCTATCTTTCTTTCTCTCTGTCTCTCTGTCTCTCTCTCTCTCTGTCTATCTGTCTCTCTCTGTTTCTCTCTCTATGTCTCACTCTCTCTCTCTCTCTCTCTCCTCTCTCTCTCTCTCTCTCTCTGTGAGCAGAGGAGGGCAGGTTTAAATTACATGTTAAAATGACTACAGTGTACAACTACATCCTTACAGTCTGGAATGACATCAGTCCATGGTCTTATCTACAGCATGTCTGTCCATGGGAGTGGATCCCTCCTTCACTGTGATTCTCCCCAAGATTACTTTTTTCTCACTGGGCTTTTTGGTATTTTTCCTTGCTAAGGAGGAGAAGACAGGGGATGCCCAGGACATTAATCTAACTACTTCATTAACTCTTTACCTAACTAATTATTTGACTGATTGCTTAATTTCATATTCAAGAAATTCTGTAAATAAAGTCTGTGAGGTGGTCCGTTTAAATAAAGTTGAAATGAAGGAAATTAAAAGTTTGATTAAATACAAAGTAAACATGCTTTCTGTCATTTTTAACTGTACCAATTATTAAATTATATGCCAATTTCAAAACACTGGAGTTCCCCAAAACACAATAACTCAGTATATATATATATATATATGCTTGAAATCATTGGAGACTTCCTTTACTTTTCTTTTACTTGGGAAGAACTTTTAATAATACACAAAGTATTCCACTATATGAAAAAAAAACCACCTTGCTTAAATGTATGAAAGTTGTAGTATGAACTTAACAAAACTGAAATGGTCCGATTTACATAGAGATTTAAAACTCCAGGATCTACAAAAATATAATAAATGAATAGTTGTATCAATGTATTCTTGCCTGTTTAAGTTGTTACTATTAGATTATATGAACATTTTAGAGTCCTATAAATGTTTTCATGTTTATTTGTGCTTAAAATGTAGTAGTAGAGCAGCTATTATGAAGTAAAATAGTCCCTGTCAGTGTTTACTTAAAATAAAGAGGAAATATGTATATAATTGCACTTCTGAACTATCTGAATTATATCTTTTTTTTGCTGTTTTTTTTTTACCAACACTTCAATATATTTAAAAGAAAAATATTGCTTTATAACTTAATAACTTCAGGGATTATGGTTGTATATTAAAACATAATGAGTTTATAAAATGCACATGTTCCTATCACTTGTCACCCAACAGAAATAAAACTAAGTTATGTCTATTTGGTAGATATTTCAGATGTTTTGGAGCTTCAACACAACCTGATGCCTTTTCTACATGTGGGTATTAATTTATTCTAACAGTCTGTGATATTATATGGTAGTTGTAGACTGTGTGAACTGTTCTGCCTGTGATTCAACTTCCTTTCTCTGTGATTTTTGTTGTATCTTTGTGCATTTCCTGTCTCTCCCTCATATATCATCTTTTGAAGTAACATACATTATTACAGAAGAAGAAATGACTAACAAACTTTTTTTTTGGTGGAGAAAGATATTTTCAGATCCTTAAATGTACTAATTTTACTGTTGAGACACTAATTTTACATTTTACAGAAGTAAAAGTAAGAAAGCATCATAGGGTAAATATGAGTATAGTTTTAATAATTATGATAATCAATTTTATTAGTAGACTATTTCAATATAAATTGGATGGAAAATGTCAGGATAGGAAAAGAAAGGGAAAAGAAGAAAAGGGATACAAGGAAATAAAAAATAAAAAAGACAGGAAAAAGAGAAAGAAGGAGGGGGGAAGGGGCAAAAAAGAAGAGAAGGAAAGAGAAAACAAAACAAGGAAATAAAGGAAAAAGAAAAAAGAAAAAAGTGACTCCCTTTGTTGCGTTCTATTTAGACATTTGTCTTCGGTTCCACTTTTACTGCAGTAGAAGTACAGCTATTTGTGTGAAAAAATACTTTGGTAAAAATACTGATTCAACTGAAGGATTTAAAAAAAGCATAATTATGAGATAAAAAGTACATACGTATAGACAAGTTTACTCCACAAACCCTGGGCGGTGCCATTACCATCCACATATGCATGTTATTTTATGTAAGTTTCGCAGTGTTTCCTAATGTAAACAGACTTCCATAGCTAACTGTTTGTGAGCTATAATGTCCTGGGAACATAGCTTTAGTACTTTGTCTGGAGTTGGAGTTATTATCCACCACCCGAATGTGGTGCAGACCTGGGAGGATAATATGATGACGTGGCCCAACGTAACATACGACAAGATTTGTGCGTATTTCATGGATTTCATTGCAATAGGCAGGAAAGCTATGGACAAACTGACAGCCTCTGTATCAGTATCTGCATATAAAGCACTAATATATTATAATAAATTGTACTCTCTCTCTCTCTCTCTCTCACACACACACACACACACACACACACACACACACACACACAGATATGGCTGCCAACTCTGTGAGGGGAAAATACGGGACACTATGGCAAATCCCATCAGATTCACAGACCTTTGATTTTATATATATATATACATATATATATATATATATATATATATAGAGAGAGAGAGAGAGAGAGAGAGAGAGAGAGAGAGAGAGAGAGAGAGAGAGAGAGAGAGAGAGACAGACGGAGAGAGAGAGAGAGAGAGAGAGAGAGAGAGAGAGAGAGAGAGAGCACTGTAGGCGACCTGTCAATCAAACGTACACATACAGCTCTTCTGTCTATGAACATTAGCTTATATGCTAATCAGCTGTTTAGCGTTACAGTATGACAACTTCACAATTAATAGTATTGACTGTTTCATAGCTAAAGCTTTCATTTCAAAGCTAAAGTTGCTGAACTTACCATCAGATTAAAGTTTAAGTCACTTTGGGGAGATAATAGTCAGCTGGGTGAGTCGTGGCTGTAAAGACAGTGTATCCCAAAAATAACTCTAGAAACAGGTTCTCATTAGTTGGTCTTTTGTCCACAAAGTGATGGGAACACACAAAAACATTGCAGGGTGGATACTTTAAATTCAATGCCCGTGATTCAGAGGTTTGTGGAAAAATAAAAACAATGGAGGGCATGAACATTGGCTCCTTGTGGCAGGTTTGTGGTTAAAACACTTTCTATCTAACCACTCGTCCAGGTGTTTTCTTGAGGTTTTGCTACCAACGATAGCACATGTAGGTCCCGAACCACTTTTCCTCTTGTAGATGTCCATAATTTTTCCCACTGAATCATTTATATCGGAGTTAAATAGTAAAGTTAACCGGAGGAGCCAGAAAGGAAGTGAAGAACACAATCAGGAAGTAAAGCGGAAACGGGTCAAAAACTTGTCTATATAAACGTAAGGAGCATAAAGTACATATATTTATATAAATGTAAGGAGTATAGAGTACACATATTTATATAAATGTAAGGAGCATAAAGTACATATATTTATATAAATGTAAGGAGTATAAAGTACACATATTTATATAAATGTAAGGAGCATAAAGTACATATATTTATATAAATGTAAGGAGTATAAAGTACACATATTTATATAAATGTAAGGAGCATAAAGTACATATATTTATATAAATGTAAGGAGTATAAAGTACACATATTTATATAAATGTAAAAAGTTTAAAGTACAGATATTTGTATAAATGTAAAGAGTATAAAGTATAGATATTTATGCAAAAATGTAGGAAGTAAAAGTAAAACGTTTCCAGAAAAATAAATGCTCAAGTATAGTATAGATACCTAAAAAGTCTATATAAATACAGTAATGAAGTACTTTTACTTAGTTACTTCCCACCTCTGTTTTTTGTTTTGTTTTGTTTTGTTTTTAAATTTATTGTGGTGAGTAAAGATGGGCAGAATGAGCTTTGGCTTCAGCCCTAAACCTTTTCAATCAAGAAATCTGTTGATCATGTGTGCATATGTGTCTGTCCGCCTTGTGCTTTTCTGTTTGTTCAGAAAGTTATTGTGACCAAAATAAAAAATAACTAATCTAATCTAAAACATCTAGGCCACTCAAGGTCACAAAATTCTTAAAATAAAATGCGAATAAAATTACACACGTCCATATATATAAAATACATAGGCACAAAATGGAAGCAGATAAAAGTGAAATCATGGAAGAGAGTAGCTGTGTTTGAATAAATGAGTTTTAAGATGAGATTTGAAGGCGTTAACAGAGTCTGAGATGTTTTATGTGTTCAGGGATAGTATTCCATTTAACAGTTCAGCCAATGTGCAGTAAAATGGTCCCTATCTATGTTTTAATCTGATGTTCCTGATTCATTTTACTACTGCATATGTGTAACACTGAGCTTATTTTAACTATCTTATAAACTACTACATCTACATCATTAAACCATAATCTGAAATCATCATGTATTTGAAGTATTACTGACATGTCTCTAAAAATTCAACATATCATGACTTCAGAAACAGATCTTTTTTTAGCGTTGTGATGATGAATGAAAAGTTTATTTTTAGATCCATCAAAATTAACTCATTAATCCATCATCGTGATTTATCTGATTAAAAATGTTAACGCAGTTAAATGGAACAGTTGTTTTGCTTCAGGCTGGTTTGTTAAAATTGATGAAGAGGTTGAATAAATATGTTAACTGCATATATATTCATATTTTTTGCACATGTTTTGAATATGTTACCACATATTTTTTTTTCTGTATTTTAGATGAGTTTTTGAAGATTTCTTTTGATTTCTCATTGCTTTTTTTGCATTACTTTATTTTTTGTTGAATTTTAACATGTGTTGTGTTATTTTTTCTCCACATTTTTTGTGTTTCTTAGTGTATTTTTTGTATGTATGTTTTGATGGATGTTTCTTTTCACCTAAGCACTTCCATCTTAAAATACCACATGAACGCAAACCATACATTAGTGAGGGATTCTGCTAAGACTAGGCTAATGCCCAGCTACAACAAACATATTAAGTGCAGATATATTCCTTTCTTTTTTGAGTCTGTTTGTTCATGCAAAATGAAATGCAATTGATATAGATAGAAAACGAATAATCAATCATGATTTAATTTAAATTCATCCAAAGCAACCCTATGATTAATCTGATTAACATTTTTAATCATCTGACAACCCTAGTTTATTTATATCATGAAGGAGGAGAATTTGAAATTAAGCCTATAAATATGTCAACCTTATCTTTGTTATTAACATTGAAAATCTATTTATTTGAAGGTTGTCAGAAGAAGATGAAAAGATGTGAAAGTATCTAAAGATATAAAGGCACTTAATCATGTTTCATCACTGATTACATTTAATAAACTACCATGCACTGAACAGTGGTGTACAAAATATAACAAAAGTATTAACACAAAGTCCCAGTGCTAATTTTGTTGCAGTTACAAAATATGTATTTTCTCTGTATTTAACTTTTCTTCTGTGGTGTGTTATGTTACATTAACCTCTGTATGTTGTATTTATTAAGTGAAGATCAGGTTTCATTTATGCTCATGAAATTCTTATTAAAGTTGATGATTATTATATGAAAAACAGAGCAAAATATATCAAAATATGTCATTAACTGAACATAAACCACATCTAAATCCACCGTCATTGATCCAACTCCATGGGTTCAAATAAATGCTGTGTTTCCACGGTAACTACAGTTCCTCTGAACATCCAAATAGATTATTTTTTATTTTCAAACTAAATCGATATAACAGTACAAAAAAATGTCGTTTCAGGGTGAAAATCAGTCGAGGAGAGAAATTGTGACTTTTTATCTCATAATTTTAACTATTTATCTCACAATTTTAACGTTTTAGCTCATAAGTTTATTATTATTATTATGACTTTTTATCTCAATTGTGACCCCACCCCCTTTTTCCCTAAATTTCCTGTCCATATCCACTAAACTGAATACTGTGTCCTGATCAAACACATTTTCTACACACTAACTCGCTTTTAAGGCCTTTATTTTGAGATACTTTTGAAACTTTTCAGATTTTTCCTGGTTAAATCAGTATTATTTTATCCATGGCAAAAAAATAATGCAGTTTTACTTTTTACTTTATTACAATTGAGAAGTTGTACTTTTTTACTTTTACTTTTAATCAGTACTTCTACTTTTACCAGAGTATGTTTTCACACAACTATCTGTACTTCTACTTAAGTAAAGAATGTAAGTACTTTTACCACCTCTGCTTATATATTACATAATGGTCTGATTTAAGGAAATGTAAATAAAATGTTGGACCTGTTAATGTTTAATAAATCACATATAATGACTGACATCAGCTGAAATGATTAATAAGAACAAGATGTCAGGTTGTGACAAATTGCTGGAGCTGCTGTTTATACTATTTAATGTGGTTTAAGTGGATATAAAATACTTATGGGTTTCTTACTTTTTAATTGTTTATTCAGTCTGGTCTGGAGTTGTTCAGAAGGCGCTAAAAGATGGATTTATGCCCAGATCAGAGTCTGATCAAGACATTTGTTTCATGTCATTCCTATTTGTCTCAATAGTTTCCTGTTGGCGCTGAACTTTCTGTGAAAAAAAAGAAACAAAATGAATTAAAAAACATGGACTTTGGCTCAAAGGAAGCAATTTTAGAGATTGTTTAACCATTAGCAAAATATATATATATATATATATATATATATATATATATATATATATATATATATATATATATATATATATATATATATATATTGTAACGTCTGCCCGGGTAAGGAACACAACCAGAAGTCTTCCAACAGCTGTCGCTTTATTTATTTTACCAATAACAGTTACTGTCGGCCGTAACTACGCCTCACACTCAGAACCGAGTACTAGCTCCCTTCCCTAGCTTCTCCCCTCTCCAAGCACACTCTCACGCACACTTCCTCCTTCCTGCTTACGCTCTGCGCACACACATGCGCACATGTACACATAAACTGGAACTAACAATAATCACACAACTAACAGTGATATAACAGAAAATCATGAACATTACAGTTTCAGGGTTGTTACACTGCTCCCCCCTTACTAAGCCCCTCGCCCCGAGGGGTTACATGAAAAAGTCCCTGAGGTAACCTGGAACCCTCCTCTGTCTCTGAAGCCGCTTTGGAGTCAACACAAGCGGCTCTGCCTGTAATTGTGGAACAACCTGCTGCTGAGCAGGAGGTGAACTCTGTGGCAGAAAAGAATCAGGAGGGTTTGTAGGGGAAACAGTCAATGAGTCTGATGGTGCAACCATTTTCCTTCTGTGGGAGCTTGCCCCATGTCCGGGGCGCAGATGTGGGCGTGCATCACCTCTGTAAGGGGCCAACCTATCCCTGTGCAGGGCAACTCGTCTACCACTAGGTGGCAGTTGGACTCTATACACCACCTCCCCCAACTTTTCTAGAACCTCACAAGGACCCACCCAGTGACAGTCCAATTTAGGGCACCTGCCCTTCTTTCTTTTCGGGCTATACACCCAGACTAGGTCCCCTGCCTTGAAACCTCCTCCCCTGGCCCTCAGGTCATAGTTCCTTTTCTGTCTCACTCCTGCTTTTTGCAGCTGATCCCGGGCAAAAGCATGAGCTGACTCCATACGATCTTGGAGCCTCCGGGCATATTCTGGTCCTGGTGGAGCTGCCAGTGAGTCTGGAGGTCTCCCGAATGCCATTTCTGCAGGTGTCCGTAGCTCCCGTCCCAGCATGAGCAAGGCAGGTGTGCACGAGGTGGAGTCCTGCACTGCGGATCTGTAGGCCAATAAGATAAGGGGAAGGTGCATATCCCAATCCCGTTGATTCTCCGCAGTGAGGATGGCAAGTTGCTTTGCCAGTGTTCTGTTAAAGCGTTCAACTAATCCATCACTTTGAGGATGCAGAGGAGTAGTCCGAGTCTTTTTCATGTTCAACCGATCACACATTGCAGAGAACACACTGGACTCGAAGTTCCGTCCCTGGTCACTGTGGATAACTTCAGGTGCCCCAAACCTGGCAAACATGCCTTCCACCAGAGCATCTGCCACTGTCTCCGCCTCCTGATTAGGAATGGCAAATGCTTCTGGCCACTTAGTAAAGTAGTCCATGGCTACCAACACATACCGGTTTCCTTTGTCTGTGCGGGGAAATGGACCCATGATGTCCACCCCCACCCTCTCCATTGGGGCTCCCACACCCTGTTGCTGGAGCTGGGCATGGGACTGGTCCGAGGGGCCTTTGTGTGCTGTACAGAGGTCGCAGCGGCGGCAAAAGTCCTCCACATCCCTCCTGATCTGACCCCAGTAGAACCCCTGCCGAAGTCGACGGAGGGTTTTCGAAACCCCAAAGTGTCCGGCTCCAGTAGCCCCATGACAAGCTCTTAGCACCGACTCCCTCAGTGCCCTGGGCACAACCACCTGCCATCTCTCTTCTCCTGTAGCTGGTTCTTTCCAGGCTCTTTGGAGTACTCCATCTTTCACCCGGAGGGCCTCAAACTTATCAATCAGGCCCTTAATAGCTCGTGAGCATCCCATAGTGTCATGTGGTTGTGGCTTTTCCCCTGACTCCACCCACTGCAACACTTGATGTACGTCAGTGTCCTGTTCCTGTTGAGTTCTCCATTCTGGTGGGTCGATGATGTGTGCCGCTCTGCAGAGAGGTTCATCCTCTTTTTGCATGGCAGCTTGTTCGACACTGCCAAGCTCACTCTCTCTGGAATCCCTCTTTTCACAGTACCTGCAGCCCTCGGGAGCACAGGGGCGTCGGGACATGGCATCGGCATTGGAATGGCGAGCCCCAGCTCTGTACTCCACTTTGAAGACATACGGTGCCAGTGTTTCCAGCCAGCGTGCGATCTGTCCTTCAGGCTCCTTGAAGGACATTAACCACTGGAGGGCTGAGTGATCTGTGCGAACAGTGAAAGGCAAGCCGCATAGGTAATATCTGAAGTGACCGATTGCTCTCACAATCGCGAGGAGTTCCCTACGCGTCACACAGTATCGGCGTTCTGCTTTGTTGAACGTCCTACTAAAGTAGGCCACCACTTTCTCCCCCTCTGGCCCCACTTGACTCAACACTGCTCCCATCCCCACATCACTGGCGTCTGTGTCCAAGATGAATGGAAGGTGGGGGTCTGGGGGTGTAAGGATGGGAGACTCTGTCAAAGCCTTTTTCAATGAACTGAAGGCCTGCTCACAGTCTGGTGTCCAGACAAAATCACTATCCTTCTGTTGCAGGCGGAACAGTGGCGCAGCTATGCAGGAGAACCCACGCACAAACCGCCTGTAGTAGGAGGCTAGTCCAATGAAGCTCTTCAACTCTCTCAGGTTGGCAGGTACTGGCCAGTCTTTAACTGCCTGCACCTTTTCTTCTAGTGTGCCAATGCCCTCCCTCCCAACCTTATGTCCGAGAAACTCCAGCTCTTTCTGCATAAAGCGGCACTTGTCAGGGTGGAGCTTCAGACCAGCTGCTGCTATCCTCTGTAGGGTCTGTCGCAATGACCCCAACGCTGTTTCAAATGTCTTTCCATGGACCAGGATATCATCCAGGTACACCAGACACTCCTGCCGGGGGACGTCAGCTAGCACTTTTTCCATTAGCCGTTCAAATGTGGCTGGAGCATTGCACAAGCCGAAACTAAGCACTCTGAACTGCCACAAACCCCTCCCCGTACAGAAAGCAGTCTTTGGTCGGGCCGCAGGACTGAGGGGTACCTGCCAATACCCACTGCGCAGATCTAATGAAGAGAACCATGATGAGCCAGACACCAAGTCCAGGGACTCGTCAATGCGGGGAAGCGGGTACGAGTCTTTTTTTGTCACACTGTTCAGTGGTCTGTAATCCACACAAAAACGCATTTTTGTGCTTCTCTTCTTGTTGACCATTACAACACCTGAGGCCCAGGGGCTGTCAGAGGGCTCGATGATGCCAGCCTCCAGCATTTCATCTATTGCACTGTCAGCAGCTGCCTGATGTGCCAGGGGAAGGCGGCGAGGGCGCGATTTGATGGGCTGTGCATCCCCAGTGTCAATATTGTGCTCTACCAGGTGAGTCAGGCCAACTTCTCCTTCTGACAGTGCGAAAACATCCTTGAACTCTAACAGCACTTTCCACAGTTCCTCTTGCTGCCTGGGTTCCAAGCTGCCACAGCTGCGTTTCCAAACATCCCTTACTGCTGCCAGTCTGTCGACCTCTCCCGTCACCAGTTGTTGGTGCTGAGGTTGGGGCTGCACATTGATTGGACAATGAGGGGATGGTGGCTGTGAAGGAGGGGGGTACACTTGGTTTGGGGGGCCCAATGACTGATACGGCTCTGCCAATCTCGAAGTGGCCTGTACAAGGTTTGGGACTTCTGCGGGTCGTACCATCTCTACTGTAGGTCCACCTGGAAAGGCCAGAGTGTTCCTTCCCAGGTCTAGCACACAGCCAGCTGCTCTCAGAAAATCCAGTCCTAATATACAGGGGTCTTGCACTTCCGCAACCCACACCCAAAAAGTCACTGCCAAGCCCCCTATCCTTATGTTCATTACCCCCTTTCCAAGCACGGGGGCCAGGTCACCAGTCACTGTTCGCAGCCTCACCTTTGTAGGTTTCACCTCCATCCCAGCTGGGAGGATATCAGGCCTCATTAGTGTTGCAGTGGAACCAGTGTCGATAAGGGCTACGCAGGTAGTTCCCTCCAGGGTAATGGGGACATGACAAAAATCCCCCTTATGAGTCCACCCCACCACTCTTGAGGATTCTACAGCATCATCTGCTTCAGGAGGAAGAGGAACCTCACTTCCCTGGCTGTTCCAGTGGGCTCCATCCACTTGAGACAAGGCAGGGTGGGACACTGGAGCAGGGGCCTGTGCCGTCCCATTCACACAGACCCCGGAGAGTTTCCCTGATTGTTAGTGCGCTTGGGGCACCGTACGCTGATATGACCAGGCTGGCCACATGCCCAGCACACAGGGGGGCCCCGACGTGGGCGGCCACCGCTGTTGCCACGAGGTGATTGCAGTGACACTGCGCGGACCAGTTCAGTCAACTCAGCAACCCACGCTGGTGTCTCCCGGTCTAGAGGCTCCTGTACCGCAGTCCTCACGATGGGGTTGTCCCCTATACAGTTGTTCTCAGCGGCTGCTCCAACAGCCTCCCTCTCCAAAGCTAATTCAAGTGCCTCTTTCAACGTATGGGGGTGTGCCAGTTGTGTCTGTATGCGTAGCTCTCTTGGAGATATAGCACGGATGAACTGGTCTCTAGCGAGCTCAGCCTGAACTTCAGCGGGCATGTGAGCATATGCCCGCCTTGTCAGGGTTTCGATGTCATTAGCCAGTCCACGAAGCGGTTCACCGTTCAGTCTCTGTCTGCTAGCTAGTTCCGAACGCAGGACACCAGGCTGATTACACTGTCCAAAACGTCGCTGCAGTGCCCCGACTAAAGCCTGATAGTCATCTCTTTCATTTGGACTAAGCAGCAGTAAACATGCCAAAGCCTCATCCGTCAGACACAGGGCCAGCTGAAGTGCCTTCATGTCTTCAGACCATCCTGCAGCCCGGGCTAACAGTTCAAATTGGGCATGGAAAGCCTCCCAGTCTGCCTTACCGGAGTATTTTGGGGTCTTCACCTGGGGTTGGTTACTCAGGGTGCCGCCATCTTTGTTGACAGTGTGCTCCGGTTTATGTCCGACGTGCTTATTCGCGCCGGGGCGCGCCCCCGCGCTCGCTGTGCTGAAACCAGCATCCGCAGCCAGTCTCTTCGCCGTCTGTCTCAAGCGGGTTATGTGCTCCGGCACACGGGCGGAATACTCCTCATGCTCTGGCGTATCGGTACAATCATTGTCCCTCACCTCCTCCTTTATTTTCGGGCGAGCACCAGTCTTGTCGCACGGCGCCGCCATACTGTCTGCAGCCCACGAGCAGAGTTAGCTGTCCCGGCTAACAGAGGAAGACGGAGATGAGTACGGGACTCTTGTGTTTTACTTCTGACACCAGTGTAACGTCTGCCCGGGTAAGGAACACAACCAGAAGTCTTCCAACAGCTGTCGCTTTATTTATTTTACCAATAACAGTTACTGTCGGCCGTAACTACGCCTCACACTCAGAACCGAGTACTAGCTCCCTTCCCTAGCTTCTCCCCTCTCCAAGCACACTCTCACGCACACTTCCTCCTTCCTGCTTACGCTCTGCGCACACACATGCGCACATGTACACATAAACTGGAACTAACAATAATCACACAACTAACAGTGATATAACAGAAAATCATGAACATTACAGTTTCAGGGTTGTTACACTATATATATATATATATAAGGGGAAAAAAAAGAAAAACAAGAACAGTGGTTGAACTGGTGGAGAAGAAATTCCAACCATAGGGGTTTTTTACATGTTGGAAACCTCAAGTTTGTTCCTTTTTATGTTTTAGACCCAGATGTAAAGTATTAGTGAATGATTTATGATCTTTAAATAAGCTATCAGCCACATCTTATGCAAACGTTTAGAATGGTTTGGCTATTAGAAAGTGTACAAACATGATGATATATAAACACATAGTGGTGGATTGTACGTCACATTGAAAACCGACATATTGGCAGCTCCTCACTTTCTGTTTCGAACATGATGCAACTCATTTCAAACCGAACTAAATGGATTTTACACTTCTGCTTATTATTCACTATCTCTGCTTCAGTTTCTCATCTGACCTTGAACTGTGGGATTTTTCTTTTTTTTTTTTTAAATCTCATTGTTTTTTGTCTTGTGATTTTTTTCTTTTTCAGATTTTCATCATCATTCATTTTCTTATTCACTTTCCCTTTAATCTTCCTCATGTAGTACTTGCCTTTTCTTGCTCATTGTTTGCTCAGGGTGCGGCGTTGTACAGTGATGGAATGTAACTAAGTACTTCTACTGTAGTAAAAACAACACTCATCATAATTAATCCCAGACCAGCACCATTTCATTACACAATGACTACTTTAAATACATTTTGCTGATAATACGAACCTACTTGAGTCATGTTTAGTGAAGTATTTTTCAGTGTTTGTTGCTTTTACTTAAATAAACAATGTTTCATTCATTGTATTGCTTTAAATTCAACATTATATCATGTTATCATCTGTGCTTTTGTGTCAAATAACCCTATGTATTTCCTAGTCCAATGTTGCATCATTTTTTTAGTATTTAATGTGAAACATCGAACAGTTTTCTAACTTACTCGATTTTTGTATATTAATAATTGTAGATCTTTTGATTTTTTTTTTCATAATTTGTGTCGCTTAAGTCTAGTGATTGTTATGCACATTTTTCTTTTCCATTTTGTTTTGTGTAAAACATGGCAATAAATGGATGTATTCTAAGTACAGGTATAATACAATGCATTTTGTCTCTAAATGTCCCCTGTTGAAGTTCAGCACTGTACTCTAAACAAAGGCAGAAATGTTCCCAAAAATCCCAAGAAAACCTTTTGTTAGTTTTATAATTAGCTAAAAAAAAAAAAAAAAAACAGTGATCAGCAGGTGGACTGTTTAGACATTTTTGTGGGTTTTCAAAGCGTCTGCTGTGATGCAGCCGTAAATATTGGTGGGCTGTGGATTTATGTGCTAACATTCTGCGGGCAGTAATAAACTGAATATGTGTTTATGTGCTCATGACTTGTGTGCATATTGTGTTTGTGTCTTTGCATGAGTGTCATTTTTCAAAACCCAAAAGTGGCGACCGACCACTTTCCCATCCTGAAACCACGACTCCCTTTGGGTTAAGCTCTCTGGTAAAACTCCACTAAAAAAATTCTGTGACTTCTGTTTCTTTCCCTCTCCAGGTTGCTCTACTGCCGCTGCTGCTGCCTCCTAATCTGTCTCCACTTTCAGAGTGACATCACTGGAGTTTCCCTTCAGCAGAAGCAGCTGCCACAGCATAAATACTACAAGCTCTCTGGCAGAAGTTCACTCTAACACAATAGCAACACAAAGAGAGGCATCATCACAACATCACAGCATCTGAAGAAGCAAAGCAAGTGTTCAGAATAGTCTACAAAAAGGCTCTTTATGCTGTTTTAAGGGCTTTGATTTTTTCCCACAAAGAGATATGATGACATACACAATTGCACCAGGAGATGTGGAGATGGGTGCTGAGGAGAAAACAGTGGTGTTGGTGGAAAAGAAGTCCTCCCCTTGGATATGGAAGATGTCTGGGGCCCTCCTTGTCGTAGCCCTTTGTTTAGGTGGTATCTTCATCTTTGCTTGGTGCTGGAATGGAAGGTCTGAAGAAGAGGTAAGGAAACTTTCCTAGCTCATATTTTACTCCAGTGGGTCATTTTCTGGGTTTAGGTGTCATTTTTAATGTCTTTTTTTTTGTGTTATTTTTCTGCTCCTCACAGACTCATTCAGGCCAAGCAGAGACACTAATCGACACTTCAGAGAAAACAGGTGATTCAATGCATGGCCGCTCATATGAAAATCATGAGGGTTTTGCAGGGATATATTTAAAGTGCTAGGGGATTATTTGAGACAAGCTCACATTTGTCTTCCTCCCCTCAGATCCCCACTACACACTGAAGAGAATCAGCAGCAAAGCCAAGGCAGCCATCCATTTAGAAGGTGAGTCACAGCCTACCTTGATTTAGAAAACAATAGTCTCATGATCTTTGCTTTCAAAGGGGCCTTTCAGACTCTTTTCCCCTTTGCATTTTCCTTTTGTTTTTGAGGCCAGATCATTATAAGGAAGTTACTGCATTAGTCAGTCATTGCCTCCAGTGCCCATTTCATCCCACTCTCCTGAAAACACACCTGTAAATGTGTAGCAAGTGGACAGATTCCACTACTAGTTTGCACCAGATACAGTGACACGTAGCCTATTTTAAACTAATACTGTAACATAGGATGGACTTTATGGGATACGAACATTTTAAGGGTTGCACTAGTCCCAGAAAGGAATAAAACAAATGACATATATGGTCATACATCAAAAACAATGTCAAGGTTTATTATGAACCCATACATACGTCCTTCAGAATTATGGAGATGTTTATAAAACAAGTGTAAAAAAAAAAAGGTTTGGTATACACACACATTATCTGTAAATAATGTGTTTGCCATAATACATAGTTTTGAAAGGTGTGACAACTTGGGGATTTAAGCAAGCAACGTTTATTTATATAACACCTTTCACAGACAAGAGGAGTCACAAAGTGCTTAGACTATAAAATACATGATAAAGTTACAATCCCAAAAAGGTATAAGGTTTTTTCTTGGTCTATGATGATAGATGTCTGTAGTATGACACACGCATTACACTGCAGCACAGTTGGTAACTTAACTGAATTTGATCCTAAAGTTATCATGTTGATACATAAATCAAACAGGTTTGAGAACTTTCTAATTACTTCCTAATGTAAGGTGTCATTACATGTATATTATCATGTTACATATTCATCTGCCAAATAACAGTATTATTTATTATATTTAACAGTATTGTATTATATTACAACATGTTGTGATTGACATGAGGTATTTTTTTGTTGTGGTTTTCTGTGCTGTTGCTTAGTAAAGTGTCTTTCATTATTCATCGGAAATGGAATAAATAGTTTTTCCTTATTTTTCTGAGGAATATATAATATATAGCTCTGAAGAATTTGCAGATTTGACTTTTTCTATTTTACTAAACACATGGTAGGGAATGTAACATTATCCTGGAAGAGAAATCTTTTCATTTTTTGATAACTTCAACGTATTAGTTAGCCCACAAACTGATATTGACTAAAAATAAATAAACAGTAGCAAGTATTTTAGCACTATTTCACATAAATCCCATAAAATTTGCCTGAAAAAAAGGAAACAGGAAGTAATTGACTTTCACAATGAAAGTGCCACAATGCCGTTGTTTTTACAGTAGTAACTGAAGTTCATGTCTTTTTTTTTTGTCTTCTGGTTTTTACTTTGCATCCTAACTTAAGATGTTTTGGCTCTAACAACAGGTGTCTTCTGTTTGCAGGCAGCTACGATGATGGAAAAAATGTGAAAGCCAAGCTGGAGTGGAGGAACGGTCAAGGCCAGGCCTTCGCTCAGGGCGGGTTCAAGCTGAAAGAAAACCAGATCATCATCCCACACACTGGCCTGTACTTTGTCTACAGCCAGGCGTCGTTCAGAGTCTCCTGCAATGATGGCGACGATGAGGACGAGGGCACGGGGAGACGCCTCATGCCTCTTAGCCACAGGATCTTGCGTTTCTCAGACTCCATTGGCAGCGAAACGTCTCTGATGAGCGCGGTGAGGTCAGCGTGCCAGTTGGCAGCTCCAGAGGACGGCTACCGGTCTGGGCGAGGCTGGTACAACGCCATTTATCTGGGCGCCGTGTTTCAGCTGAACGGAGGTGACCGGCTGTGGACGGAAACCAACCAGCTGACCGAACTGGAGACAGATGAGGGCAAGACTTTCTTCGGTGTGTTCGCACTTTGACGAGGCTAAAGAAGCTGCTCTCTGTAAAGAAGATGAAAAACTGTGTTTCACGTCAGAGCTGATGTGTGTTTTTTTTTGTGTTTTTTTTTTTTTTTAATTCCTTATTATTATTCATCTTCATGGTGATGAAAAAAAAAAGTTAAATCTCAATTGAGATCGAGGTCGTAGCCGAACAGGCTTTACAGATTTAATCCTATAAACTGTAACAGTTTGTAACTTCTATTTTAGGCACTTTTTGTACATTATTTATGCTGACCTGAGATTGTAGTAGGATCAACTTTCTCTGCTGTATCAGAAAACGACACAGCTCTTAACTGGAGAGTTCTAGAGTTCTAATTCTTCCTTTTTCATGTACAGAACTGTTATGGGTAACACTTTAGATTGAAGCTCTTAGCCATTAACAGTCCTTCTAAGACGTTTTTTAACATTTGTGTGTGTTAAGACATTTATAGCGTTTAACTTTGCAAGATGTAACTAGTGAGGCATCAAAGAAATGTTAGATGTTAGATGGTCACTGTGTCAGAATTTGTTCAAAAAGTCCATTTAAACCTATTTCTATTGACCTTTTCTAATGTCATAACAAATTGTGTGTGGAAATGTTACTTAACACAATTCATGATAAAACAGTTAGTTTCATAAATGTGCTGAATGCAGTCACAAACAAAACCACAAACAGGCTTTTGTTAACGTTCTTAAAAAGTCTTAAAGTCTTTTAAGTGCTTAGAAATGTCTTATAATGCACCAATATGTCCATAATGTTACAAAGCATCTTATAGGACTTATTACAGCACCGTTTTGTAATATGTTACCTTACCATCTTTATTTGTATGATTTCAATGTATTTATTTTGTATTTATTTGTATTTAAATGTTGGGGATTTGGTGACATGGTTATATTTATGTATTTCTTGTGCACATAAAATTAATTAAACTACAAACAACAACTAAAAAGCATGTTCCCAAGTAACTTTGGAGGATTCAATTATGCAGGCGTTGAAATGAGTGAGTCGACAAACAGCTCCAGTTAGGACACAAGCCCAAACACACACACACACACACACACACACACACACACACACACACACACATATGCAGGGCTGATTATTTGGCAGCGCTGCTTCATGAAATTCCTCCTCAGCCAGCAAATACTTCCTTTGTTAGATCAGACATACACGATGAGGGGAATTTCCTACTTTTTTGTGTGTGGTGGAGTGCTGTGTCAGGTGGAGGCCCACAGAAGCCTCAGCCCAGAGCGGGTTTTCCCCAGTGACAACACTCCCCCACCTCATCACCACGGCCAACCCTCATTACTCCCACATACAAACACACACTCGGCCTCCACACACAGCCCCAGCTGATACCACATACCTCATCTCCAGCCATCTGGAAAAGGAAGTGACACTGGAGTGGGTGTGCAAACTCTGTAAGTGTGTGTCTGATGGGGACCGTCACATACAAACTCACATTTGAATGTGCTTCAGAGCTAGTCATTACCTCAAATATCCACTTTCTGTCTCAGTAAGGGGGCTATTTCCCACCTTCAGATACGGATCTGTTTTTTTTTTTTAGATTTTTACTCCTGCAAACCAGAGGGAAGGTTGTGACAAATGACTGAAGGAACAAACAACTGCTGACATCTAGTGGATGATGTAAACAAACTCTGCACAGTTGACACTTTTTTTTTTTAAAACCAATACCTAATCATAGTAATTCTATTTATGTTGCATCTTCTGAACATAAGCAAAAAGTGCTTTCCAGGGTAAAAGAAAATAAATTGAAATGAAAAATAGAGTCTCAAGTGCAACGCCAATCTGTACACAACATATAAAGTATAGAAACATCACTGATTTAATAGTGTGGAGCAAAGTAAAAGCCAAATAACTGCTGCACTTTATTAAAAATGATATGTCCAAGTAATATATTACCAAAATAAATCTGAATAATAGATCAACAAATAATGAATATAGGAAGTGAACATCAATTTTCAACCATCAATCACAAAATAATCTTTTTAATCTAATCTATATATTACTTTCACTAAAAGTCAGTATTTCAGTTGAGAAATGTGGTGTTAACCCTCCAGGCAACTCCAGCTTCAGCCTATATTTGGGAAAATGTGCCAAGGATGCAGATTAATCTCACGTTTCTAAATGACGTCTTCAATAAACTGTATAATGTACAAGAATTACTGGTGATGATAGTGAAATGAACAGAATTAAAAGCCCTGGAGCTGATAAAAATGAAATTAGAATATGCAAAACACTGCAAAGCATTAAAAGATAAATTTAAAAGTGGGATGGGAGTTTTTTGTTTTTTGTTTTTTTTTTTTTGGGTGGGGGGCAGATTTTCCAAAGATATTGAAAACCTGAATTGAAGTTTCTTCTATGTATCTGTGTTTTTGTGAAACATCACAGGCTTTATATGATTGTGAATAATGCAATTTTTCATTTTAACAATATCATTCTAAGCTACAGGTCTATTCAGAATCAGCTTTAACTTTAGTAAATGGGTGATTAATCCTGAATTATTAATGTTTCATCAAGCAGTAAGAGTTTAATTTTTAGCTTATAGAAGGAAAAAAAAAATCATTATCAGTTACTGAACCTCATGCTGTTTTTGACCCAATTAAATGTTCAACATCTCTAATTTAATATATTTTTAACATTTCTTCTTTGATGGGTTTCCGAATTTAACATTAAAATCAGGGTCGGTGCAAAGTTATGTCAACGTTTCCAATATTGTTTTTGATTTGACTCATACTGGTGGATCTAGAATTGTATTTCTTCAACAGTTTAAGAATAAATTTGACACAGTGGATGTCAGTGGATAAAAGTGACATTCTGACATATTCACATGGTCACTTCATCCAATTTAACATGTCATTTAATTTATTGGTGTTTTGACAATTATAAAATCGTGACCCAACTAATATGTAAGAATAAAAAAAGAAGCTCCAAACTTTTATAAGAAAAGAAAAAAAAACCCCAAAAAACAAAAAGGCATGAGGGGTATTGTTTTTGGTTTGGATTGTTTGTTTGTTTGTTTGTCTGGAACTTTACACAAAACTACTGGACTGATTTCCATGAAATTTTAAGGAAAGGTTCAAGGTGGTCTAGAATAGATTTTGATGAATGTAGGTCAAAAGTCATGATCACAGTCAACTAAAAGGTGTTGGGGTTTTTTTTGACAAGAGAAGAGATAGGGCAAATCTGACAAAACATTTGCAGGAGGCGGGGCTTGTTGTGCCTGACACCATTTGCTCATTAAAAAAAAAAACAGAAACATTTTGTAGCATTATATTTATAACGGTATTTTCTGAAATTTCCTGAAAATTCCAAAATACAAAAGAGAGGCTTTTTATGTTTACATTTAATATATATGAAGGGAATTATATTAAAGAATGTCGATGGAAACTAACCAACCAATCAAAAGTGTAGTCTATGCATATCATGACAAATGAGCAAAATAGAAAAATATAAGATGTAACAAGATGACAGACATGCAAGTAAAATTAAACTGTGATGAAAAGATGTTGAAGTTTTAACTTCTGCTGTGAAACTTTCCTTTTCTTCTGCTGCTACTTTTACCAGAATATTTTGTATTTTCTTCCAGTACATCTAAGTAGTAAATACTGTACTTTTTTTGTACATTTTAAGTAAAACCCCTTTTTTTATTTATTTATTTTTACATTTTTTCTGCCCTATCCAGTGCTTAGATGTCACAGTTTGTGCAAATCCATGTATACATTTTAATTTCGCAGAATGTTGCCAAAGCACAAGTGTAAAATCCAGTTGGTTCAGTTTGGAATGAGTGGCATCATCTTAGAAACAAAAAGTCAGGAGCTGCCAATATTTCTGTTTTCAGTGTGACGTATAATCCACCATTATGTGTTTATATATATCATCATGTTTTTACACTTTCTAATAGTCAAACCATTATAAACGTTTGCATAAGATGTGGCTGATATCTTAGTTAAAGGTCATAAATCATTCACTAATACTTCACACATGAGTCTAAAATATACAAATGAAGAAGTTTGAAGTTTCTAACAGGTAAAAATCCCCATTGATTAGCATTTCTACTTTTTTTTTTTTTATTTATTTTTTTAGTGAATCCTTAATTGGACTGTTAAACTGTTCCCTTTAAGAAAACTTCATGTTTTTTGGCGCATGTTGCTCCTTCCAGAAAGTTCAACACCAACAGGAAACTATGGAGACAAATGGGAAACAAATGTCTTGATCAGACTCCGATCTGGGCATAAATCCATCTTTTAGCGCCTTCTGAACAACTCCAGACTGAATAAACGACTAAAAAACAAAAAAAACAACCCATGAGTATTTTATTTCTACCTAAAACACATTAAATAGAATAAACAGCAGCTGCAACAATTTGTCACAACCCGACATTTTGTTCTTATTAATCATTTCAGCTGATGTCAGTCATTATATGTGATTTATTAAACATTATCAGGCCCCAAGTTTTATTTACATGTCTTTAAATCAGATTATTATGCAATATAAAAGTATGCACACAAATCTACAGTTATGTCTGATTTATTAGTTTAATACTTCTGTATTTTTACATCCCACTGTTCGGTGCATTCTACTATAGTTTATCAAATATACTCAGTGGTGAAAGTGCTACAACAGTAAGTACTTTTATTTTCTCTTTACATGTGTATCACTTTGCAGCTTTATCCTACCACTACATCTCATTATGGGTTAAGATTGTTTGGAATGGTTTTATTCAAATGATGATCGCGACTGGAGACAGGAAACATGAGTAAAGAGATGGGTTATGACCTGCAGCAAAGGTCAAAGGTCATACAGGCAGGAAGTTGAATTAGAGGCAGAGGAGTTCTTGGTCTCCAGCTGCAGTAGAGGAAGTGCTGAGATCATTCACTTCAGTAAAAATAGAAATCATGTAAAAATATTCTCCTATGAGAAAACAAGCTGCTTAAAACCCCTCGTATGTTAACACCAAATACACTTAAACTGCTGAAAATGGAAGAAGAGAACAATCATTTTTAATATAAACTGCATAAAAGTTTCACTAATGTTGAACTTGACAATAATGAGGCTCATTTAAATTGCTGTGAAGAAGATTCACTGGGAGTAATACATCACAATATACTACTACATTTTCAAATTATATTAAAAAAATAGGCAGCTAAAAATAAATATAGATGTAGTGGAGTAAAAAAGGTGGTGTAGAAGGATTAAGCTGCAGGGGAAAAAAAAAATCACTCACTCGTCATCTGAACCTGTTTTATCCTCACTAGGGTCACAGGGGTCACTGGGGGCCTAATGCAGTTACAATGGGCGAAGGTGGGGTACACCCTGTATGAGACGCCAGTTCATCTCAGGGCTGAACATATATAGACAAACAATCACTCTCACATTCACACCTATGGGTGATTTAGATTAACCTATCAGTGCATGTGTTTGGATGGTGGGAGGAAACTGGAGTACCTGGAGAAAACCCACGCGGACACGGGGAGAACATGCAAACTCCACACAGAAAGGTCTGGTGTGGGGAAGATAGATTTTGTTTATTTAAATTTTATTCTGTTTTTATCTTATTTTGTTTTGTTTTATTTTATTTATCTACCTGTTTGACTTAAATAAATAAATAAATAAATAAATAAATAAATAAATACATCTGTGCTTAATTAAATGAAGTTCAATACAAATTCTTCAGACCACATTTAATCTTTGAACCATTTCCATAAAACTGAAAAAAAAAAACAGCTTTTGTTGGAAAACAGAGGCATTTTTAGGAGGAATTTACCAGACAAATGTAACAGGACCTCATTCATGTTGTAAGATAATTTTGTTTTTTTTAATATAATATTTGAATGTGCAAAATGACTGAAAGTTCCAGCTGCAGCTGAAAGATAATTGAGGGTTTGATGTATAATATTAGTCTGGAAACATGAGGTCACATGGGAGCAAAGCAGCAGAAAAACAGATAGAATTCAGAACAATGACAGGAAAGAGGTGCAAAGGTTTTCAGATTTCTCTCCACTCTAATATTTTTTTGTACACTCCATTTGTGACAAACAAAACAAACATCTGAAATATTGGAGTCAAAAGTGCATGTCACAAGTTTAAAAGGATTTAAACTATTGGTGGGATTGTTATGTCGTGCACAAAAATAAACAAACTAAACACTTTCATTCAAGGACAAAAAGAACCTGAGGTAAAAATTCCTGCTGAAATTTCCAGTGTTGCTTTCAAAACCTTTACGTAATCCCACTTTCACTTTCACATTGTCATGTAATGTTTTAGAAATTAACCCTTTATTTTCATGCTGCATTGAATCTGTTTCCCATAATGCACTATGTTTTTTAATTTGTCTTACTTCATTGAGTTGAAAATTTCGCCCTATTTTGGCTCGTAGTCGAAGGACAGGAGTGAATATTTAAAACTTGAATATGTTCAGTTATTAATAACAATAGAGGTGAGATTAAATACGAGTTTTCTTCTTCTTCCTACTCCTTTCCAGGTGTAGATTAATTAATTATTTTTTTCTTTTGACTAACGTGTATTCTGTGAATGATTGAAATAAATAAACAATATGATACTGACATACAATTTATGAGAATTTGAAAAACTTTTTCTTCTGTAGGAGTTCAGTTTCACTTAATGTTCTTGCTGTTATTCAACCAAAATTCAGTCATTACATTAAATCCAAACACTTACAGTACACTGCAGGTTATTCTTAACTGCAGGTTATTCTTAACCTGCAGTGTTATTCTTAATGTGTCATTTGACACATTTACTTTATATTCACAACTGAAATGATTTCCCACTCTGAACCACGTGTTAACACCATATTGAAGGAGAACACTTTTAACCTATTGTTTCTCTGCAGAACTTTTAGTGCAAAGGTGTCAAACATATGGCCCGGGGGCCAAATCCAGCCCTCCAAAGGGTCCAGTCTGGCCCCTGGGATGAATTTGTCAAATGCAAAAATGACACTGAAAATATAAATAATTTTAGTTCAGGTTCCACATACAGACCAATTTAATCTAAAGCGGGTCACATCAGTAAAATACTGTCATAATAACATATAAAAACTCACAATTCCAAATATTTGTCTTTGTAAATGTAAAAATGTTCATGTCGTTTTATTGTATTTACAAAAAATGATCATTTCACAAAAATATAAAAGTAACCTGAACAAATATGAACATTTGAAATGTCTGAAGGGCAAGTTTACCAATATTCTGCCCATTATTAAATGCTTTATGTATGTTTTGTTGATCTACTGTGATCTGTAAATTGCAACTTACATGTGTAAATGATAAAGTGAGACAATATTGTTAAAACGGTACATAGTTTTCTTAAGAAATTTCAGTTTGTTCATATTATTCACATTGTTTTAAAAGGATGCAAATATTTTCATCACATAACTTTACTTTTTTTTTTGCTCTAAAACATAGAGGAACATTTGGAGTGAACATTATTTCTATATTATTATGTTATTATTTCACTGGTTCGACCCTCTGCTGATCAAATTTGGCTTCATGCAGCCCTTGAACTGAACTGAGTTTGACACCCCTGCTTTAGTGCCTTCCACTTCACTGAAAGTACTTACTTGAACCACCTCAGAAAGAACACATTTGAGGATATACTGTACATCCACTGTCGTTGCATCAGGGCCTGAACTCTGGAGACATGGTGACTCTTGGCTGCCAAAATCTGCTCACTTCATCCTTAAATCCAAAAGAATGTTTAAGGTCATTGCAAGTCATTTTGCACGAGTGTTTCTCAGATATAATTTATATTTACATTCAATATATCATTTACATTTAAAATACAAGTGGTGACAAACACAATGAACCTCGCTCTTCAAATGTATTGTGGTTTATTTTGGCATGGATCCAGCTGATGTCAATGTGCAGCAGATCAATTACCGTTATCTACTGAAGTAAAAGTAAACAAAATTGATGTTTTCATAGATAGTTGAAAGTAAATAAAAATAAGTAATAATAATCCCATTATAAGTAAATGGGAGAAAAATAAAAGTCTATAAACTTCTATTCTGTGTTACTGGCAATTTATAAATCCAGTTTGGTATCAAATAAATTTATAGTGTTGTTGCTACAGGTACATGGAATTTTGTACATTATAAGTAAATGGGGATTGTTTTCGCTTTTCTTTTTTAAATTAATAAAAAAAGATACTTTGACCTACTTTTCCCTACAGTAAATAAATCCAATTTCGTATGAATTCAACAAACAGTTTTACTGCTACAAAAATGATAAGTAAATAGGGGAAAAAAAGACTTTAAACTAATAATTTTTTAAAAATTACTTTGACCTACTGGCCTCAAAATGTAATCAGGTCCATCATGTTACTGGTAATATATAGACTAAATTTGGTATGAATTCAATAGTTTTTCTGCTAGAGTGTTAACAAACAAACAAACAAAATGAACCAACAACAATGCCCCTTACCCCCTACTAACAGGGACCAAATAATATTCAAATCTAAAAAGACCTAGCATATAATTGAAGGTGTTTGGTTTTACAGCGTAAAACATTCTTCTCTGAATTCTGAAGATTAATTTAATTTATTGAAGGTATTTGGATCAATTGAGAAAAAAAAGACTGATCTAAAATCTATATTCAATCACATGCCTCCAATTTTCTTGCATCATAATCTGTTATGGCTACACATCTGAGACGGAATAACCTTGACCTTTGACCTCAAATACAAAAAACACTAACAGATAAAACAACCCTACAGTGCTTTGTTCGAACAAACCCTTCAGTTCTAAGTCTTTATTAATCTGTCTGTTTCTGCATTGATACTTTGTAAAGAAAAAGTACAAATGTTGAACATTTCTGCAGATGTAGTGTTGATTTTTTTTACAGGCATTTTCACTTGCATTTGACTTTTTTTTTTTTTACAGTCCATAAAATACTAAACACAAACATACCCAGTGAAAAAACAATTATTTTATTTTTGTTACCCATATATTTGCATACACATACTCTGAAATATATTAACATTTAAGATCTTAGATATAGTGAATACAAATATCCCCAAATCCATGTATATTGTCATATATGTGCAAGGTTATAGAACACTTCCTAAATAATTTCTGCATTCATATGTTACACTATCGAATCCATGTACTGTACAGTTAATAAATATGGCCTATTTCATTCATTTATGTCTCGTGACCGTCATTCTCCAAACCCTGAGCTAACGTGTCAGTACAACAGCAACATAAAATCTGTAGAGTTTAAAGTGCACATGTAATATTTAAAAATATTAACTGTTCAGTATCATTGCTTTATAAAATCTGGAAATAGCTCATGAATGAAATAGTACATCCAGATTAACTGTTGAATAAATACAGTATGTCGCATGACTTTATATCCCCTCTGAAACAGTTAAAACTGTAGTTACCCAAAGGCAACATGGGAAAAAAATACAAAAACTAAACCTCTAACTGTAACAATGAGCATCCATCCAGATTGTCTGTTAAGGGAAAAAAAAACAACAACACATTCCTTCAAAATAAAAGGCTCACAAGAATAACATGAAACAGACTGATATTTATAAAACCTTGAGGATTAAACTGTGCTTTCTCTGAATATCTACAGAAATGGCCACTTTTCACTGCATGCTGTAGAAAATATAAAGTGGTTTTCCGCCTGCAGAAAGTTTTCTTCTGGCAAGCAGGAGGTTTACAGTTTTGGAATTCCCTTTTCAGCTCTAAATATGTGAATATGTCCGCGAGTTACAGTAGATGGAGGACAAGGGCTTTATTTTATGGCTACTACTTTTCAGCTAGCAAGACAGTATCTCAAAAAATTTATTGTTTAAACATTACTGTAAATGGCACAACTATCAAAACTGTCCTTAATCATCAAACTTCAAAAGCTTTTTCCTTTAAAATGAGCCTGATCGTGCAGAAAGGACCAGTTTCAACATTTTGGGAACATTATTTGCTTAGAAGATGGAAAGAAATTCAGTAAAACAACTGTAAAAACTCTCTTTTAATGTTGTTCCTTTGACCTTTACATCACCTTCTTTGTTGTATCGTTGTGTTTTATTTATCCATCAATTTGCTGATGTATTTTGTGCAGTTACATGTGATGGATGAATAGCTTTTGTGGAGTTTCTTTCTTCTTTATTTAGGTTCAGAACAGGTTGGTTGATCTGCAACTTAGTAAAGGATAATGTATTGCACATGCGTTACTATCAGGGGCAGTACAATACCCCTCCGCCTTCGGCGTCGCGGTGTTGTTCGGCCCCGTTGGAAATATTTTTCCATGGTCATACGTGGGCAATACATTATCCTGCTTATTCTAGGGGTTATTACAGCTTATTACTGCTACCACTCTAACAGACTGGATAAAATAACTGTTACAACGTAGCGAATATTTACTTTAAAAGTGGCTGAACTACCTGCGGAGTGATACGGTACCATGAATCTGAAGTGACAAATCCTGTTGCCATTGGCAGCAGACATTAATGGCCCAGCGGGCGCTTATCGAAAAAAACCTGCCCTCTGAAGGCTGGGAACGTCCATTCAAAATGAACAGGAACTGTCGCAACGTTCTAGAGGGCCGTAGAATAAAACAATAATTGATGTGCCTTTAGTGATCTTTCATTCAAAACAATAGCATAAGACGCTATGACACCAATGCAGACCAACCACTTCCTTTATTACCTTTCACAATAAGAGTCATAGAGCTGTATACGATGTATACTGGGGACTGCACTGCACTACAAGTCTGGGTTTACTGTACAGTAGTATCAATAAAATGATCTACCATTTACTTCATATCCTGTTTAATAACATTTAATTATGGTATTATCATTTTATTCTAGTTGAATAGACCATAAAGTAAGCTAAGAAAACAGGACATGACACCATTAACAGGTCACCAAATGAAAAAAATAAAATATAGGCCCAGTTGTGTTGACACATACAATGTAGAAATGCTAAATACTGTGTGTTTAATAAAGGATTTTTGTTAAAGAGACTCTCATTCTCCCTGACTATTCATTGTTCAACACTGGATTTTCATGTCAGTTCCCAAAATGTTGAACTATTTCCTTAAATTAAGCTGGATTTTTAGATGTAACGTTGTATCCGGACACAATACTGTACATAAAAATGAACACAGCGACATTATGTTTTCCCCAAAAGTGAAGCCAGTAGTGTGTCTGTTATTGCAACTCTTATCTTTTTTTTTTTAACCACACTGAGTTATACACATACATATATCTGATTTTTTTTTTTTTTTTTTTTAAAACAAACTGACAGAAATAATAACCTGAACACACAGCCAGATGAAATCTACTTAATAAGACAGGAATCACCAGAACGGTTTGTGTAATAGTGTGAACTGGATTGGATCAGCCAGAGGGATGCATCTAATGTGTCATTGTGAATTCTGAAAGCTTTTATTATTATTATTACTATTCTTTTAGGTGACACAAAAACCTGTTGAAACCATGTATGTTTTAAATGAAGACAGTACAGAGTCTTGTAAAGCAAAAAAGATGAAATAACCAACTTAACCCAGTCAGTCAAAGTAACCTTTTACACATAAATAATACTACATGTCAGATTACAGTTGGCACATGACACTTTATCTGGACAACTGAGATGAACAGATTACCAATGGATGCGCTTTCATTTTTAGGACTTTACATTTTCATATTGTTACATTTTATTTATTTGAATTAAAAAAAGGAAATAATCAGCCAAAGAGCGGAGATTATGCTTTCTGAAAACTATGAAAAATACCTTTAGATTATTGCTTCCTCTTAGTATTTCCTCTCACAAGGCCTTGTATTACTCTTAGTTCCCTCCTTATTCAACAATAATATATTCATTGTGAATATTCCTGTCCTGTCATTAATATCAGGGGTATTTTGACATGATAGTTTTATAAACTTTATTACAAAATTATGAAAATGTACACCGCTATCAGTGCTGTCATTTTGTTTTGTAGTTAGTACAGTGAAAAAAGAAATGAATTAAAATGGTCTACAATAGTAAAATAAAAATTTAGATACTTTGTCAAGCAGCATTATGTAGAAAATGTAGTTGCTCTTAAAACAATAATTAATAATAATAACTGATCTTGAACAATCAGAACTAATTCTCTGACTGATCCAGTCTGATCACGTCAAATAGGCGTCATTTATGACCTATAATTCAACCAGCCACCAGGAGGCGATCAATACATTTCGACTTCACTTTCGGGGAGTTACCTTGTCCATCTTTATATACATGTATGATTCTTGTCGACCCCTCTGAATATTTATGGCTATTTAATAATGCACATCATCACTTCTCAGTAAAACCAGCCATTCTGAGGAGGAAACACTGGGAGAAAAAAAAACAAAAAAAACCTGTACATTGCTCCGTCCCTTGATAAAATTTTCAAACTCTCCCTAAAAGTAAACAAAGAACTTTAACATCAACCTCCATGACAAAACAGATCAGATATTACAGAACAATATAAATCACTACTTTATGTGCTTTTCTAGTCAACAAACTGGAGAGACAAAAAGGTGGAGACGAAATAGCAAAGACGCACACAGACGTTTCCTTTTTGTTGACGCGGTGTCTCCACAACAGAACAGATAAGAAGGGAGAGGACTGATCAAAACGTCTGTTCTTTGAGCTCTAAAAACAGTGCTGTAAGTCTGCCATGTGCTTGTCACCACGTTGACCAGTCACACGTGAGATTTGACCTGTGAGGACGGGTGTTACCTGCGTGACTCCACCTGAAGCTGCCCAAGTGTAAAGCACTCGCGTGGACAAATTGTGCTTCCACACCCAAATGTAAAACAGTGTCACTACACCGCTGTGCTCATCTCCCCAACAAGTGAAAGTCACAGTGTGTCGCTGTGTTTTGTGTCCCCCCGTGTGCACTGTGCGCTCTTCTCCTCTGCCTCACCTGCCCGGTAACTAGCCTATTTATACAGCAGTGGGATCTGGCTGTTGTGACAGTGGTTGCGGCTCATCTTGCTGTCCGCCGGGTACAGGTTGGATGAGTTGGAGAATGAAGGCGGTAGGGAGTGATTGTCCGTGGTAGGGTTAGGGTACCCGGGCGGAGGCAGTAGGGATTTGGGATCCTGCTGGGACGAGGGTGGCGGGGCGTTGTGGTTCTGATTTTGGCCTGTGGAGGGTCGGCGGCGGTTACGTAGAGCCTGACGCTCAGCCAGTTGGTTACGCAGAGCAGATACACGCTCTTCTTTCTGAGGAGACAAGAGGAGACTTTGTTATAGACACGAAAAAAAACCAATTATCCTTAAACCTGTAAAGTCTGAATTATACTGGTCTACAAGTAAAATGCTTCCAGAATGAAACGACACTCTAAAAAGTCATCATTGGCATCTGTTACAACGACTTGAATTATAGTGTTCCTGTAAGTACAAAAATCATATTGTTTGTTACAGGTTAAATTTATGTGCTGAAGTTCTGATTTTAGTCCTTGGTTTCAATAAAAAATTCAGAATGTTGAACTAGATTAAAATACACCATTGTTAAGACAAATATTTTCTCATTAAAGTGGCTATGAGGAAAATCTAGTTGCACTGAGACACAAAAACACTCCCAACAACTCAATTTTTTGCCCCGTTTCCACTCTGCTGTTTGGTACAGTTCAGAACAGTCTGCTCATTTTAGTGTTTCCATTATGACCAAAGTGTACTGGTCCCATGGTACCGATTACTATTTTGGTACCCTTCTGCTTGGGGTCCAAACGTACCCATTTGGGAGGAGCCAAGCACTGCCAGACAGTGATTGGTTGAGGAAAAACATAATCGCGCAGCGCGTCAGAATTGTAAGAACAACAAACCATGCCATTTTTAAAGTCCATCTGCGTCGGAAAAGAAGAGAAGATGTCTGACAATGGAGTTTGGAGTAGTGATGAGGTACAAGTTTATTGTGCATTATTGGTGAGGAGGCGGTGCGGTGGGAGTTGGACGGGGCTGTTCGCAATGAAAAAGTGTTCCAGGTGGTTTGGGCTAAAATAGCAGAGGGGCTTCATTTGATTGGCGTCCCAGTGCCTCTACTTCGTCTGTCTGTTTGTTTATATTTCAAGCTTGTGGTGGGACTTATACGACGTGACGACACTTCCACGAAACAACACGCCTCTTTCTGAAAATCCAGTCCTTGAGGGCCGGTAGATTTTTTTTTTAGATATGTCCCTCTTCCACCACACCTGGTTCAGTGAAAGATCAACTCATCATAACGCTCAGGGGAAGTCTGATAATGATGTAATGGTTTCCAGGTGTGATGGAAGAGAGAAATATAGAAAACATGCAGGATACTGGACCTCGAGGACTGGATTTGGACACCCCTGCCATAGACAATGGAAACGCAAGCTGTCCAGAAGAGACCTGTACCATACCCGACCAGACCAGACCTGACCTGTACCGTACCGTACTACATAGTGGAAACAGGGCTTTTGATTCTGTTCCTGGCTCCACCCACTTAACACATCTGGGTAAGTCCCAAAAAGAGCACATGCTGTTGACCTGTCTGGCTTTTGCAGGAGGAAAAACTTTCTTTAGTTTTTAAGCTAGGTGTCATTTATTTAAAATGTTAATTTGAACTAATCATATGGGGGAGCATGTCAATTCAATTTGTTTGAAGTTAGTCTTGGTTCTATTTTTTTTATTTTTTTTATACAGTGGACAGGTAACCACTGGTTCACACATTTTATATCTTTGCGTTTCAAAATGTTTAAAAAATATTCTTCACTTTGCAAAATCAGTTTTTGTCATTTATGGCAAAGCTGGATCTTTGTTCATCAAAGCTATTGAACCTGGGATCATGTCGAGGAGGAGCAGAGAATACAAGGTCTGTTTCAGGTACTGTACACTAATAAATAAAATTTTGGATTAACAAAAAAAGTATGTTACATTAATGTTTTCTACTACATTTTACAGCTTTACAGAATTACATCAATTCAAATCAAGGGCTACAGTCAAATGGCTTTTGGGCGACAATAAAAAGCATTTCTAAGTAGCATGAACTTAATAATGAACTTAAAACGTTATGTTGGAACACCTTAAATACTTGCATTCATATTGACAATTATTAAGATAATATAATGACTTTTTAATATACATTTTGCCATTTTATTTCATAATTTCAGCTATTTTTCTCATAATTATGCATTTCTTATTGCAAAATGACTTTTTATCCCATACTTTTTTATCTCACAATTGTTTTATTCCATAATTCTGGATTTTTATCTCATATTTAAGACTTTTTTAATGTATTATGAATTTGTATTTCAATTGTGAAACCCCCCCCAGTATTTTTCACACCAGTAGCTGTACTTCTACTTAAGTACAGAATGTGAGTACTTTTACCACCTCTGCCCTAATACCAACACTTCATACTATAGTTTATTGCAAATATGATGTACACCTGTATTATTTGCTAAAACAAAAAGAAAATGATATCAAATAATTCTTAGATCAGAATTAGCCTGGGCCCTCTCAGTTCATGTTTGATATCCAAAGGGTGTTAATAGCAAAGTTAGACCAAGCTATCCTTTGACACTATTGAACAGATCTAGAGCCAATCATCCATGGACGCAGACAAAAGCATCCGACCTGCCTCATATCAGGTAAATGAATGTGATTAGTTTATTCCATCTAACCTCAGTGGAAATCAGTTTTAATGCAGTGCAGGCACAAATGAGCACTACTCTCAGGCAGAAGTGTCTGATCCTCAGGCTAGAGATGACATATTTGTGCTTGATTGTGTTTGATTAAAATAATCAGTTCTGAAGCTCAAAGAGAGTATGATGTAGCTCATTTAGAACTTCTGCAGGTCATGCCTAACGTTACTGTTCTATAATCATTACAAATCACAGCCTCTTCGTGAAGTAAGCACGTAGAAATCAAATGTGCAATAATGTGACGATAACAATCTCTTTTCTGCTGAGCAATGTAGATATTCAGAGATACTTAGCATTGTGATTCCCAAGCAATACCAACATGCAAAGGAAACGCACACAGAGATTGTTCTGATTAGTAACAATTAACTGGATATCAATTAAGCGTACCATTGTGGAGGTAGTGTTCAATTATAGTGGTGCTTGTTTTTGCTGGTAGAACGCTGTTGGAAGCTGTGTTTTAATTTTATAATATGAGGAAGTGAAGGTACTGCTCAAGAATCTTCTGTCATTGCAATATGGGACCAGAATAAGCTGGAACAAACGACGAGTGTGATTTACACGCCTATGTATGCTCACACCTGGTACTAACCCTCAATAATCTCACCACTAGTGCACAGAACCTCAGAGTTGGTTTAGGACATATTCTTTAAGCAGTGAACAGGAATGTGGCGACAAATTAAAGCAGTGAGGAGTGGTTATCATTAACCCTTTCATGTGCAAAATGCAAAACATTATAAAATGGAGAGTGCAAAAGCATCATTTCAAATAAATAAATTATTTATTGTAAAAGAAAACAGTCTTGTATTCATCATTACAAATATAAACCTGAGTGTAGAATTGTCTGAAACGTGGTTGGTTTTCTTGCAGATCCCTGAACTCTAACCTTTCTGACCCACAAATCTACTGTATGACTGACAGAGCAGATAATGGTATTTTTTTTGTAATTTCTGCACATATTACAAGACAGTGACAGAAACAGTTCCAGTGAGTCAACACTCTTAGGTCTAATGTGGTCTACAGGATCTGTAATGGTCCATTTCTGCATGAACAATGACTGCTTTGTTCAGTACCATGAAGTGATGGTACTAATATAAGGAATGATGTTCAAAGGGCTTGTGTGGATGTGAACAGGAGTCTGGATCAGCACTGATATTGTTGGAATGTTCTAAAGGAGATGTTCTCATGTTCTACATGTGTTTTTCTTGTATTTTTTAGTTTATTTTTCTGTTACATGCAGCCAAATAACCAAACACAGTAACTTCATTGACCCTGAAAAAAAAATGTAATTAAAAAAACAAAACAAAAAAAACCCATATATGTATATATTAAATTTGACAAAAATAATGAAGTCTTGTTACATCCTCCAATAATATACTGATGTTATGTCTGTGTGATTTTGTCTTGACATTTGATCAAGGTTTCATGTGTGTGTGTGTGTGTGTATATATATATATATATATATATATATATATATATATATATATATATATATATATATATATATATATATATATATATATATATATATATATATATATATATGTATGTTTTAGTTTATTTTTTATTCGTTTCATTTACAACACCTATGTAGGAATATTTTATTTTGTTGCATGTTTGAAATAAATGTGTGCTTTGACATAATGTCAAATGTAATCAGTCTGCAAAACAAATCTACCAATATTTATAAATAAAATTATCTTGAACCCTGAGGTTGAAATTTAGAATTTCAGACAATTTCTATAAGTGAACTATAAGGGGTTAAATGTGTGATCCGACCCATAACAAAGACAATCAGTTGCTACTAATCAATTTTAATCATTGATTGTTGTTTGTATTTGTGTTCCATGATGATAGTATTGTGGTAAATAACAAACAAGCAGATAAACCACCACTTCCAACTGTTCATGTCTCCATCTCAGATGATAGATCAGTCATGTTTCTATTTATTAGAATGGTTCGAATTTTCGTATTGATATTGATGGTGGATTAATTAATTTACATCAGCTCTTCCTTGTGAGTAACATCCAAGAAAATATTCCACATCAAAAGCTACTGGTAGCCTTTAAGCTACTCAATGAATAAAATATGAGAATTAAATAATGTAATTCCAGTCTGGTGTACTTGAAATCTATACTTTACGAGGTTACAGATGGGTTTGTTCATTACATATGGAGGAGGGAAGTGAGATCAGATCATCAGTAATCACTCCAGACATATGTGTAGATGCAGTTTAAAGCCAGGTGTGAACAGATGCTGTCGAAAAAGCAGACGTTAATACAGTGTGAAGACAGTGGAGGTGGGAGGATGTGTCGATTTCATGGCTGTTTATTAATTATGCTTTTGTCAGCTTGGGTCTCTGGTTCACACTAGATTTAATTTTTGATCCCATGTTGAAAATGTTTTCGAGCTTTAAGCCAAAAAAAAAAAGAACTTGTTAACAGCAAATCACTTCAATTGAATAAAGATGAGGATGTGATTTGTAAGAACAAATTGTTTCTAATCATGAAATTATTACCTAAATCTGAATTCAGCAGAGTGCTTTCATTTGCAAGGTGTGAAAAATTAAAACCACAAACACGCCGACTCATATATTATCGTTACACATGCACATACATTATGGGGAATGTGTACTTTCCATGTATATCAGTCTGTATAATGCATCCAGGCTGAGCTGAAAAGTTAATGTGGAAGTATAAATATTATGTATTGCATTCAAATGTGCATATATTTCACATGTAATGTGGGCTTTCACCTCCTGGATGATCTTCTGCAGCTCCCTGTTCTCTCTCTCCAGCTGTCGGGACTTCTCTTCGTCGTTGTTGTTAGTGGACGAGCCGGTTTTGAGGGTGTCCTGCTGCTCTGACTGCCATTCCCCACGGGTGATCAGACGCCGCATCTGGACCAAAATGAAAAAAAGAAAAAAGGTAGGACACAGAAATGCAGAGTGAATAATGCACCCCATGAAACAAACACTTTTAGCCAAATCTGTCACACTTGTCAGAAACTTAAAATATTATCGCAACTGGAGGAAAATTTAAAGATTTGATCATTTTTTTCCCCCTTTTGTTGGGCGCTGTGCTGTTTCCGCTGTGCACCACAAAGAACAGACATTCAAGCAGTAGGGGTGATGTTGTGACGCTTCTTCCTGGGATTTTCAGTTATAATGAATGTTGAGTTTCTGTAGGTGGCACTGCGCAGCAATCAGCAACATTAATGCTTCTATTACAGATGAAAAACACTGTGGATGCTGTCAGACAAGTAAAGAGTCTGTACCTACCACACACAGGGATCCAAACAATAAAAAAAAGACTGCTGTCATTTACAGAGCTGGGAAGGAGAGTTTCCATTCATTTATACTTATGGTGTATTTATTGCTTTTGGCAGATTTTCACTTTAACTCAAAACAAGCATTTGCACTCTTTACTTTATTTACTGGATCAGGGATGTGACTTTTGGTCCAAAACACTATTTGAAATTAGCTAGAAACTATTTGAATATTATTTAAAAATCAAATGTATTCCCACGACACCGGAAATATTCTATGAACTTCAGTTTTATCCACATTTTTAAAACCGTTGTTGTGTCCTTTGAGATATTGGTTAAAATCTTACTTTTCAAAGGGGGTGTATTCATTTTTGCTGGACACTGTATACACAGTACACACACACACACACACTCATAAACACACATATTCATATATATATATATTCATATATTATAAGCTTGCAGATAATGTCCTTCAAAGCTCTACCTTTGACATTTATACTTTTAACGTCATTCAAAGTCAGCAGCAAATAAGCAGAATCACTTCCTCTACTTTCATCACAGCCTTTTGTTCCTGCACTTCTACGGGAATAAAGAATGTGTGTACCTTTTCCACTTTGACTCATTTATTGTTGTGACCATAATACTGCAGAGCACATTTCGTGACTTTATAATGCAGAACATTCAGAATAAAGTTCCAGAGTTGGTTAATGTTCGTGCTCCATGCAGAACAGGCTGGACTGAGCTGGGAAAGAGCTTCACATAAAAGTTGGCTGCTGTCAAACAGCCATGTACTCATTCAAGTCCAGCCAGCAACTTTTGTCTGCACATTTTCATTCCAATAGAATCGTTTTAACAAGCTGGGAGTCACTAATGTGTGTCCTAATGACAGACCCATATATCGACCACAGTAGAAACCGCTTATAGTGATCACGTTGGTCCAGAGCCAATTTGAACACTATCAGCAGTTGATTATGTTAGGGATAATGTTAGGGATAATGTATTGCGCACGCGTGACTATAGAAAAACATTTCCCGCGGACCTATAGTGCAATACATTATTCCGCGTATTTTACGGGCTATTACAGCTTATTACTGCTACTACTCTAACAGATTGGATAAAATAGCCATAGCAACATAGCGAATATTTACTTTCAAAGTGGTCGAACTACCTGCGGAGTGATATGGTACCGTCAATCTGAAGTGACAAAACTCGTTGCCATTGACAGCAGGAGTTAATGGCGCAGTGGGCGGTTATTGAAAAAAAATCCGCCTGCAGAACGCTGGCTACATTCATTCAAAATGAATGGGAGCTGTCGCAACGTTTTAGAGAGCCGTAAAATAATAAAACTGAGTTTACAGGTATTTCACTTATTTTGTATGTAGAATATAATCGAAATCCCATTGATATCGTTTTTCAATTGCTTAAGCATTCAGTGAACGTTATTCCAGTACTGTATCATGTCAGTTTAATCACAGTGTACTGCAGTGTGCAGACATAACTCAAATGGTAATTTATTCTGTACTGTACTTCGGCTTTGCTGTGCCGCCGGTGCCTTTTTTACGTCTGAAAATAACGTTTGAAACAAACTGTTTAATAGAACAGTGACATAGAAGATAATAGCATCAAGAAAATTAAAGCTACCTCAGTTTTGTGTTGCGGCTCTCCACATGAAGAAAATGACTTCCTTTTTCCCAGCCATGATTCACGAGCTTAGTTGCTGCCCTGTGTCAACTAGTTAAGTTAGCTAGCTAGCCAGGCAGAAGCAGACGTCCCGAAAGGAATCATGGGAGTAAAAAATAAAATAACTACACGTAATTTTAAATTTATTTTTGCACATGTTTACATTCATAAAATGGCCCAAAACGAAAATTATAAGCCGATTCTTTGATAACTGTAAACGAATTATTTAAACAGCATTTGTATAGGGAGCCTAAGTGACGCGATTCTATTTCCGGTCGATTTCCGGGCAATGGAGCCTAAGTGCCATAAAAAATGAAGGCGAGTTAATGGAGTGATAAAAGTAATTTTCTGGTCCAGTTTGAAATGTGCTACGGTTTTCACATATGGTGTCTGTGAATTTTAAAGATACATTTTCACATTGAGAAAGCACTCACTTTGGACAGGCATCAAAAGTTACGTTCGGTTTTATGTGAGAGTAAGTAATGGACTACAACGTTCGTCTCACAAATATTACGTCACCACCAAGCTTCACCATCAAACTCTTTGAAAATGGCTGTGACTTTGGCGAGCTTCACCTCCTTCTTTCAGGACGAAGGCAAGAGCATCAAACGTGGAGAAAACCACTTTAAATCGGGGCATGTGGAAAGTGGCAGCTACTCCGAGGGAGAGATAGTTGGTCGAGTGAGAGTCAGCATGCGGGACAAGCTCTCGTCAGCCGGGAAGCGGTAGAGGGAACATGTGGAAATGGTGTTGTGATTACACCGGGGCACAAAGCACACAGGCATTTTCAAATGAAAAATAGTAAAGGCGGTATACGGTTTTGAAAAGTTTGCAGGGAAAGATTCTGCTGTGACGTCAGTTATGCGACGTCTGATATGTAGTCCAAACAGAGTCCGAATAATTACACATTTTTACACGCTAATAAATCACAAACACGTATCAAAGAAACTCCAAACGCACATCATTGGTTATGATTTTAATTGAAGTACAGCAAATGTGTGATTCAGAGCATAAAGTAAAGTGGACCAGAAAATAATTATTTTCTCCTCATCCACTCTCATGTTAAATTTTTCCGAACTTCGGCCCAGTGGACCGACCGGAAAAGGCGGAGACTTAGGCTCCCTATAGAAATGATTCTGTTCCAAGGCGGGTGATTACTATGTCCGTGACCACTATAGTACCATAAGCTGTTTCCACTGTATCAGGTTGATATTTTTCCCTTTTCTTCTATCTGTATCAGCTTGTTGTCTTGGCTGATATGTTCCTTTTTCACTACGATGATTTACTAACAGGTGAAGGAAAAAGAAGAGAAAAGAGGGGAAGGAAACAAAAATGGGGGAAAGGGGAAAAAATAAAAGCAAAAAGGGGTAAAAAAAAAAAAAAAAAAATGAAAAAGGAGTAAAACCCCCCACAAAAATAAGAGAAAGTGGGAACAAAAAAGAAAGAGAAAATGAAAAAAGAGAAAACAGGATTTTAAAAAGGAAACTATAAATGAAAAAGGATAAAAGTGGAAGTTATAGAGAAATAAGAAAAAATGGGGAAAAAGAAAAAAGGAACAGAAAAAAAGAAAGGAGAGACAAAAGGTGAAAAACCAGAACGCAGATGTTTGGTCATATTTATTAGTTTAACTGATCATATTTATTAGCTTATTCTTAATTTCCAAGTGAAAAGAAGATGTTTTGACATCTGTATCATTTGACAGAGAAAAATAATCAGTATTGCTTTATATCGGTGATTGGCTAAGGCAAATGGGATCAACCCCAAAAAATTCATATTGCTGGATCATTAGTGTGTACACTTTAAGCCTTCCTTCATGTCATTAAGCTTCCAATAACATGTATTTGATCAGAGTGAATATATTAAATTAATAAAGAAGCAGGAATTTTTGAAACAGGCTTAACAGTTCATGATGTGGCTGTAAAATGTCACAAAATGTTAATTTATGCACACTTTCCCTTCTTCTCAAGAGTGTTAGGCCTAAAGTAAATTGGGTTGTGGTGATTTGATTATTTGATTACACTTTTTTTTTTTTTTTTTTTTTTTTAGAAAGTATCTGCTTGAGACATTAAATGTGCTAAATCTTACATACTTTAATAAGATGAATCAGAAATTTTCATTAGTTTCATTCTGGAAACATTCTACTTGTAGACCAGTGTTATTTTCCAATAGTGGGTTCCTATCATTTTCAGTGTATGAGTTTCAATATTTCAGTGTACGAGTTTCAATTTTGTATCATATTTGATACATGCGGTCTCAATGGTCAAATATTATTTTTGAACAAACAAAAGCAGAATATAACACAAATATATCAAACAAATTGGTAATTCATTTTTCAAAAGTATCAAAGTTTTGCTTTCTTCCTCTTTAATGACAGTCTTGTAGTCTCACCGGAAAAGCCTCTGGTGAATGAAGCCCTCCCCATTTGTCTGCACATTTTCATTTCAATATATTTAACAAGTTTGTGTTTGCTAATGTGTATATACTTTAAATCTGCTAGTAATAATCTGTATCAGTTTTATTTTTCTTTATTTCACAACATTTCCAATAAGATGTATTTGACCACAATGAATGTATTAAATTTATAAAGAAACATGAAAATAAAGTTACAATTTAGCTCTTTTTGAACCAGGTTTAACAATTCATGATGTGGCTGTAAAATGTCACAAAATGTTAATTTATGCACACATTCCCTTTTTCTCATGATTTATAGAGTGTGTTAGACCTAAAGTGAATTGGGTTGTGGTGATTTGTTATTTTTAAAAAGTGGGTCCCTGGAAAAACTTAGGGAAACACTGCTCTATATGAGTGTGAGTGTGTGTGTGTGTGTGTGTGTGTTGATCTGCAAAGCTGTGTTGAGCCGATTTTCACTGTTTGACAAATATAAAAGAAATAACTGATGATAAACACATGGAGAATTGCATTGATTGCACAGACAGACTTGGGATATGCTCATTAGATGGACTGCTTCAGAAAACATTGATGGCAGCAACTTGACAACTGTGAGCTAAAAGAGCTTGTGAAAACTATTTTTCCATAGATGTTTGATGAAAGAATAAATGAATGATCTTCTTTTAAAGTGTTTTTTTTTTTTTTTTTTTTACTGCAGATCAATTTTTAAGTTTTCCCACAGATATTCACATTCTGTCTTTCTGCACTTTAAAATGTTCTGTTTCATCAGTTTTTATTTTGATGCATCTTGTCATAAAGATAAATGTCGGTTCTGGCGGTTTGAATCTAAAACCAGTTTAAGCTCCTACACTAGATCAGATCATAAAAGTGAAAAGCGACTGAACTCTGTGTCCTGCTTCATTTCAAACTGAATCCCATCTGTGTTTCACACATTTAAAGGGTTTTCATGTAGTATTAATCTATGTCAAATTTCCTATCTCTTAACACCAGGGGGAAGTCACATCCCAGAAAATACTTACAATTACAAAAAACTGATGAACCAATTGTATGTATCCACAGATTGTATCATGTATAAAGCTCAGTAGTCTAAGCAAAAGAGTTAATATTGAAGTAAGCCTGTGTGTTTTCTTTAGGACAGAACAGGACACAGTTCAACACTTATCCTTCTCTTGTTCGGTCACAATGCTGTTTTGGAAAGAAGTTTGTCAATGGTTAAATATGGGGACACTGCATTTTTAACACTGGCAAATGTACTGTTTATAATAACTCTTATAATTGCAAATGTAAAGTGTTTCTACAGCACAATAAGCAAGTCATGAACTTTTCCCACTTGCTTTGTATTCGATGTATTTGTAAAAACATCTGTTGACCTTAGTTTTACTCTGGTAAAAATGCACGCAATGGTATGTCAAGTTGTCAGTCATGTGTCAAAGTACCTTGGGAACAAAAAGCACCACCAGAGTGATGTATGCAGAGAAGACGATTGCCAAAGAGGCGAAGGCGAAAGAGGCATCCTGCTGCGAAGACAGGATCATCGTCACCGGAGCCGTGATCAGGCACAACACCTGCCGGAGGAGAGAGATACACCGTCAGAGAGCCACAGAGGAAACACAAGAAGAAACAAAGGGAGAGCAGGAAGTGCAAGAAAAAGTAAAGACAAAGCATGGGGAGCTAAGCAGAGGAGGAGGAGGAGGAATAGACATGAGTAGAAGAAGGGAGGAGAATCACATCCATAAAAGCATTAGGCATCTGTTTATCATTCCGGGGAGGGCTCCCATGTGAAAACAACATTAAAAAGTCATGACTGATGTGGAAACAGCACGCTGACAATCACCACATTGTCATTTCATCAAGACCTGGAGCTCAGAGCTTAACAAGTGAGGAAGCAGCTCTCTTTTTTACAAAATTAACTACTTGCTAAAGTGAACTGTGTGCATCATAATGTCAAATGTTAGCAATAGCATCATCTAACATTATATAGTCATGTGATGGACTCAGTATGTGAGTTCTGCCAGTCATTTAACGCCTGCATAAATAAACATGAATGATTGAATGACAATAAATCTGCTGCTGGGTGAACATGTTGATCTGAGGTAGAAAATGATTAAAATGCTTCCCCTGGTTTTGTTGCACATGTATCCAGGGTGTGATATGTCAAAAAAAAAAACTGAGAGAGAAAAAAAGATGTTATGGGTCTGTGTACAATTAGAATTCGATCGGAAGTGGAAAATGGACAAAGGGTCCTCTCCCATCTACTGTTTGGGAGGGTGGGGGGGACCGACTCAACTCCCACCGGCATGGCCCTCCGGTATTCCCCGGACTGAACCGAACCCCGACAAACCGGCCCCAGGCACACGCCGTCCATGCCCTTGCACATCAGTGATGAAAAACTGCCTCTGCTTTTTTCCCCCAATTAATGGTAAAGAAGCTCCCAGAATGCAACTGTCCCTCTGCTGATTTCTATCGCTGGAATGGCAGATATTCACCCCCTTAAATGTGAGTATTTCATTCAGGCATTTTGTGTTCACACCGTCAGAAAGACTCAGACCGCAAGACCCTAGCGGTCTGAGTCTTTCTGACGGTGACAGAGGGTGGGACGAATCCCCCCCTTGCACAAATCGCACCCAGCATATCATCACATATCTTAGAAAAGTATTTTGTCCAAGTACTCAGGGAATCTGCACTGCTAGATGTTATTAAATTTTAATGACAAAGGAAGCATCTTAACCAGATTATAGTTCAAACAAACATGATTAAATAAAGGGGTTTGTTGTTTATTGATGCCTCACAAATTAAACAATTGGCAAACCTTGTAAAAAAAATAATTCAGCAATCACATTTGTTTCTGAAAAAGTTGTCAATCACAGGTAGTGAGTATACATAATGAGGCAAATAAACAGTTTCTGACCCAAAAGTATCCTGTGTTCCACATTATCCATTTTTCCACATAATCGTCAAGTGAATCTGAAGTGAACTTTGTGAACCTGAGAGTCACAAATAATAGAAAAAAAGGCCATTTCCATTAACTGTGAGTAAACAAGGCAGCGTGGTGTCAGATGCTGCAGACAAAAGCTTTATGGCTGTGATTACAAGAGTAGAACCAGTCCATCAAAAATAGCTGTACAGCTTTAGACATGCTCCAGCATCACTACCTATTAGTCTGAAACCTTCAGAGCAGGCATGGGAAAACCACTCCACAAAGGGCCGGTGTGGCTGCAGGTTTTTGTTCCAACCAAGCAGCAGAACACCAGACTGGACTCAATGAATCAACTGATCTCAGTCTTCAGAGTTGATTGGTCAAACTGTGAACTCCTGTTTGGTTGGAACAAAAACCTGCAGCCACACCGGCCCTTTGTGGAATATTTGCCCATGCCTGCTTTAGAGACTTTGTCTAAGATGTGTCGGGGAAAGGTTCCTCCAGACCCAATGACAATGTTTGGTGCTTAGCATGAAATACACTTTTGTTTTGACTTTTTTTTTGTTAAACTGGATGATCAAAAATCCTCTGAATCATCAGGCTTCATCAAAAGACATTATGTAACACTTCTATTTGGAGAAAATAACATTTTGGCAGATCCTTTATAGATTACTTTAACCCTTTACCTGGCAAGTGACTATTTTTGGTCATTTCTTCAAATATTAAATATGGGGTATATCCTGTGCCTCAGTAGTTGCTTTTCCATTGGCCCTTAAATTTCACAAATATAAGTTGCACATAAAGATTTACTTAATGGAAAATGACAATTTGGATAAAACCCTTGTTTTTTTTGGTTTTAAATAAAGGTTTTTGTGCTGACAAGAGGTGTTTTTTCAGGTGTAGGGCAAATGGTATATTTTGTAAAACTGCAATAGAAAGACCTTTTTTGCAACTAGTCAGGTGAATTAAAAAATGAATGTTGACAGACATTACAACAAATGAAGAAGAGTTTTAAAAGAAACATGGTGCAGTATGTGTTTACACACTAGGAAACTGAATAATTTTAATTCAGTACAGGATAGAGGGGTATATGTAATAATAATTAATTTATCCAAGACATTATTGTCTCATCTTGTGATAATAAATAAACAAATCATTGCATTTTCTATTTAATTGAAAAACCAATATTATGCATTGTTAGTAAATATTGGTAAAATTTTGCACATATATTCAATGGAAAAGCAACTAGTGAAGTCCAGAAGCATGTTGGTTTTTAGATTCACTAAACACTGATTCAGACAGATTTTGTAAACATTTTGAAGCTGTAAATTGTGAATATGACAGATTAGGTTTTTTGTTTGAGGGGGGGGGGGGTCAGTTATGATCTTCTAACAATTGTTTTATTGTATGCCTTTACTTTTCAGCTAGCCTTGTCATGCTACCTCCATTCATTACATGTATGGGTCTAGTCATGCTTCATAGTCAGGGGGGGGGTGGGGCTAAAAGGTTGTCTTTCAAATCCTCTGTATGCAATAGGACGGTACTACAACCAATCAGTGTAATCTTTAGGATGATGTAGTTTGAGCGCCAGAAAGTTCACAGAGGAGTCCGGAGAAAGTTACGAATGACTAAACAAAATTTGGGATTATAGAGCTAAACGACTGTTGTCGTTTTTGTAAAAAGAATTTAAAGATGATGTTTTCTCACATTCTTCACTCATTTTTGATGAAAGGAAATCCCCACCCACTCGGCAGCTATCTATTGTCGTTGTGGTTCTTCTTCTATGTCACTTTGTTACACCTGCCTTCGGACTCTATATGATTCGTTGGCCAGTTTCAGGGAAATCTAGCCAAAAGTTACATTGAGCATAACTAGACTACTACGGAAACAAATTAAATTCGCTACCGCTAGGGGCATTTAGCGTAGCTAGGCTACTTTTTAGTAAGTCCTGCTCGAACAATTTATGGCAACATAACATACTAAGGTTTTGATTTTCAAAGTATTTCAATGAGTGACAAGGGTTAATTTGTTAATTTAAATTGGGGCAGTGTGTGTGTGTGTGTGTGTGTGTGTGTGTGTGTAGCTGTAGTGTTCTTACTCAGACATGACATATATTGGACAGTGTGTATAACTTTACATTGTCATCATTGTTTGAATTTCAATGAAAAGAGTTAAAAATAAATGGCTGCTGTTACTACCAGCCCAGAGACTGTATACAGATGGATGTTAATAACCTCCTGCTATGTGAAAATCAGAAGCTGCCATGTTGCTTGGGTGAAACAATTTGTGCAGCAGAGACAGGATGATATGACATCTGCCTGACAGCCAACTAACTAGTTTCTGAATGCATCTGATCGTCAATACAGCTGTCAATCATCCATTTCTATGACACGCCATCTTCATGATTTCCTCAGTTCTTATTTGTTCCATGTTTTCTACCCAGTTTTTCTTTTCTTCCTTGTCCTCTGTGTTGTCCCACTTCGGCACATCCTGTCCTGCCTCCGTCACTCTCCTCCTTCCTGGTCTCACCTTCTCCCCTACGGTCTCCAGCCCATTACCTAAATATACCAATGACCTTAATTTATTTCCTCTCCAGTTCGTCATCACCTATATCCATATACATGCACTCTCTAGTCCTCATCTTTCCCCTTGTGTTTCTCTGCTTCTGGAGTTTAACACAGTCTTTTAAGCTGGACTCTGATATTTGACCTTCAATAAAAGTTTAGCTTTTATTTAATAAATCCTTTTAGTTCAGGGCATCTGAGTCTGCATCTGGGTCCTCCTGTCTTTGTAAACCTGACACAAATAATAAAGAAAATGAAAGTATCACAGTAACTTTTGAGACATTTTACTGTTTATCTCTAGGTTTTTGTTTAGTTTTAATTCGATAATATTATATTGACTGGCAGCAACATGTTGTTGATGGATCCATCCATTCATCCATCCATCCATCCATCCATCCATCCATCCATCCATCCATCCATCCATCCATCCATCCATCCATCCATCCATCCATCCATCCATCCATCCATCCATCCATCCATCCATCCTTATTACCTCCACCAAGGATGTATTAAATTCGGGTCTGTCTGTCTGTCAGCAGTATTACACAAATAGTTCTGAATGGATTTTGATGAAACATTAAGGAATAATAGATAATGGGTCAGGGAAGAACTCATTAGATGTTGAGCAATGAAGGTCAAAGTTCAAGGTCACACTAAAGGTCAACAGCTAAAACACATCAGTGGTAATATCTCAGGATTCAGACAAGATAGAAGAAAGAAAGAAAGAAAGAAAGAAAGAAAGAAAGAAAGAAAGAAAGAAAGAAAGAAAGAAAGAAAGAAAGAAAGAAAGAAAGAAAGAAAGAAAGAAAGAAAGAAAGAAAGAAAGAAAGAAAGAAAGAAAGAAAGAAAGAAAGAAAGAAGGCATTCAGAGACAGCAGACCTCCACCATGGCTTGATTTTTCATTCACATGTGACATGATCGAGTCATAGGTGTTGAGCTATCTGATGTCCGAAGGTGACACGATGTGAATGCACAAAAAAAATGTGTTTTAGCTCTTGACTTTTAGTGTGACCTTGACCTTTGACCTTCATTGCTCAAAATCTAATGGGTTCTTCCTTGACCCATTGTCTATCATTCCTGAAAGTTTAATCAAAATCCATTCAGTACTTTTGGCGTAATCCTGCTGATAGACAAACAAACAAACAGACTCAAATTTAATACCTCCTTGACGGAGTTAATAACCTGTTGAAAGAAATAAAAGCAATAAAGTATCTGATGGAAAACTAAAAGGTCTGCTCAACTGTATTAGATAACATGTTCTGTAAAATGTGCAGCTGAAAACAAACACAACAGTGTTTTTGTCCTGTTGCTTAAAAACACAAATGTCAGCTGTGTGACAGAAACACCCTTTTCACCTCCAGACATTTTACATCCATTTGAAACTTACACTGTGCCAGAAGTGTCAGCAAATGGCACTGGGTGTTTGTCTAAAGTGGCTAAAACGAGTATAATAGCAGCTATTTGAATGGAAAGTGCATCTTAGGTACTGCCGTTTAAGATGATTCACTTGCTATTAAGAACCACTGGGGGGAGGGGAAAAAATGATGACGGTCGACATGCCACTGTACTTTAGCACTCAGATGGATACCTTTCCCCGGAAATGGGTGAAGTAATAGCACTATATATATATACACCTCTACATATGTGGCCTCAAACATACAAAAAATAATCTACCATTTCTTCTCTTTGTGTCTCAGTGTTTCTTGACTATAGAGCATTCAGGTACACAATAAAACTGTGCTTTAGGCGCAGGAGAAGTGTACTGCTTGCTACACTTTATGGATTTTATTCATTTATTCCACCTAAAAGTCCAATTGAGAAAAAAAAGTTTCCATTTTACAGGAGCCATGAGTGCTAGTATCACAGCAGCACAGCATTGAAATGTATGATTCATTCCAAGCAAGCTGCTTTTGCTGGCAGCAGTACGATTTGGACAGAAACGTGTCCGGGGATCTGCATGTTATAGAATAAAATCTCAAGGAAGACTTGTGGAAAAGCCTGAATATTTTACCAAAAGCGTATTTCTGTCTCATTGTACCCCTATTGATAATCCTAGCGTTTCATCCTATATCATCAGTACGTGATGCTCTGTGTAGATACTGTTGTGACCATAGTGAACTCCCTTCAGGGATGAAAATACATTTTACTTGAGCCTGACTCTCAAATCTGACTAGCTGACAATCATCAGTGAACTTTTTTCTTTTTTCTTTTTTATCTTTTATGAGAGGCCAGGAAATATTTTAATGAGATGTGCTGTCAGGTTGAACCAGTTATCGACTCAAGTAAGAAAAATACCCCAACAGAGGCGTGAAAGGAGGATTAGGTTATCTATGAATCCCATTAACTGTTATCAACAAGTTCCCCCAAGAGGGTGGCTCTTTTACAATGTCTTCAAACACCGGTTAAAATTATGCAAAAACATTGGATTATGTAATAAATTAACAAAATCCAATACATTTTTATTTCATTCTGCAAGGACCAAAGTTATTGTTAATGAAAACTAGCAAAATAATGAAAGATAGGTCTGAAAAAAAATATATTTTTATATTCAGTCAAGTAAAAAATTAAATGAGGTTTACACAGAAAAATGAATGAGCTGAAACTCTATAAAGTATGAGAGAAATGTCTTTTGCTGTTTGTAGTTTTATCCCTTGTTTTTCTGCTGGATATGAAATAAATCAGCATCAATCCTCTTGTGCTTCACACAACATGACATTATTCATCTGTGTTCTATACATTTTCAATATATGACAGTGATGTGTGTTGAATACTTTGTTTTGGATCCCTGACAACTAATTGCAATAATAATAAATTGTGGTGAAACTTTTTTGGTCTTTCTAGACATTTATTCTGCCTTTTATGGTTATGAAATATGACTAGTGGGTTGAGAGTTAACAGTTTTGGGTTCTAATTCAGGAGGTTCATTCTGCAATATAACATAATACTTACTGAAGGTGCAAACTTAACTTAAAAACTCCTTCACAACCTGATTACAACCAATTAATTAAATACTCCATCACAAAAATAAACTAGAAAAGTACTCTGAGAGCGCAGACCTCCGTCAAGGTAACACCCCCCCCCCCCCCCGATCACCACCAAAATCGATTCATTAATAGATCTCTCCATTACCGACCTACCCTGTAAATTTCATCAAGATCCGTCCATAACCTTTTGAGTTATATTGCTTACAGAAAAACTCTGGCAAAAACATAACCTCCTTGGCACAGATAAAAATATAGTCACGTATGGAACGAACAGGACTGAAAAAAACCCCACCATCCAATCACTTTGAGTGTCCAATCGAAATGATTGAAGGGTGATATATTTATCAAACTCAACTGGCAACTAATTAAACCTCACAAAACCCACTTTAAAATAACTACAATTAAACTACTATTGACCAAAAAAAGCACCAATCAGTTGCATGTTGTAATATTAAAGTGTCTCAATACATTTTATCTGCCCTTTGTACTTCATTTCTATGTATTGCTGTAGCTATCATGAAATATGACTGCTGTATTTTTAGCGGTTCAATCAACTGAACAGTGAAAACCCTGATGCTTTTTTCGATGGCAGTTTTGCGGCGCTCCATCATAAGACCTTGCACTGACCAACCTTGCAAGAGATTAAAGTGTAAATGAGTTTTTCAGGTCTGCTTTTGACCTGAAGTCCCTGTGTCTGGTTGTATTCACACAAATATGATAAATACTTGACCCTTTGATCTGAAGTCTCTGAGATTGGTTGAATTTGCACGACAAATACATTTCAATTTGGACCTGGTATCATGAAATTTAATTTACTTCAAGTGGTACGAAAAATAGAAATTGTATAAATAAACATGATATGGTACTTTTACATAATGAGCTGTTTCAACTGACATAAAATGATAAAAATCAGTGAGCAGATTGTGAATGGCATAAATCTATGCATCCAGATGAAGTAATCACACAAGCAATGACATTGATTAACTCCCAGCAGATACCCAACAGCCATTTTGTGCCATGGGACACTAAAAACCTGATTTATTTTCACTTGAACATGCTACGCCGTGCTTTTTACAGAGGAAGCAGTAAAACATGCGGCCTAGTCCAGAGGCACAAGTTTAAGTGTGACGGTGTCGTTTCTTTTTCGGACTCACAGCTACGTTGTAAATAGCCATCCCCACGGCACGGTGGTCATTGATCTTCTCGGTGGAGACAGACTTGGTCTCGTAAGCCAGAAATATGCCCAGCAGCAGGAGCAGACCCTTGTAGCCGTAAACCACACCTACAGAGGAAACAGGCAGAGAAAGACCATGAAACACTGGAGGCACAGGATCCGTAGCCTTGTTTGCATTCATTAAAATACAAAATGTTTTTAAGGCGGTGGTAATGAACGTAAGGCAGATTCACCACATACTGTGACTCTATTACTGCAGCGTCGACAAGATCTTAACGTGGCATCTCAGCACACTGACAGTGTGACTGATTATCTGCTTTTACCAACATCAATAAACACACTAAAGCACATTCGCTGTTCACATTTATTGGTGTTTTAGTTGCATGTGTGCTCGGTTTACTGTGCTGCACACAGAGGCAGAGTGTTTTTAATAACAGCACTTTGGGCTTTTAAAGTGAACAGGGATATATTCCTGTTTGTTGCACATTAAAAAAATACAACTGTTATTTTAAATAAAACATAAAAATGCAACATAAAACATAAAGGTCCTTGTATGCATACAAATAACTACATGTACACCATAACTGTGCTGTAATTAGGACTGCAACAGTTTTAATTTTTTATTCATTTGTTTATTGAATTAGTGATTAGTTGTTTGGTCTGTAAATGTCAGAAACTGAGTTTTAAAAATGCTGATGTTTCACAAAGTTCAACTTTATGCTGTGATGTAAAAATATACAGTTGCAGAACAATTGATTAAACCATCAAAAATAATGGTTATGCAATCAAGCACCAACTCCTGTGTATCATGTGACTAAAACAGGAGAAAAGAAAACATGGAATGCCTAAAAGCACTGCTTTTGTCAGTACAATACCATAGATATTGATGCAGGAACTGAAGTGATTTTGGTTATTATCAAGAAAAGATGGAAAATGGCTCAATATCAGCTCTTAGGAGATATTTATGTAATTATCATCATTACACAGTATTTATATATAAGAAAATGCATCTTTAGTTGTACCAGGCCTTAAAATGAACAAGAAATTGAAGCTTTAATATGGTCTAATTTCTTTTCTGCAGTTGTACAGTACAAGTTATTGTTACAGAGGAGGAAAACAAAGAGAAAATGTTTAAGAAGTGAGAATAATTAATTCACATTTTCTTAAAGTATAACATTAAAACATGATCAGATAGTATTGCTAATAGATTGAATAAATTGTTACAATGACAAATAAAGTATATTCTATTCTGTTCCTTGAAATTATTTTCCAGGACATTTTCAGCCAGTACAAAGACAAGTTATCTGATCATGGGGTGGAGGTCCCTGAAGTGAGAATAAATAAAGTTAATGTGAATTTAACACAACAAAAGCTGATGCAGAATAATCAAATTCACACACACACAGAAATATAAAATATATTATATTACATATATAGTCACAAAACACCAGAATTCATGGATTTAGAATCTATTAATCTGTATTTAAAAACAATTGAATGTGTGTCTTTTATCTTAAATGTTAAAGAAGCACTTCAACTGTCTACCCTCAGATTTTATGTTTGCAATTAAAATAAGGCAATATTCCTTTGTTCCTTCCTTGGTTTGATGATGTTAAAAATGGTGCACAAGTACTTTCTTACTAGTACCTGTCTACCTCTAAACACTTAACTGCCTACTGAACCTGTTTGCACTTCAATAAAAAAAAAAAATCTTGCTGAATTTGACACAATTGTTTTATTTTTTCTATCTGAACTCAGAGAAGCAACACCTCATAAGGTGATGAGATGGATTCTTTTTTAGTCTTTCAACAGTTATCTGTCAGTGATGCTCCTGAATGTGACGTCAGAGAATAACACGGGTAAATATAAAAAGAAAAGTCTGCTGATCCCATGTGATTGCACCACATAAAAAAATGAGGGAATAATTGATTAATTAATTTACAGGTTATATTCGTCTCATATGAATAGGGATACAAATATTTATTTTTCTTCTTTAACATGTGACTGATACTACATACATATATTTTGACATTGCTGAAATATAACCTGGTGCATGTTTAAAGCCGGGGTAGGAGATACTTTCCTGGAGCATTTTTATTATATGGCTTAAAATCCTCTTCACATCTTGATTGCAACTGATTATTTAAATGTTTTAACTCAAAAATAGAAAAAGAATTTAGTAACTTGTGGAATGGACAGAACTGAAAAAACATCATAGAATCATTTTAACCAGTTCATCAAAATGATTGAATGGTGATATGTCTATTAAATTCAACTGCCACTTGACAACAAGCATTGTGTGTTAGGGGACTATGGAGGCGTGGCTTTGTTGGGATGTCTGAAATGAGGAGTTTGAATTGTGTATTTTCAAAATTAATGTTGTTTGAACCTTTTTTATTAGATCCCCACCACATCTTTAATATGTTTAACTCATAAAGAGGCACAATTCAATCACTGACCAAAAGCATCTATTGACCCTGTTTTATAATTATTGATCCACTAATCAACATGTCAACACATATGAAGAATGAAAGTAAAACACAGTTTTTCATCTTTTCATGGTCAACTGTTTTGACCCATTTGGATGATCAGAGGCCTCCTAGTTACCATGGAAACATTATTATCTTCTCCAACATTGATGCACCAGTAAAACCCATGGAGTTGGATCAATGACAGTGGATGAAGATGTTTGTTTGATGTTTAGTTAGTGATATATTTACCTGAAAAAAAAAAATCACTTTTTCTGCTGTTGTCTCTGTTTTTGTTATAATAACCTCAAATTTAATCTAATCTTTTATGAAAAATTACATGATCAGTGAATTAAATATGGAAAACACCTGATTTATAATGATGAAATACAACATACAGAGGATAATATTGTAGATAAATGATGAGAAATCACGTAAGAAAGGTTAGATATAGAGACAATTTCATTTGGGAACTGAGATAAAAGTAACACTGCATCTTTATGGGTTAAGGAGAATGTTATATACAGTACTTTACAAACATATAACTGTGACTCTATTACCTTGAGTCCTTTTGAATAAATTCCAGCCTGTGCACATGTACTATACTTTCAACTTCTTCTTCAACTAATTATTCAACAGGATAAGGAGGAACATAAGTGTCATGGGATGTTTTTCATTAATGCTAAATGCAGGAGCTGTTGTGTCATGGCTCTGATTAAAGAACAGCAGCGTGGTACCTAGAATCACACACTGGGGCAGGATTACACCACCTTTGTTCAGTTCAGTGTAAACAGGCAAAGGCAGAATAATGAGGATTCTCTCTACTTAATGGTGATAGAGAAAATTCTCTACCTAAAAAGGGCTTTTGAATGAAATTGTCATAGAAGTAAAAAGCCATAAATTGTAAATCTAAAAGGCCAATTTTGTAGAATACCACTCAGGACAAAGAAAAGAAAATTGCAAAGAAAAGAGAATATAACTGAAAGAGAGAAGCTGGGAATAAAAGGGAATCTGAGAATGAAGACATTTGACACATCTTCAGACTGGCCATTGTTTCTTTATACCGCCTGATATTAAAGCACCAGCTTTTCTTCGCTGAGAAAGGAAATGCTATGGGGCAATGGCCCAGTTTGTGACCCACATTATTATTTGAATTTCAGCCCCATTATACTTTCATAAGAAAGACAGCAGAGAGAAAGAGAGACATACGGACAGAGAAAGAGAAAGACTGACTGCGTGGGCTGAGAAGGAAAAAAAAAAAAAAGAAGAAGAGGAGAGGAATCAAATGTTAAAAGGGTGGGGGGGCTGTGAGGGAACTGCGATATGAGGACTGTTTAATTCAGAGTGAATGGCAGTGACATGTGCAAGTGTGCATATGTGGTAGCATATGTGTTCAAAGATATTCCAAACCAGAGCAGGGCAGAGTGATAAAGAGACAGATTGAGATAAAAAAAAAAAAAAAAAAAAAGGAAAAGCAAGAGGACATATACCGAGCCACGTGTTCATCTTCTCTGAGCTGCAGTGCTCCAACAAGGGCTGAATCAGGACATCCAAATCTTCTTTAGGGGCCTCTTTGGTGAACTTCTACTCACAGGAAGAAGGAAGGAAGAAGAGAAAAGAAGGGATAAAAGAGGGAGGGAGAGATAATAAGAAATGATGAGACAGCAACAGACTGGGGATAGAGGCAGGACTGCACCGTAAGCACAAGCCTAAGTGACTGTGTGCTTGATCCCCTCCAGTAAAGAGGTCGTCTTCCACAAGTGAGTTATAGATGGTAGAATTAATAGTATCAGATGTTCAATAAATATGAAATATAGCTATTCAGAAAGTCTATATTAGACTTTACTGTAGGGAAAAGTTAAAGTGCAGAACTTAGAACAAGGCAAAGTCTCATTTTCACTCGTTCGCACATGTACTACACAGCACAAAACAATGACATGGTATTAATTCATGCATTTTGAAGTTGATCACGAACATAAATATTAGTCATTCATGTTGCAGATATGTTAATAGCAGTTATATCCACAGGCAATGTACTTATCTGCAGATAGGGAAGAATGGGTAATGAAAATTAACATTCTGATTAATAGGAAATGGGTCGAGGATGTGAAGAAATGTATGATTAATGAGAGAAACGTAAATTATATTGTATAAAATGTGAACATATTGTTTTGTCTTTAGGGGGAATTTTTTTATTATTCTTTATTGCAGTTAAGTCGCAGGCATGAATTAATTGATATCTTCCTGCAACCTAAGCTCTTTTTTATTTTTTCATGTTGACAGCCATGATACAGTCTATCAAAATGGCATTGTGATAAAATATATTAATAACTAGGATTTGTTTTCAAAATGGACAGATCAAATATCTTATCGTGTAGAGGAAATATTAGATTTTGCTGATTAAATTTCAGATGGGACCAACACATTTTTATTTATTTTTTTTACCAAAGTAAACATGTAGTAAAAAAAAAAAAAAATAACATCTTTACTGTATTTTAATGTCAGTTACAGATGCCATGTCTGTCGAATTTTATACATCCTTTTTTTTTATTGTCAGGTGCTAAAAGATTTGTGGCACCATAATCTCCTTATTTCTTCACAAGCCTCAACAAATGCCAGTTTCTGATTTAACAATACACGTGGAATTAATAAGATAATCAGTAAACTATAACTTAATATGTCAGAGTTATTTCTCCACAGGAGTATTAATAATTTCATGCTAAACTCATAGTAACTGCATGACATTTAGTTATGTAAAGTCAAATCCAATATGCGAATGGATTTTCCATCATGTGTCAAGAACAGTATTATCTCTAAATGCAGTGAGAATAAAAAATATGAACCTGAAAACAGCAATGAACCTATTTACTGCATTCTTCATGTTAAGGATATCATCTGAAATGTTGCATTGTCAAATATTAAACTGCCATAAATATCAATATTGATTAATAAGATGAATATATTGGGTATTACATGTTATATATTAAGTTTGCATTTTATTTTAATACTCATTGCACACTTTCCTTGTCTGCTGATTGGGTCTCATTTGCATTTATAGCTTGTGTAAGAATGATTTTATGTCTACATCTCAATTGTCCTTCATTCCTCTGGAATGTTCTCTGTCTGTGTTTCACGTCTTCCTATTTGATCCACTCTTTTATCTTATCCTTCATCTTTATCTTTTTTGTACATTCATTTCTGTCTGTTTTCCCCCAAACCAGCTTTGAATGTTGTTGTTTTATTGATGTTTTAATGGCTAATTTAACTTCTGGCCAAAGGGCAGCTATTGAAAATTGGGTATTTGATGAATTTGCACGTCTTAAATGTTTTTAAAAAAGGGCTTTGTCTCTGCTGTTTTACCACAATAAGTCCACAGAGCACCTTCTCTTTGGTTAAATCACCACTCGAAGCTACAATGTGCTGCTAAGAAATACTGGATGTGACAGGAGTTTAGTGATATTAGTCACCTGAGTGGTTACCATAGTGATGGTAAGTGGATTATGTTCTGCATATTCATTGATAGACATCGTACATGCGTATGTTTCTGTGCATACATCCTCTGTTATTATTATACATGTTCTGTTTTTTTCCCCCTTGACTTTTTTCTTTATTTAAGTTGGCAAAAGGAGGAGTGAACTGAGCAAAGAAAACAACAAATAAAAGTACTGATTACTGATTTTAAGTTATAAATACCATTGACTGGGCTGTTTAATTAAGATTAACATGGAATTCAGAGCTGAATTACAGTACTCCCTATTTGGTACACAAAATATATGACCAAGGAGAGGCAAACAAAAACCTCTGCTGAATGTGTTGAGGTAAAATATATGTCACCCGATTTTAAATAAACCCCAAAATAAAGCAATGTGTAAAGCTCCTTCTGCTCTTTGTAGACTTGGAAGTTCTATTCTTGTTAAGAATCTAAGGTTTAGCTGGAGGTACAGCAACATCTAGAAGAGGACGTTTATGTCTATGTTTAGATGCAAAAACTGTCTGTTTTATAGAGAAAAAGTCTTTACACACCAGATATTCTTTGTTCATGTCATTAAAAATCCAAACTTTCTTCAAACGGTTGTTCAATTCATCAGTATTTTCACACAAGGCATGGATATTTGATACTAACATTAGGCTACAGATGATACTCTGGGTGATGTTGAATCCATTACTATTTCTATTAAATGAGCTGGTGTGAATATGAAAATCTGTATTTTCTTTTATTGTTTAATTTATTTATTTTTAAGATGAACTGCTCAAATAAAAATAACTGAATTGAATGAACTAATATTGGAATATTTTATTGCATAAAATGTTACAAATATGACCATCAGTATGAATAGTTTTAATGCATTATATTTGTGAAGTAAATATTTATTTTGCCTCCTTTTCTGACAGATTATCAGTATATGGCCAAATGTTTCAGACAATATTACTGTAAGCAAGACATTTAACAATTTTACACATAACATTGCAGTGTGGATAGTATTGATTGATTCGTTCTCTTCTGTGGTGATCCTCTAGCATCCGCCTGCACTAAAAGTGTTCAGCTGGTGCAATAGTTTCTGTAATGTGTATGATGCTGGAGTTGCAGATGTCAAAGCAGGAAGCCTATTATTACACAGATGTTTTGCAGAAGCAAAAATACAAAACACATTAGATATCTTTTATGTGACTGTATTCATAATGATACTATGGTGAAAGATACTCAACTCTGCTAGTCCCATAGTCTTAATAGGAAACACCACAGCTGTTAGGGATGTATGTGGAGTTGGAAGATGTGGAGTGTTTACTTCATTAATGAGAAGATCTGTTTCATGTTTCTTCCAGCTATTGTTTAAAAATGCAGCAATTTTATTTTAGTCAAATGTCTTCAATAAAAGCCAACACCACACTCTCATCTCTGCAGAAACCTATGAAAAACACTTTTAGTTTAGTTATAACTTGCCCGTGTTTTACAAGACGTGAGAAAAATTGTGATTCAGATTAGAATTCTGAGTCAATAGATTTTTAAGCTCTTGCTGGAAGTTGGATATTTGACTGACATGCAGTTCAAAAGATCTCAGTCAGTGGCCACCCATCTATCCTGTGTGTCGACATTGTTAATATCCTGCTACACACATATTCAAAGAACCTGGGTTACATGGAGCCAACAGTCACTGCGTTTTATGTTCATTCATTAAAAAAAGTGCCAATCGCACTGAGCAGAAGGTCTGCAGCGTTTTAAACACTGATTTAATACAGACTGACAGTGGACTGCAGAGAACTGGGGTTACAACATTATTACAACAGTAGAAAACGCTCCTGGTGCAGTCGTTTTGTTTATGCTCCTCTGTTCATAAAAGTGGCAAAAAAATATGTGTGTACGCAGGGAACATGAGCATATTTCATGTTTGCCTTGGTCCCCATCTCCACTGATTTTTGAAACTTACAGACGAAAACAGAGATTCCATCATTAATACACACTGTAAACCCAAATGTTTAGAATAATTAAATATATTCAGTTGTAAATACTCAAAGTTTCAGAAAGAATGTATTAACTCTAATGTATTAAGTTGCTGTAACATGTTCTTCTTTTTAAGTACTTCTAACTATTGTGGATATAAGTGAACATAACTTAAAAACATAGATGAGGTTCAACTGAGTGGAATTAAGTCATTAAATGCTGAGAATGATATTGTACTGTTATTTCTATTGTTTCAAATAAGGATGACTGAAATAAATAATAATAATAATAATAATAAGCTTAACTGATGTAGTAGATGTTGAAATACAATTTCAGAGCACTCCAAATAACCACCAATATGTATCACACCAAAAAAATTGCAATCACAAAACACAGTAATTTTATTCAGGGACAACTGTGGTTCAGTTGGTAGAGGGTCAATGAGGGTCATTGGTTCGTGTCCTGGCTCTGTCTGTCCACATGTCCAAGTGTCCTTGGGCAAAGACACTGAACGATGACTTACTTATTACTGAGGTAATAAGTAATGTTTTAATTTAAGTATACTTTAATAAGCATCTAAATTTTATGTTCTGGAAACTTGTATTTTTTCAGTTTCATCAGCTTAAAATAATTGAGGCAATCGATTGCCGTACATTTTTTGAGTTCTGCTAACTTATTTGGGTTGACAGTGCATGATTACTTTTGTTAGTGCTGTTACATGCAGTTATATTTTGAAACATACTAGAGGGATAAGCCAGGCCTTAATAATTAATAATACACACTACAATGAAACCTGGAATGGACTAAATGCATCATGTCACTAATGCCCTCTCCACACCACACAGGACTTTTTTCTAAATAGCCATTTTCCTCCACACCCTTGTTCAAACTCTGTTGCAAAATATTTCTGCCACATTATAATACTAAAAATGACCCAAACTTCAGCAAAACATAGTTTATGTTAAGCATGGATATTGTTGGCCTTTCTACTAATAATAATGGTTGATATTACTCTTGCATACAGTCGATACAGAGTTTTTATCTTGTCTAAGTTAACATATAAACTTAAAAGTATTAGTTTGGGTCATTGAACTCTATTCTATTTTGTAATATACAAAGACTACTGTATATCGTGTATTTATTATGCAATCTTTCCTTTAACATATGTCCATTTCCAAATGTGTAATGACTGCAGTCTAGTATAGATTGCATGATAGTAGATTGAATAGGGTTGTCTGACCTATATATCCTAGGTTTGTGCCATGGTTGTGTTTCAAAAATAGATATATACAGGTGCAAGGTCATTGCATAAAGCAACAATATGCATGTATAAAGTGAGATGTCATTTCATTGTTTCTTCATTTCCTAATTTTCCCTGTCCACAGACCTTACATACACAGACAAATCTCAATTTATGAGTTACAAATTATTGTTTTTGTGTAAATGAGATGGCTAAATGTGGATATAAATTTCTTCTTGCCAAATATCTCCATTAATGAGGACAGGGTAGTAAATCATGGGTGATGAAAAATAATAAGCAACCCTGAAAATTTGGGCTCGCAATAACCTGCCAAGTAGTAAATGTAAAGATTTAAGCCAGAAATGTTATAGTTACATTACAGGTCGTTACTGTGCTTTGTACCGAGACATGATATGTATCCTGAGTGTAATTTCTGGTCTTTGAGCATGAGATGAATCAGAGCGAAAGAACATTTGCACAAATGAGGCCCAGTGTTTCTTTGCTGTGTTATTGACTGATGACGGCGGCTGTGGCGTCTGTGCAAATGGGCGATGACACACAAATTATCTCATCTGTCTTTCGTACTCTACCTCGACCGTAATGTGCAGGGGATCCACAATCTGCCAGATCATGAGTGACAGGAAGTCGATAGCCAGCAGCACTCCAACTGTTGCGTAGAGTTTCCATGGCTCCAAGTGTTGCTGTGGATTTCAACACACACACAGACAGACACACAGACAGACAGACAGACAGACAGCAATCATCACTATCCAAGGGCATCACGAGCTATTCCACAAACAAAGACAAACAACCAGGACAAATAATATGACAGGCGTCCTTGTGATTTCTGGATGACTGGGCACGAATTGTCTTTCAGAATGTGTGTGTGTGTGTGTGTGTGTGTGTATGTGTGTGTGTGTGTGTGTGTGTAAAAGTCAGTGTGTCCAAGTGTATTTTGAGAGCAGTGGGTGTTTTGCGTGCTTGTGTGTACAGAAAGCAGCAGCAGCAGCAGCAGCAGCTATATTTGTGCTGCCACCTGAAATCATCATTTATACACACACATACACACACTTTACAACACAGTTTTTGTGTGGATGCTTTCCGTCTCAACCAATATCAACTCTATTATTCTTAACTCAAGCTATTATGGGAGCAATACAGGCGTAACGGAAAAACAAGCTGCAAAAATGAGCTTTCCTTTTACTCAAGCCTCTTGCTCCACAGATCTTTTTTTTTTTCTTTTCTGACCACAGTGGCTTTCTCCCAGCACCTCCAACATAGTAACAACCATCCAAGCGTGCGATGGCTGAAACTGAGAAATAAAATAAAGAAGAAAACACATTACACACAGAGTTGGGCGCCTCTTCGGTTGATTCGCATGAAAAATGATTTGAGAAGTGTTCATTCTTCCCTCGATTTCTCTGACTTTCTTTAAATACTCACACATAGCTCTCTGGCAAATTGCCCTTCTGTGGACATGAAGAGAGTTGAAAGTCAACCCAATTCGTTGTGGTTTGGCTCAAATAATAAACCCCCGGAAGGTTGGATTTCTGCATAGAACTTTAATACTCATCCATATTCATAAATATCCCATAAATGGCTTAATCTCTTATTCTTCTGATTAGGTCTTAGAAATTCCCACAACACATCACAGTCTGGCAGTATCTTTCTGGCTCCAGGATACATTATCGTTGAGAGGAGGCAGACGTACATGCATAACACAACAACACGGTTGCTCTTAAATGTATGAAAATGCAAAATAAATGTGATGACGTGAGCATTTGGTGTCTCAATTTCTGACTGCGCTCATGTGTAAAGTACAGTATCTATGTCAGTATGTGTCCGCCACCCTCATCCCCGCACTCTCACTCTGACTCTCTGCAGTGACTGATGCCGAGCTGACCTCTTAGAAGCTTATTCTACCAGAAAGCCCGCGAAGTTTCTAACTATTTTTTATCAGGCTGCACCACACATGCTGCGTGGCCTTGCCTCCCTTTTCCATTCCTTCTCTCCTCCCCTGAGAATGCTGAGAGGCTTATCCTCCCTCCCTCCCTCCCTCCCTCCCTCCCTGCCTGACTGACTGCCTGCCTCCCTGTCTGTCGACCTCCATCCATCCTCCGTACCTTCTTCTTCTCCTTCTTCTCGTCCTTCTTCGTGAAGAGAGTGTGGACCCACCAGATCTTGGTGAACATGCTGCCGTACGCCAGGCTGAAGCCGAGGCCGAGCAGCCACAGTCGGAACTGGAGGAGACAAAAGAACAGGAGGAAAGTATGTTAAGAGAGGCGGTGGTGAAGATGATAGTAGGCAGCAAAAGGAGACAAGGTTGGACTGTAGGTGACAAGGAGAAACTAAGGGGGAAAAGTAGGAGGCTACAGGAGATAAGAGGATGGGAAATGAGGTGAGGAAGAGGAACGAGATAAACACACAAAGTGGAATTTGACAGAAAAACAGGACAGGTAGGGAGAAAAGTAAGCAAAAGTTTATTTATTAGAAGATATTTTACTCCAGCTGGAAGCAAAATGTGCTCCACGAACTGTGAAGTATAAGCTGCAGTGACACAAAACTGGACCAGAAGTGCAGATATGCTCTTTTATCAAGTGCCAAGAAATAATGTGGATGAAAGAAGAAGAAAAGAAAAAGGAAAGGAACACATAGGGAAAGGGAAAAGCTAAGGCCAAAGAAAAGGCCAATAATAGCAAAGAGGCAAGGTGGGGACATGAATACAATGCAAAGGGAAAGAGAAGGAAGTAATGAATAAATAAAGCAAGGAAATGACAGTACAAGGAAAAGAAAGGGCAAAGGACAGACAGGAAAAGGGAAAGGAAAATGAAAATGATGGGACCACATAGAGGACAGACCTGACAGGAAAAGAAAGGGAAATATAAGAAGATGGAAAAGGGCAGGGGAAGGAAAAGGAAGACAAATGGGAAGAGGGAAGGAAGTGACAAGAAATATAGGGAAAGGAAGAAAAAAGAAAGGAAATGGGGGAAAAGAAGGAAAGGAAAGAAAATAAAATGGGAAGGGAAGGGCAGAGGGAAAGAAAAAGAAATAGAAAGTGGGAAAGGGCAGGGAAAAGACCAGCAAGGCAAATGGGAAGAAACAAGGAAATGAAAAGAATCCAAAAGAAAAAAGAAAAGAGTACAATGAAATGAATAGAGAGAAAGAAAATACAACTTTTGTAGAAAGAAAAGCAAAGGAAGGTGGGAAAAAAGGAAAGGAAAGGGCAGAAAAGGAGTAAGTGTGAAGACATAAGCAGAAACCAGAGAGGAGAAACAGTGAAGGTGAGATAGTCGAGGTGGGTGATGCAAAAAAAAAAAAAAGAGGTAGATGATAAGACAAGATGCAGAGTGCAACCAAGAGAGGCAGAGAGATAAAGTCAGTTTGAGGAGATGTGGAGATTGTAGAAACATAAAAATGAGTCAGAGCTGAAGGTCAGAGGAGACAGACAGAGGGAAAGCGGACAGCGACAAAGAGCAGGGAAATGACACAAGTGGAAATCTTCCCCTCACCTTCACAGCACAAAGACTCAACGGGTGACACAGAAACACTCCCACCCCTCATTAGTGCAGGGCTTCCATGGCCTCTGCTGTTCTGGCTCCAGCTGATCTGGTGTGAGCCAGAATACTTTCAAATACTTCACAAATACCTGTGTTGAGCCAGTGTACTTGATCACCCATCAAGTGTACGTGTTTAAAATCCTGAAGCGACCACTGATTAATTTGCAGGTGTCAGTTCAACAGAGGCAGAAGAATTTCAATTATCAGGGCATCGTGACAAAAACCAGCCGCACAGTTTTAAAGTGACTGACGTAACAGCATACTATGGAATATTTATATAGGTGGGAAGTAAAGTAAAAGTACCACATTACTTTTATTTTTATATTATTTTTTTAATTTTTTTGCACAAGTAGCTGTACTTCTACTTAAGTACAGAATGTGAGTACTTCTGAATATTTGTGGCAAAAACAGAACCTCTTATCTCTTATTTCTTCAGACACTTACATGTACATATCGTTACTTGATTGATTTAAATATGATGTTCTTTTTCATGTGGTTGAATGTTGATACTGTAGCAGGGAGACATTTATTTACAGGGTTATAGTCCCTGGAGCAGTGTTAGGTTAGGTGCCTTGCTCAAGGGCATTTCATCCATGCATGGTATTTCTAAACATCTCTAAATGGGGGCAACAGGTCAATTTCATAAACATGGATAACAATAATGGTGAAAAATGACAAGTTGGCTCATACATGCCAGCAGATATTGAAGGTACAAGAAGATGAAATTAACTTAAAGGGGGTCTTGTTTTTTTTAGCTTTATTCTACTGCAGATGTACAATAGACTTTAACAGTTCTAGTTAAAATTGATAAAATAACAAACAAAATGGACAACAACAGCCAAAAATGTATAATAAACCAACAGAATAATAAGTAACATGAACAAAATAAGATACAAATGGCACAAAAGTGAAGAAAAATAATAAAATGTAATATTAACTGTAGAAAGATAAAACAAAATAAGGAACAAAATTTACAAAAACTAATAAATATTTACAAAATGATAACTTAACTTAGTCAAAATAAAATGAAGTATAAATAAATAAATTAATTAATAAAACTCCGGAAAATAACTATATTTTTTTTCTCAATATTGAAACTAAACCATCCTTTCAGAACGTGTCTTTGCTAAAGCATCAGGGGTTAAAGGGTTAAATGTTATCTTAATAATACTCTTTGTTTTCTGCTTTTTCTGCTTTTAATTGAACATCTGAAGCACACTGACATATAGTATTGTTGCTTGATGAGCACTGAACCTGAATAAATAAATAGTATGATCTTAAATCAGAGGAGAAAATTGCCATAATTGAGTGCTGTCTGAAGTTCAACAGTGATCAATAATTACAGCTACATTTACTACCTACCTGCCTGAAAACAAAGTGTGCTGTAATAGTTCACGGATGGGGTGGGGGGGGGTGGGGGGTTAACACTGTTGTTTCCTCTCAGACCACTTGAATTACAAAACACTGAAAGGTAATTATACAATTTTTGAGTGCTGATGTCAGAAACATGAAAAAAAAAACAGTATAATTTTCATTATTTTACATCATTAAGAGTCATTTTTGTTCCTTTTCTAGTAATTAACATGTTACTGTAATCATCACATTACAAAGGTTGACCATTATGTGACTTTCATTACAAAAGATTATCAATCACCTGCAAAAATGGTAGCGATGTGGGAAAAAAAAACATGCTTTTTCAGACTTTTTCAACTAAAACATCAGAAATGTCAACTTTTTTCGAGGTGGGATATTTGTACATTATTCCAATTTTGTTGCATGAACGGAAAAGAATGTCAAGTGCAAATTGTGCCAAGAAACAGCGATCCACGGGTGAGCACAACACTAAATCTGCCAAAGCACCTGTGAAAATGTTGTGCAAAAATAAAGCTGGAAGTAAAAAACCTCCAGACCCAGAAAGACCAAGCTGAGCTCATGCCGCGGCTGACCCAGCAGCCAAATGTTGATTTGCAACAGGGCAATAAAAGCAGAGATAAAACACCTGCGGCATAATAGACATAACTGAGATATGTTTTTCTTTGTAGGAACCGCATTTTGTAACAATGGTGCATTTTGTAATAAACATCCATAATGTAATCACTTTTTCATTTCAGTTTGTAATAAAACCACATTTTGTAATAAACTGCCCCAATGTATTTTGTAATACATTTTAAACATTTTAGTGTTTTCTTACATATTTCAAATTGTCCATGTCTAATATGCCAGTCAAGCCATAAACCACTTGGAATGTTTCCCAAACAGCTCCTTGAGTTTTAATATCACACCACCAAAGCACCCTGCTGCTGCAAAATGGAATAACTCATTACAAAATGCGGCTTTATTACAAAATGAGATGAAAAAGTTATTACATTTTGGACATTTATTACAAAATGCGTCTCAACATGGACACAGGTTTGTTCCAGTGTATGTAAGATAAGCTGCTGCTTAATGTAATGATGATGAAGGGAGTAATGGCTTTGAGTTACAACACATACTGTACTTCTTCTTTTGTTCTATTATTATTTATCTGTATTAAAACTTTAAATCACCATTACATCCTCAGTTGATCAAACAGAGAAAACTAATCTTTTATTACTAAATCCCCTGAAGGGGAGGAAAGGGATATTGTTTTTGTTTCAGTATGTTTCTTTGTTTGTTAACAGCAGCAAAATTATTGGTTGAAATTGGTATTGTTTATACCCTGAGAGTCTTACTTTGTTGGTTTTTGTGCAGCTTCTTGTTCTTTTTGTCATTGTTAGTGTCTGGGCTTTTATTTTGTCATGTTGGTTCATGGTCACTTCCTGTCACCAGGTGTTTTCCTCCCCGCCCCTCTAATCTGTATGATTGAACCCGCTTGTTCCTCCCCCTATTTAAGTGTTGTGTGAATGTTTGTCAGATGAGAGTTTGTTGTTGCTTCATATGCACCAAATGAGTGTTAATCTGTCGTCTTGGATCCTCTCGTATATGACCTGTTTCTGTTTCTCGTTTCTTTGTCTGTGCCTTTTGCTCCATCAGAACCCCTGGTACTGAAACCTGCTTCTGCCCCTGACTTTGAGGTGGCCATTTGGATTTTCCTGGCTTCCTGGACCCTGGCTCTGACTAACATTCTGGCTTTTTAGAAATGTAACACTGGTGTAGTGGCTAAAAGGTGCAGGTGAGCTTTTATTAATAAACCCAAACAGTCAGTGTAGGTCCAACAGCCCTAAGGCAGCTTTTTATTAAAAAAATACACATTAACAAAACTAACAAAAATAATAAAGATGCAGTGGTGCAGCCTCTAGGTGAAGTGAGGGGGGCAAGCTATCAGTAGACAAAACACAAGATTAAAGAAACAAAACCCATTTCCATAACAGAAATCACCCATATACATGTGCCACCACCACCAAGAACTGCAAATAAGGTCACCACCTAAAGTGAACCCCCGTTACCCACAGCTACAAATAAAAGGGCCTGCACCCACTGCAAAAACATAAAATAAACACAAAACCAACTATAAAAAAAACGGCAATCAGCACTGGGCCAGGAAACACCATGTGCACAGGCCGGCTCAGGAAGAGAAAGTGGGCCTGTGCACCTCTGACCTTTATAGCCTGGGTCATGTGATCTCATTTGATCACATGTGATCCACCTGCCACAGAAACATCATCTGGATTACTCTTTTATGCTCTGCTGCCTCTTTGGTTTTGACCCTGTTCCGTACTCTGATGTTTCCTCTATCCTGTATCCTAGTTGCTGTTTGTGATGCAGCCCTGCTGACCGTCTCCCTGACAGCAACACTTGATATCACACCATTTAATATCATATATTATAATAAATTAATCTTTAATCCACCTCTGTCTCAGAGTTCTGCATGTGGATCCCTGTGTGTTCTGAAAAACTACCAGAATTTAAACCAAATGAGTTCATAAATTACACTGGTCTGCAAGTAAAATGCTTCTGGAATAAAAAGAATCCAATGTGCCCACATTTGTGTTACTAATGAAGAAAAATCAAGTCTTAAATGCTGGTTGGCTCAAGTCTCCAAAATAAGTCCTGGGTCAAAATGTAAAATTCTTAAAATTAACAAGAGAATAGGTTTTAGTCCAAAGGAATATTGGTCTCAGATCTACTTCCAAACACTGTCTGCACATTATGATCCATTCACGTTACAGGTTCTTTCTAGTGGAATATTTACAAATCCATTGTATCCATGTACATAAACCACCATATATGTGGAATAACACCATCATATATATTAAAAACATGAACTAACCAACACTTTTGACATTTGTTTTCTGATTCCTCTTATTAATGTATATAAGGTTTAGCAAGTTTAATGTCTGAAGCAGATACTTTCTAAAAAAAAAAAGAGAGCATTGTTACCAGTTACCAAGAATAGATCTGATTCCATTTTAGGACAAGTATTCAGAGAATGCCTAATCTCGCCCCTATTTTGTGCCGATCTCAAATTTCTCTGACAACCTGTTCTTGAATTAGAGCCGATAATGTGATTTTGACCTTACTGATAAATACAACCTTCACCTTTGACCTTTACACATTGCATCTGATGAACATTGGCTATATGTGTATGCCCATGTAATTTCATGCTGATATCTCAAGTATTCATTGAGTTATAGCCTGATATGTCTCTGTGGACAGACAGACAGACAGACACACTGATTATAATAATCTCTCCCAACCAATGTTGGGCGAGATTAAAAAGTAGGTAAAAGATAATTTTTTAAAATAAATTTTTATATTTTTGCTCATAATGGCCAACATTTCACATGTGTAAAGCACCAAAACTATTGATTGCATTCATACCAAATTAGGTTTATACATTTATATATCACCAGTGACCCAGAATAGAATATGTTCAGGTTTGGTGAAGGTAGGTCAAAGATCAAATATATAATACATTTTGTAAAACTTTTTTGTGCTCCCATTTATGTACAAATATGAAATATCTATAAAAACATACATTTTCCTGCTGATTGATTACATTTTCAATTTACAGTACTTCAAATTTGGCACTAATGTAAAGGCAACGGCACGACCACACAATGACCTAAGCTGAATCAATGCCAACATAAGATACAATACAGGTTTGTTTTGTCTACAACCATTTTTAACTCTCTGTATTATTCCTAAGAATTAAAAAAAAAAATTTGTGTGCAAATTATTGTGGACTGGGGGGGCTTATTTCCAACTACTCTGTGCTCCAACACTTGTTGTAACAGAGGTGACATTGTATTTTATGGATTATCAACGCAGCAGTGACCTTTCTTGGACTGAATAGGTGCCATAGTGCTGTAACCAGGTGTTCTAATAAACCTAATTTCCCTCTGCTGTTACCTGGCAGACGACAGGGAACTGCGATCTGTGGACGTGGTGGCCATCAATCCCCAGTGGAAAAACTGCAGCCAGAGCCATCATACAGCCAACTGCTGTCATGTTGTTCAAGTACGGCTGAGAGTTCTGAATGTACCTGAAACAGACACATTCACATGACATGAACATACACATTCAGAAAAAATGTAGGACGTTTCTTTTTACAACATTAATGACTTTTATTATGAATCCAGTTACACTGTAAACCCAAATTTTCAGAATAATTAAATATATTTAGTTGTAAATACTCAAACTTTCAGAAATAGTACCACTAACTCAAATGTATTCAGTTGCTGTAACATGTTCTTTTCTTTTTAAGTACTTCCAATGAATATTTTTTCATTAAGGGGAACTATTGTGGATATAAGTGAACATAACTTCTAAAACATAGATGACGTACAACTTAGTGGAATTAAGTCATTAAATGCTGAGATGATAGAAATACAATTTCAAAGCACTTCAAATAACCACCAATATCTATCACAGCAATAAATTGCAATCACAAAACACAGTAATTTTATTCAGGGGCGACTGTGGTTCAGTCGGTAGAGCGGGTCGTCCAATGAGAGTCATTAGTTCACGTCCTGGCTCTGTCTGTCCACATGTCCAAGTGTCCTTGGGCAAAGACACTGAACCCTGACTTAGTCTCCCAGTAGGACTGACATAACCTTAGAATACAAAGTTAATAAGTAATGTTTTAATTTAAGTATACTTTAATAAGTATCTCAATTTTAAGTTCTGGAAATTTGTATTTTTTACGTTTCATCAACTTAAAATAATTGATTGCCTTACATTTTTTGGAGTTCTGCTAACTTATTCAGGTTTACAATGTACATTACTGTCTAATTATTGCTTTGAAATGAAATTACTGCAGCTCCCTCTGGCTTCTTCCAGATAATTTAGCTCGGTCATCTATTTGCTTCACTTAGTTGAAGTTGTGTTCATAACTTTCAGTTGTTTTGTTGGCCTGAATCAGTTAAGTTTGTAAACTTGGAATGTTCTCCTCTGGGTTTACTTTCTTCTCATGCTAAAAAATCTAAGTGAAACAGAATGCATCATGAAAAACCACATGAGAACATTTGCTCCTCTTGAATCTGGGGCTGAGCTAGAAAAGTAAATACAGGGAGAAGGTCCTGCTTTTTGGACATGGATGTATTGAGAGAACTAGTTACAAGAAACTCTGGCTTGTAGTCATTTCCCCTGTGACCTAAAAATCCTTTCCCCCAAAGACCACAATGATAAAAGAGATGTCTGTAAAACTGCTGACAAGACACCTACAACTGCAAATAGTCAAATATTATTTGTTATACAGTTTACTTATACTTTATACTTATTGGCAGTTAAAAACAATGGGTGTTTAACCCATAAAGACCCAAAAACCTATTGGTCACCAAAATATTTACTGATTTAAAAAGTAAAATCCTTGTTGGTCCACTAATCCTAACAATACATGTAAATAATAGGTGTAAAATACAGTTATTCATCTTTTCATGGTCATCAGATATAACACATCTGAAAGTCCAGAGGCTCTGTGGTTACCATAGGAACACATCATCATCTTCTACAACATTATTTCACCAGTAAAACTCATGAAGTTGGATCAATGACAGTGGATGGAGACATTTGATTCATGTTTAGTTCATGATATATTTTGCTATATCATCTATTTACTATATACTTTCCCACGTGTGTTACTGATAAAGAAAACTGGTTGGCTCAAGTTTCCAAGATAGGTCTGGGGTTAAAATGTGAAATTCTTGAAATGAAAAGAGAATAGGTTTTAGTCCAAAGGAATCTTGGTGTCAGATCTACTTCAAAACACTGTCTGCACATTATGATCCATTCACTTTACAGATTCTTTCTAGTGGAATATTTACAAATCCATTCTGTACATCTAGCTACATAAACCACCATATCTATCTATAACTCAGCAAATCTCTGTCTGTTGTGTGTCCTGTTTGTCTGTGGAATGCCTAAAACCTGCACAACTCCACCAAATGATCCAAAATTTGGTGGCTGACTTTCCAGTAGGCTACTATGGTGGATTGGAGTACAAACTTTCACACCATTACGACATAAAACAACGAAGATATTAACTAATTTCATTGCTCTTTCTAACTTTGCTGCTCTGAGCATTGCCAAGTTCCGCCCCTGATTTGGCTACAGGGGTGAAGGCAGACTGCAGTTACAGTTCACAAGAAGTTTCAGTTGCTTCCATATGCTACAGGTGTTAAATACATTTACATGTAAAGGCTGGAATATGACTGATTTAATGAAGCACCTGGTGACACACAGTGTTTACTCAAGCCTCTGTGAAGAGCTAAGTAAGTCGAGCACTGCGCTAATAGCACTAGCCTAGCACTGTGCTACTAACACTAGCCTAGCACTGTGCTACTAACACTAGCCTAGCACTGTGCTAATAACACTAGCCTAGCACTGCACTAATAGCACACTTAAAAATGACAGACCCAAGACACTGAACCCTGACCATGTATGTGAATTCATCAACTGGTGGCATGAGATGTGGTGCTAGCTTAATAATAATAGCTTGATAATAATAACAATAATGATCATTTCACCCACTTCCACAACACATTAGTAGCAGACAATCTCACAATTTCTACGTGCTCTGCACTAGTATGTGCAATAACACGCCATCATATATATTTAAAAACATGAGATACCCAACACTAAAGTCATTTGTTTTCTGATTCATCTTATTAATGTATATAAAATTTAGCACATTTACTGTCTTGAAGCAGATACTTTCTAAAAAAAACAAAAAAAACATGTAGAGCAGTGTTATTTGTCTATTTTGAGGACATATGCAGTGAGAGTTTGACATAATCTCAACATTACTGCATTTTAGAGAGTTTAAAATAATCTGCAGTCCAAAAAGTCAAAGCTCAGCTCTGCACTGCATCATGAACTCATCCTTTGGCAGATGTTTCTTATTCTGTCATCCTATTGACCTGGTCTTGCATCGCCAGGAGGCCACATCTTATTTAGTGTATGTATTTCCGCACACATAATACACTTATTCTACACACAAAATAACACACATCAACACATACATTGTCACTCACTGGTCCCAATCCCCCACTTGCTACTTCTGAAGAACCTTTAATACCACTATGTGCCATGTGACATTTAATGCACTGTGGGAGTGTATTAGTAATGGGGAATGTGAATTTCTTTATGCAGTATACACCATTTGTTATAGCTTTGCATTGTGTTTGATTGAGGGTCAAATTCTAAATAAAACTGACAATTTGGACTGTTTTTAATAAATCTCCTGTTTGCATTTCGAGTCCAAATGTTATCTCTGATGACTAAAACTAACAGTGCATGTGTTATTTGGTTTAAGACCCCAAGTCACCTCTGATTTATGTGTGTGTCAATTTGACATGTAACAAAAAAGTGTGACACTACAGTCTGGACACATTCGGTGACCGTCGTACTGCATCAAAACGAGACTCGCAAGGACAAAAAGAGCCCCTGTGTTTACTTATCTTCTAGTGCCACAAAGAGCTTAAGAAAAATAATTTAATATAAGTATTCTGTAATATTTTAGGCGGACATTTGGTCTGCAAATAGCCTGATTAACCCTCCAGCATGACTGAGACAAAATGAGTTGCGGGACCTCCAATTTATGAGGTCCCACATAGAGAGTCAAAACACAACATATTTGTAGAAACCTGGGTTAAGAAAGAGAGCAATTTCAGAATATGCAGCATGCAAGGAAAAGATAAACAGAAAAAAACTGAATTAAAAATATAGGACTTCAAAAAATGTATATTTTAACAGGCAGGCTTTCAAACTCATATTCAACTTTACATTATTGTAGAACAAAATTATTATGGAAATGTATAATGAATTAAATAATAATTAACTGTGCTGAACTTTGAGGAACCACTAAAATATACACAAGTTGTTTTTAACTCTTTGATTTCTTGTTGAAACTCACTAACTGGCTCCATGCATGGTAACTATGGTGACCATACTTTCATACCATCATGTGTGTGCATAATTTCCTACCAGTAGATTGATTAGTATTGCAGTTCAGATTAGAAATGATGAATAAAAATACCCACATTGTATTGCTCTGTTAGAAGACCATGACCCAGCTTCTACCTTTTCAACACAGCTTTGAGACATTATCAGATTTATCCTGGAAAGTCTGGTTCAACAACAAAAGACCACAGGTTTTACATAGACTGGAACAATCTATGCAAAAAAAAATATTCTACTTCTCCTTCTACTCTATTACATTTTAAAATACCTAGAATAAACCAATGTAGTTTCAGAATTGATTGAAATACAGTTGGATATGGAGGGAAGCAGGAGTGTAATAATTACTAGAATGAAAATGGCAAAAGGAAATCACTTTGCTAAAAATGGTGAGGGTCACTACTTTTCAGTTAACAAAACAGTTGATGGTGTTGAATATATGTGATAAATATAAACATACAAATGTACATTATATAAATACATAATTCAATAATATACACAATTACCCTTCAGTTGGAATAGTATATTTTGTCTTCTCATGAAATGATTGTGACATTGTGATTAACTGGGGTTCAGTATGTGATCGCTGCAGCTGACCAAAAGTCATAACAGTATATAAACAGGAACTAAAAGAGGAATCTGTGAAAAATAAAATATTCAAACTTGTATTTACCATATGTCATGTCATTTGTAAATATTGTAATGCAGACATACTCTGCATCAACTGGATAAAAGTTTTGGCTCTAAAGCTTGTGATGTCTTTAACATGATGACATGTCTTAACCCACAAGAGCATTATGGGAATTTCTCTTTTTTTTTTCTTTCTTTGCCAGAATAAAATGACAAACATCCACCTTCAAATGAAGTCAATGGAAGGCAATAACTTGTTTTGTCGTCCAGTGGAGGTGGAACTTAAGTGCAGAAGCTCCATGAGCTTGTTGGCAGATGATTAATGTTAGAACTTATCCAGACAAAATGGGAGTGAAAAGCAAAATTCCTAGAAGTGAAGAATGAATCTGAGACTTGAAACAGCGTCACAAAGTCGCCTCAGTTCCTAAATTGCTCATTTAAACCTGCGACTTCCTCTGGTCTTTAAATTGGGCTGCCGTGTATTTCTGTAGCTTAACAAGGCAGTCGATGGCAAACTTGTTTTATAAAAACAGCTTACTGCATAAATTTGATTTGATTTGATCTGACTCATAGTGTTTTGGCTGCTGAGAGCAGCCGTCGGTGAAGCTGTGTTTGAAACGTAATCAAAGCCGGGGGAGGGTCTGACTGGCACGCTGGAGCCAGCCAGATGCTCCCAAAGGAACAAACCTCTCCAGCTCTCCACAAACTCCTGATAAGCTCATGGACTTCTGGGACTTTAAATCACTTTGACCCAGGTCAAACATAAAAATATTGTGTTAAAAAGACATCAGAGATGTGCTGCTTCTGCTCCAAAGACATGTATTAAGCTTAGAAATCCTAGATCAAAAGGCATTTTTTAAAGGAAGTCTATTTGCATTTGGTCTAGGGCTAGGCTTAAGATGTGACAATGAAAGCAGCTGCTAGATCTCACAAACCACGCCCAAATCAAAAACTTTGCACTTCCTAAATGTGAGAAGCTACATTTCCATTAACCTCTAAACAGGGAAGGATTTTCACTTTTAATTTATTTATGTGTTTCTGTTTTGCTTTCAGAAATCATTCCCATTCGGACACAGAGCTGCCTGGTTCAACCTCCCAGCCTGAACATTCTTTTAGGAGCAGCTGGAGGCTGTTAAACCATGTCGTCTTTAATCACTATTGAAGTTTTCTGAGCTACTTCGACAGGTGACTTTCATGTCACAGTCACAGTGTGTTTCTGACCTCTAGGATTCTGCTCACGCCCGGTTGAATAAATCAATCAATCCTCATTAATATCTGCTTTTTTAAAATCTTTTTAACCTTGCTCTTTGGGAAACAAGTTTAATTTACTTTGATGATTCAGAATTTTTGCTAATGTTCCTCAAAAGGACAAAAAAGAACAAAAAAATACAATCAATTATATTCAAGGATTTCTTATAATTTAGCTTCAAAGGTTCTAGCACAGAGTTGTCATTGAGGAGGTGAAAGTAGTTTCATTCAACATATATGCTGGGCAGTGAAACAAATAAAAATTAATTAAGTAAAACAGGGATAGATTAACATTTCTGTTGATTACATAACTCACTTTATTTCTGAAAAAAAATAAAAATTCAACCACAGACCCTTATGAAGTAAACTATGCACACGCTTAGATTTCTTATGTTTTCTTATATTTATTTACCATACTGGTAATTTCAGTACTTAATCTATTCAATATTATCAGAAGATAAACGGCTCAGCTTTCATCAATTTCTAATTTCTGTGTTTGCTGGAAGTCAGTGACAAACATTATCCCAGCATCATCTTTTCTGTTATGTTTCATTAACTTGTTGACATTCATTTGAAGAATTTCACTTTTTTCTCCCTGACATTTTTTCTTCATTGAATTGGCCTTGTGCTTTTAACAGCTTTTAAGGGTTAATATTATTATTTTACCTGAACCCAGTGTGTACTCAGAGCAAGTATACAGTCAGAAGAGATTTAGGGCAATACATGTACAGTCACAGAAAAAAAACTATTAGACCATCAAACGTCTTGAAAAACAATGGCTATGTAATCAAATACTAACTCCTTTGTGTATCATGTGACTAAAACAAACAGAAACGAAAATATGGAATGCATAAACGCAGGTAGCTGTGGTTCAGTTGGTAGAGCAGGTCGTCCACTGGCTCCGACTGTCCACATGTCAGAGCGTCCTAGGGCCTAAATGTTTCCCAGTAGGGTCTGATAGTGAACTGTACTGGTGTATGAGTGTGTGTCCATGGGTGAATTTAAGGATCCACAAAAGCACGTTGGGTACCATGGGTACAGAAAATGTACTATTTAACCTCAGTCTTTTTACCATGTACAATGCCATATAGATATTGATGTAGGAACTTTGACCACTTTTAGGTCATTTGACATGACATGCAGGATAGAAAGCAGAGCTCTGCGCAACTGCACGACAAATTCCCATTAGTGATCTAACAGCTGTGTAAACACATGGACTATTTATTGTAGAGTATAGTTGAAAATTATTCAGTGTAGGGCAAGAGATTCAGATGTATCATTGAAAAAAAACTTAAGGCTATGACTCATGTTTTACAGATTTCTTGAAAGATTGTTGAGTGACTTTGAATATCATCAAGAAAACCAAAGAGAATGACTAGATATCAGCTCGAAAATGACTCTTTTATGAGCTATTTTTACTTTTATCCTAATATTTGTGCAACCAAATGTACCTTTAGTTGTACCAAGCATTGAAATAAACATGATATTGAAGAAAATGAGTCATCTAATAATTTTTTAGATCATTGTAAAGGAATGCAGAGGAATGAAGTAACCCAAATTAGCTCACCTAAAACTGGCTGATGCTGCTGCACCTAGTGCAATTTAACTGAGAATTAAAAAAAAAAAAAAAAGTTCAGAGTGTGTGTGTGTGTGTGTGGGGGGGTGACTAGGTTCAAATACCTTCGATACACAGTATATTTGTATTTACACTAAATATGTCTAGACCTTTATTCCTCTCGGGTGCAGAAAGAAACAGTATGTATTACAAAAAGGCCTTTATTTCTATTTCCCTGTGTTTAACAAGAAGAAATTGCCCTGTTTAGTAAAACACAAAAAACTCATTGGGATTCACTCCCATTTCTGCTGCAATGTACTTTTACAACAAACACATCGATCAACACTTGCCGCCTCCAAAAATTTCTGTGGAAAGAAATAATTTCTTTCTGTTTTTTTCTTATACAAGCATCACTTTCATCTGATACTTTTAAACTTGTACAAGCTACAATTTAGTTTAGATGTTAACACCACACACAGCTGGAACTTTATGAAAACAATGTAAACTTCATAATCCAATCAATATTTAAAGGTCCTGTATGTAGGTTTGTGACCAAAACTGGAAGTGCAATCATATCTAAAATACTGTAGTGTTACATCCCTACCCCCTCCCCCAGACTAAGGGTTGCCCGATCCAGTATGAGCGTCTATTCCAAGGAGCTACCGTTGTTGTGGATTTTCGTCATGGATATAGGATGTCACCACCAGAAGTTGAGTAGGAAAAGGCTCAGTTTATTTTGACATGTATGTGTCTTTTATAGGCCATTTTCAGATACCAGTTACCCATGCTAAACCAGCTCTAACCAGTTCCTTGATGTCATCTGATTGTTGGTAGAGTCACAAGGACAGAACAGCCACTTATCTTTAGTACAAACTTATCTCCAGCTGGAAACCCACTCTTCTTCTGACTCATGCTTTGTCACACATAGTATATTTAACACATCTTCACACATATATTTATATCCAGGGGCAGATCTATGGGCAGGCCTGGGTGGGCGGGGCCCACCCTGATTGACAGCTGTGCCAACCACAAGCTCAGAAACAGAATTGTAGACCAATTTTCATTGCCTCATCAAACTGAAATGTTGATCAATATCCTTAATATAATTATATAGTTATTTGTAAATGTCAATGGAAATAAAATATGTATATTTAATTATTTGTGTTTATTAAAAAAAAATAAAATTCAGTTTCAATTCCAGAAATGCTATTACATTGTTGTTATACGTCCCCCATCCCCGTCCTCCCCTCCACACGCATGGGGGGGTGATCTTGCCCACCTGACTTCACTTAGGCCCGTCTAAAAATAGCTGTCTAAATCCGCCACTGTTTCTATGTATCTATCTATCTATATATATATATATATCTATCTATCTATATCTATATCTATATCTATATCTATATATATATATATATATCTATCTATCTATCTATCTATCTATCTATCTATCTATCTATCTATCTATCTATCTATATATATATATATATATATATATATATATATATATATATATCTATATATATATATATATATATATATATATATATATATATATGATCTATATATTCCCTTCACCATGACAAGCAATGAGTTGTACACAGGGTTTTATACGGTCGGGCTCAAGCCTCGGTTCCAGTGCTAAAGCCCTGGTTCACTCTGCAGCTCTGCCCAGGAGAACACACCACTGCCCGGACCACTGAGAGCCAGCGTCAATGTTCAAATGCAAATATTCTGTCTGTTCTACTACTGTCAGTGATATCATTATTTGAAATGAGCAGGATTCCTTATGGTCTGGTGACATTAGTATATTATTGGAAACCAAATTCCTACACACAGCACCTTTAAGAAATGCAAAAAGATCAAATTCAGGACTTAAAATAACCAACAGAAACAGACCCCATACGTCATTAAAACAAAACTGTTGGCTATGATACAAACACAAATTTACAAACCTACCGGACGTTGCTGTTGTAGATGTTGAAGGTTAGACAGACGATGCCAAGGAGGATGCCAAGGCCAGCGAAGACGGACACGGCTGCGAACAGCTTCTGAGACAAATACCTGTACTCTTCAATCACTACGGTGCGATCTGCCGGAGGACCAGCACCTGAACAATGACAGAAGGAGGAATGTGTAGTTAATGTTTTATTTTATTTTATTTCATCCATTACCTTTTACACTTCTCATTCAGTTCACTCTGCTGTATTAATGGACTGATAGAAGTCCAAATGACTGTTTTTGACAACTGGGTTTAGAGCTTGAATGGTTTAAAACCCATCTCCAAAGGAGGATGCATTTCTTCACGACCTTGCAGACAGTAGTTTTAAAATGAAAATCTAACAAAACTGTGGAATTTTCTCTCAAAGCTCTTAGTAATAAATTCAAATGTCTGGTTCAAGGATCAAAGAAGAATCTGCTTTGAAGAGATTTACACAGAGACAAGGATTTAAAGTACAACCCTTTTGAAAGCATGAAAATTACACTACAACAAATTTGATAACAGTTACATTTGGTTCCAAATAGACTTCTATAGCATGGATGGTATTTCTTTTCCAGTTTCTCAGGTTTTTTGGATGCAGATATGGTGATTGTACTGGTTCAAAATGATTCTGACAAACATAACCATAAAGGTTGAACGATTTTACTATCATTATTCACTATTGTCAAGTTTGTAGTGAGAGTGCAGGGACTCAATAGAAAACTGAACTACTAATGAGTTCAAGAATTCACACTCCATCTTATTACTCAGTATCTACTCAATATGGCCAGTTTCAGATTTTTCCCTCAGATTCTTGCAACAGTAAACAGTAGTTGCTTTTCCATTGACCCTCAAATCGCACAAATAAAACGTACGCATAAAAATTTACCTAATGGAAAAATGCCAGTTTTGACAAAACCCTGATTTTTTTATTCAAGGTTCTTGTGCTGGCAAGAGGCATTGTGCAAATTGCATATTACACAAAAGTGCAATGGAAAGAAACTTGTTTCACAGTTAGAGTCACATGAATTAATAAATGGATGTTGGCGGATGTTACAACAAGTGAAGAAGAAGAGTTTAAAAGAAACATGGTGCAGAATGTGTCGACACCAGGAAACTGAATTATTTTAGAATTTAGTTAAGGATAGAGATATGTAATAATAATAATAATAATTATAATAATAATGGATATATTTGTAAAACATGATATTTATGATCGTCGCCAAGTTCATGGAGTGACTTCTCATGTCATCTCACAATAATAAACTAATAAATCACCGTATTTGTGATTTAATAGAAAAACTGATATTGTGCACTTCTGTATTTTTAACATTTAGTAAATATTGATAAAGTTTTCCACATATTACCAACAGAAAATCAACTACTGTCTTGTAACTAAATAATTAAGTAGTTCCAGGCACAACAAACCCCACCCATCAAATCTATTGTAACTTATTTTAGCATCAGTCCAGCTGATGTCATCATGTCTACTGTGTGTGTGTTGATGTCAGCATATCAATTGAATCTACAGACGTCTGAAGTTTGAAGTAAATTGAAACAAAACTGATGTTTTTCTATAGATATGAAATATCACCCATTATAAGCAAATGAGAAAAGACAACATATATTAGATAAAATTTATTAAAAATATTTTACTTTTATCTACTTTTACCAAAATCACATCTATTCTGTGTTCCTGGCAATCTGTGAACTGGATTTGGTATGGATTCAACCAATAGTTTTTAAGTTTTTAAAGTGCTAAAGAAACAAACTGAATAAGAAACAATAACCCTTGCCTCACCTTGGGGATGTGGTAAAAAATATTAAACATCCAAAAGCCAAAACCAGCAGATATAAAAACTCCTTTATCCATTTATTACTAAATATTAGTGGGAAAAGGTAACATTTATTGACTCACTCCATCAAGTCTGCTTGTAGTAACCTTAAATTAAATGCAATTTCTTGAACAACTGTTACTTAATTTTATATTAATTCAACACATTTTTACTATTACATTGTCACTGCATTACATTGTGTCACTTTCCATTTGTATTAGCGTGTTATTGCTATTACTGTTGTACAACCAGTTGTCTCTCTGGGGATAAATGAAGTTGTGCTTGACTTGATTATACCACGTGGGTGCAGTGTGTGAGTCAGAAAAACTCTGAGGATTATCCCTGTATGAGATGTGTTTTTTTTTTTTTTTCTGGAAATAAGCTTTTAAAAAGTTGCATCATGGGTCATTAGTAGTGTTAATGTTGCTTCAATCTGTTCCTGCTAATGCTTTAGTGTCTGTCAGCAATGAGGGAAAAAAGCTAATGTTGAATGTCGGCCTGTTCATCCATTTCTATCGTACGGAGGCCCTTATGTGCAAACTATGAATGCAAAAGAGAAAGCGCAACTGCAAAAGGAAAATACATAAATGACAAACACATAACACAAATCCAAGTGGGAAAAAAACACAATGAAGAAAACACAACAACATTAATTTATTGGAAAAGGAAGGTACGTTCAGCTGGTTTGACTGGATGATGATTGGACAGTGCCACTGTCAGACGGTCCAATCAGTGTCAAGGTCACCTGAAGATGCCCAACTTTTCCATTAGAGTTAATGTTGTATTTTCTCTTTTGCATTTTCCCTTTTGCATTTGTTTTCTCTTTTGTATTTAAGTCTTCCCTTTTGTGTTTGCACATCGACATACGTTTCTTTCCATTGTCTCTTTGACAAAGCTTAAAATATGAAATTACACATAACATTATTTGGTGCAATCTTCTGAACTTTCTACATATGGAAACTGAATCACAGTGTTATGAAGTTCAAATACATCAAGTATGTTTGCAAGCACACTGTTATTTCAAATTGACAAATGTTCTGTATTTGACAGGTGTTACATATAATGTGCATTCTGTTTGGATATTCTGAATAAACTGAGCATTTTTAGTGAAAGACATGTGGGATATGGTGATTTTTTATCGTGGCTTCATGCAAATTATTTGGACATGTATAGAGTACATTAAAAAAAAAATCTAACTTTGATGTTGCAACACATTGGCCTGCTTACACTGAGGTGGAATAAAGTTATACATCCTTTCTGGTCACCTTAGATGATGAAAAGAAAAAATCCAACTATCACCTGAACAAGCAACATACATCATGTTAAAGATTATGACGGAGAATATCAAGAGGTTTATGGATCTGAACAAATATTCAAAATCATTCATCAAGAAGAGTGAGTGAAAAACTGTGAAAAACTATCCAATCCAATTTAACTTTATTTGTAAAACACTTTAAAACAACACTGGGGGAAAGTGCTGTATAGAAGAATAAATAAATAAATAAATAAATAAATAAATAAAAAAAAACAACAGTAAAATACAGGAATAGCTTAAAATACATACATACATTCAAAAGTAATATTATTTGGTCACACATTTTCATTAATTATGTTATTAACTGAACAGTGTGTAATTTAACCCAAACCAACGCTGCTGTAAAACATGTAACACAATAAATACAACTTTGGTTTGAACTTTCAGTTGTGAAAATGCTGTGGTCACAAAGGTGATAATCAAAACACACTGTCAACCTGGGATTCCCCTCTGTGGTTTACAGTGAGCTCACAAAGAGCAGGGGTGGATCCAGAATAAGGATGGGTCTGGAGCTGCACATTTGTCACAGAAAAACAACCCTGTACAGATGTGAGGGATTTATGCTTGGTCTAAAAGCAACTGCTGCTGCCAACGTCACGAAAGACTCTGGTGACAATCTCCATACTTGAAAAACATGTGACCCTGCATAAATAGAGATTGATTGATCATCTGTTTATTACGGGTATAGATAATGAGGAGATAATGAGGAGAGTGCAGACGTGCAGGGAATTGGTCGTTCCATTCACATGTATGCTTTTATCCAATTAAATCATGTTCTTCTTCACTTCTGTAATTGTACTTGGGTAGAGTCAGATAAATTGGGCATTGCTAGTAGGCATCTAAAATATGTTCTTCAAGACACATTTCACTAATGTAAACCCCCCCCCCCAACCAAGGTTCACCGTGTTCTAAGAGTAAAGGTCATAGGACTTGCATATATGCATTCAGATCGATGACCACAGGGGATCTACCCTGCATCACTGTCACTCTAAAAGGCTTTTAATGTCTATTTACATTTAAGATCTGCTTCTGTCTATTTATATTCACAGATATTCTCAACATTTCCCAGCATTTACAGCCCACTGCTGTGTGGAAAACATCCTCAGATCAGCAAGTTCAATAAAGCTTCACTGTTCTTAAACTCATATAATACACAAATAAATAGGGGATGTGCAATTACTAGAAAGTGACATTTCTATTTGTATGTGCAATAATTATTTTAATTACCCTGTTTTTATAGTATTTTATGTCACGGTTACACCTACTTTTTTTTTTTTTTTACCTCAGTATTTCAGTGTTTATTTAATCTGTTTTTAACCATGTTTTTATTCATGTTGACTGTGCATCAATATTTAGTTTCTGCAGTGCATCCACGATGTTTGTGTGAAATGACAAACTATATATCTATATCCATCTATAAATGTTTTCACAGCACAGGTGTAGAGAAGCCTATTACATTATTGTGTATATAAACTAACAGCACATGCCTCTACCACCTGCATGAAATTTAGATTCGGCTCAAGCACAAACAAGATAAAAATATTCTTTTCTGGACTATTACCAGCGACTCACAGTTAAATCTCAATGCCACCAATTATTATGGTGTAGTGTGCAGATAAGCAACTTTGGTGTTAATTAAGAGCTTGAGTGTTCGGGTTCAGTGATGTAAACTGCCTGGCTAATTATTCATGCATGTATTTGCTTAAAGAAATCCTCAGTGAGGAGGGTTCAAAGAAGGGCAGATGGACAGGGAGCCTCTTTTAATGCTCAGCAGCCTCTGACGGTCTGCCTGTCTAAATCCGCGCCTGCCTGCAGACATGTGTGTGCAACAGACTGTATGTGTGTGTGTGTGTGTGTGTGAACTCTTGAATATGTATTTGCCGACAGCACGTGTTCATGTAAACATATGTATGACCAACATGTAAATGCAAAGTCAGTACTGTAAGCTCATATGTGGGTGCATGTGAATGAATTTCCATGTATATAGTATCTATGTAGGTGTGTGTTTGTGTGAAAAGGGGGATGATAGAATATGTGTGCATGTCAGTAGGAGAACAGCGCAGCAGTGTCAGAGCGGCATGAAGCCGATGTGTCACATGTCAGAGGAAAGCGTCAGAGTGTCACCCCCTTGAGGGCCGTAGGGTGTCAAGACGCCCATCATACTCTGTTTAGATACTTGTCACTGGAGCCACACAACCAAACAGATCTGTTGACATCTAACTGAAGAGCCATTCTGTGAAGTTTGTTCCAATGTAAAGGATCAAGCTGGTGTCTCTTCACTTCCATTTATATTTAAAAAAAAAATATCCCAAAGAACTCAAAATGAGGTTGAAAAACTGATTGAAGTTTTTATTCTGATTCATTTTCAAGGCTCACACTTTCAAGGCAAACTTGTTTGTTAGGGTGGCAGCATCAGAGCCAGTGACGCTAACAGACGAGAAGGCTGGCTCTGTGATCGGTCTGAGAGTGGACAACTTTCAGACTATGGTGGACACGAGGATGCTCCAGAAACTAAAGACAATCATAGACAATGCTGAGCACCCTCTTCACCACACACTGGACAGACAGTGGAGAACTGTCTCTAACATACTGACAGCTCTGCTATTGGACAGAAGATCATTCCTCCCACAAACCATTGCATTGTTCAACAAATCATAATCACACATTTTGCACTATGCACTTACTGTAAATAATAATGTAATTACATTATTTACTTACTTTACTTCACACTATACAGTTAAGTCTATTTACACCTTAATATGCCATAATTTGTTTTCACATCACTTTGGTTTTTTTTTTTTTTACTTAGTACATAAATGCTACTGTTGCCAAAACGCTATTTCCCAAACTATATATTATCAATAAAGTAATTCTGTCTATTTAATGATTAGGATGATTTCACACAAACAGCCCTTTGTTCCATTTGAACCAAAAGTTCTTAGTTTGGTTTGTTTTCGTTGGGGTCAAAAGCATCAATCGCACTAAATCAAATAGGCTGAGACCTCCAAAATTGGGTGGTGTTGGTCCACTTGACTCTGCACCAAATGCCACACTCTGGTGCAGTCCTTCTGGCGAGAACACAAACTCGGGTCCAAACAGACAGTAGGCCCAAATGAACTATTTAAAATATACATCATAGGTGGGGATGACAACACTCATGAAAATAGAAACTCTCCTCCACTTGAAATGACATAAAATACACCTTTAATAACTCCAGTGCATCAGAGGCAGCTGCAACTCATTCTCAAATTGTATATTTAGCCAAAAATGTCCAAAACAGAGAATGTAAATGGACAAAGATCAAAGCCAGTATTAATATGCAAACTCTATAGTGAGTCAAAATTGGTAAGTGTATGTATATACACTACATAATAATTTTATTTCCTGGTGCAGACCGAATGTGTGGAAGGTGTGAAAGCATCCTTAATTATTTCTATTTAAGTTTCTTTGAGTAAAATATTGTCCCAATGTACAAAAATTAAAGTAAATCACTACAATGCTAATTTTCCACTGAACTCAATGAAGAAGAATAAGATGCAACATGAGTGCATCAATGAATACAATTAGTTACATCTGTTGCAACAGCTGTTTGTATTCAGGTGAATTCAGACCCTTAATCATGATTATGCAGAATAAGTCACTTTCATTTCATATAAATGCATTATGAATATCAAGTGAGAATTGAGAAAACATAAAAAAACACTTCTATTGAAAACTCTGTGAGCATTCACTGAACCATCTGCTGGTATTTGAATAAAAAGAGTTTATAGGAAGTTTGTTTGAATATACAGAATTAGACTGATCTCTGTTTATTTTTTCATGTTAAAAAATACCTAGAAAAACCATTTACAAACCTAAAAAGATGCTTTATCTCAAACTGACTCAATTATTGCAAAGCACTTTTCACTGAGACGTCGGCTCATTGAAAACTCTGCTATTAACCAGAACTAAAAGGAGAGAGCACATTACTCCATATTTAGTTGCTCTGCACTGGCTTTCTGTAGCATTTAGGATTGATTTTCAGGCCCAGCTCCTTAGATACAAAGCCCTTAATGGGCTAGGACCAGGCTAAAATTGCTTACTCTCTTGTTATTTGCCTTCAAGAACACTGCAAGCATCTGCTGCTGGTTTATTGGAGGTTCCCAACAACAGCTGCAAGAAAATCAGGGATCCAGTCTTTGGCAATTATGCCTGGAAAGCTTTAGAATATAGATATGAAGGAAGGTGGCTTAAAGGAAACGAAAAATTTAACTCTTCACTCGCCTTAAACTAATTAATTTTGACAATGCTTCTAAAAAAAATTTGTATTTTACTTCATTTTAAGAATTATATTATTTATCTTTGATCATACAAATTTATTATCTTAATTTTACAGAGTTTACTTTTCATCTACTTTCATCTTGTCTTGCATTGTTTATACCACATCATACATGTTTTACACTTTTTTTCCACATTATTTTATTAGAAATTCTGTTCATGCATTTTCTTTTTTGTTTTATATGCACTATAAAATACAACATGAAAATCACTATCAAAGCCAGTTATTTTTCCTTTTTCTTTCCCATATTTCTTCAAACAGTAATCCACAACAATATATAAAAGTTACCTGATATTATTAAGGGACACAAACATTAATAGAAACTTTCACTTCACTGCCCACGATAACAGAAGTAAATCACTAAACTATCATTGTGTTTTAAGTGAGGGCAGGTATTTTGTAACTATTGTGCATTACAACTATTTTATTTTCATCATCAGTTGTCATGTGACTGTTTTTGATTACACACTACATATAATTGTCATATCAGTGTTTTTTTCTTCATGCATTTACATAGTTAACACATTAAATGCACTTTTTAGACTCATAGTGAAGCTTGTTACATCATCCACTTTTCACTTTTCATGCTGATGGTATCACTAAATAATAATCCATTTTAAATAGTATCAGTGCTTACATAATTTTGCAGTGTTGCATAATAAACTGTTAACTTTACTACTTTACTCGTTTGTGCAACATGTTACATGTAAAGTTTGTTTTGCAGTTTTGTAGCAGAAGAAATGATGGCTTTGGAAAGTATAAAATTACAGAAAAATTAGATGCTTTAGAAATGCAGTCAAGTGTAACACATAATTTTGGCTCATTATAAATCTACAATTGGTAAATCAAGCCATGGTGTCAATATAGATCCTTTATTATATATCCATCACAAATATTTGTAGTTTGGAAAACGTGGGTTAGTCTTTTAATAAAGTGCTGCAATAATATAGTTTAAAATTAAGCAAAAATCCAATTACTAGTCAAATAACATGAACAAAATGCTACCCAAAACTATAGGAAAAGTTATTGTGGTCTGAGCGTAACTTACCTACATTATATAAAAAGTGAGGGGATTGTGATTCACATCATGGATCTAACTTGTAATTTATTCATATACCTATTTTTGTCAGATTGCCCAGTTCTACCTGAGAAAATAAATCAAGGGTTGGTTGCTGGTTGAATAAAAAATGCAATTTGAACATATCACCTTTTTAAAATTACAACCACCCTAACCTTCAAGCTGACTTTAGGAGACCTAGAATTTCTCTCACATGCCTTCAAACCTGCAGAGCTGTAGAAACAACTGTTAATGACTTTGGTCATTTTATGGATTTTACTGTCAGAAAAAAAAAAATAGAGCATTGCCAATTTTATGCGTTGAATCATCTTGATTGTGTATGAGATGTAGGAATGGAAATGTTTCTCCATCTGTTCAGTTCATGTGTACACTGTATTATATGACAGCAGGCAGCATATGGTGATGGATTTAAAAGTAACACAAGTTTATTCACAGAAGTCAAACAAACATTGTTGTTTTCGTGCAACTGAGTTAACATGCACCAAGTGAATGTCGTACATGACGGTAGATACTGCCGATGAATGTATGTGCTGTCCATTCACTCACTGCATTTGCACCATTTAAACACTTCTCCGTCCTTGATCAAGGAATCAGGACAGGGTGTTGCCATGGAGACCCGGCTCTATAACAGTTGCCACAGCGATTAGAAGCAGAGCGGAGCTGAAGTGGTTGTTAAGGCGACCGCGAAGAGAGTGAGAAAGTGAGTGAGAGAGAGATGGCTGGTAAACACACGGAGAAAACAAGCAGAGGGGTTAAAAAGAAAACACCCGAGTGTGCTCCACCCTGTCAGCACAGAGTGAGTAAAAAAAAAAAAAAAAAAAAACAGCTCCAGAAAGCAGGAAATTACTCATATCCTCTCAATAAGTAGACACCACACCAGTGTCTTTATTTAGGGACAGTAAAAATGAATGAGAATTAATCATGCTGAGAAATCGGGAAGACAGTCTCATCACCTCTGACACTCAGCTCAGTGGTGAACACGGAGTCGACTAAAGATCTGGCAGCTGGCCTTAAGAAGGACATGTTCCCTACATGTATACAGGTCACCCCCCCCCCTCCTCCTCCACCCCCACCCCCTCTGCTCACACTGACCTGGAATCAGCATTTCTTATGAGTTCAGTAAAGCCTTGGCAACAGATCATTTCCTTAAAAGCCTAAAAAAGGTGGCTCTCCACGGGTCGGCACAGCGTACAGGATTGATTAGTGGCACACTCGGTCCAGACACAAGTGTGTCACCTCTCCAGGGAGGAATGGGACAGTAAACAACCACAGAACTGGTCTCAGGCGATGAAGCAAATCAACACTAATAGGCTTTTACATCAAACTAGAGTATGAACAGCAGGACTTTAAGGCCCAAAGTATATATATACGCTCTGCTTAGACAGTGTGTATGATACTGTAGCGTCTCTTCAGATGAGGGTGATGAGCAGATGATGACGAAGGCTTCACTAATTTTATAACATGATTTATTAATAAAAAGATTAGTATCATACAGACACCATGGTCTACCTGTTGAACTTCTGCCAATCTGCAGCTCCCCCAACAAGCCACAACTTTTCCCTCATATAGGTTTGGTTGTTTCCCATAAACATTTGATATCCACACAAATGCCATTTGCTCCTTCACAGCTTCACAGAACCCCCAACATTGTTGACCCAGACTCTTCGGACCCCATTAAAACATACCTATCAAGGGCCATTTCTTCAAAAACACAAATTCAACACCTTCTTTTCAAAGCACTGACGTTCTTTCATAGACTACAGTACTACACCAAGTGGACAGATGCCGACCAAGGATATTGTCTTTAGCAAAAACTAGCTAATAATGAAGACTAAGTGTAAAAATCAAAGACTCAATATGTGCTTGCTTTACTTTATGTTGACTTTTGTTGATTTCAGCTAATTCTATTTATTTTCTAATGCCAGTCCCTTTACACCATAAGCTTCGTCTGTGTAGATGAACATGACATTTCTTTTTGGGTTTTTTGGCTCACAGTGCCAACAATATGTGATACTAATTAGCTGAGAGCTAATCGATAAACCCCAGGACACACTCTGTAAATGCACAAGCATAGGCAAATGCTATATATTGAACTTCAACTGACAAAAATAAAGATGACTTGAAACTGTGTTTACGAAACTAACAGTGTAAATTAAATCAACAAAATAAACTAAATTAAAGTCTACTAATTATGGATATATCATGGATAGACTCTTATAGAAGAAAAATGTCACATTTTTCTTGAATATTTTTACCATTTTGGCTGTATGACAAGCAAATAAAGAACCATGGCAAGAACAATTGTTCTTATATTAATTAACATTCAACTGTCCTGAAAACAAAAAGGGAACAAAATAAAAAAGTAAATCTCTCATTATTCAATAGGTAAAAACTATGAATAATCCCCTCAAATTGAAAGAAAATAATGTATTGACTGTTCTGTTTGAATTCTGAGCAGCCTTGACTTTTTTAGGGTAAATGTCTAAAACAAAAAAAGGCCAGAACTTTTAAACACTTTTTTTTTTAGTGAAACATGGAATAGTAGTTCCCTTATTTACTCCTTATATCTGGAACCTCTTTTTTTTCCTTTTTAATTTTTATTTCCACTTTTCAGGTTAAATCAGGATTTTCTGCAGCCAACTGGCTCCTGCCCTCAGTTTCATCCCACAGCATGAGATTAAATGAACACTGACCAGACTTCTTCACCAAACATCGATGTCTGACCTCAGTGATGATCCTTGAGCTGAGGGGGAAGATGCCCACTTGATTTATTCAACTCTAGCTGAGCCTCCCTCTCTAACTCATTGTTTACTTATTTGGTTAATACAGGATAAGAACTGATATTATTGATGTTCATATGATCAACTGAGAATCTTCAGCTCAGATTTGGCAACTTATTGTTATAGACTTTAGCCAAAACAGCTTTATGCTAAACAGTTACTTGGATGTTTCCTATTCCTATTTACAGGAGAGAACTTTAATGTTAGAAGGAGCAGATTAGTGAAGAGGCAGCGTTTGACTGCAAAAGAAAGACTTGTAGTATTTGGTATGATTCAGAGAGTTTTATTTCCCTCTCAGTTGCTTTGAATGTGGTTTACATCCATCCATGATTGTCAGACTGTTTGAAAATACAAGAAACAGTCACCTTCTACATTTACATAAAAAAATATTTGTGCATCAGAAAGTGGGCCTATGAACTGAAATCACAATGTGAAAAAACAACCCTTCCTTCTGCAGCTCTCTCCTCTCAGTCCAAATCTAAAGACTGAAGATGAAGATGGATGAACATTTTGCACGTCATTTCACAATAAAGTGCAAAAGAAATTACTTTTACCCAAACAGTGTCGAACACTCAAGTCTTGATTTACTGATACTCAACAGTTATCAGAAATACTACAACTGCCAATCATGGATTTAACCCCTTCTTGTCAGAAAACATATGTAATTAGACAAATCTGCCTCACAGGGTAGATTTTCAACATCCAGAGACCACAGGAATGGGTAGAAATTTTTTTTTTTTAATTTCCTGTCACACATTTGAATTACAATATGTTGCAATTTTAACTTATATAGGACTTTTCCACCTTTATGGTGCTCAAAGCGCTTTATATTAGCCTCACATTAACCCATACACCAGTAGGTTTCTAAGGTTCTGTCAGTCTTACTGGGAGCCAAAGTCAGGGTGCAGTGTCTTGCCTAAGGACATGTGGACAGCCAGAGCCAGGACGCGAACCGCCGACCCTTCAGTCATTGGACGACCCGCTCTACCAACTGGGCCACAGCTGCCCCAGTATACAATGGTACATAACCCAAGCACTTCTGCACAGTACATGAGCTAAAGAACCAAAATACTCTGCTGTGATTTCTCTATCACTCTGGAGATAATTAATACAATATGAGTGGCTTGTTTTTCCTGAAAAATAAGCTTATTTAAAACATCATGGAAGTGTCTATGATTCACAAAATTGGAATGGAGAGTTTACTTCACCAATTAAAGCTACAGGAGCTGAAATAAAAGAGAAAAATGGCATTGAAAAAAAAAACAATTTCATACTGCAGTTATGTCCTTTCTGACTAAACCAATAGACTAAATATAAAATATATGCTCTTTTATTATTTTAAATGGAGCTGTGGATTCATGTCTAGGTCAGGTCTACTTGAATGTGATCTATTATTATACAGTCTATTGGACGGTTAATCCTTTATCTGTGTGCAAACATCAGCCTAAATATATGTCACGTAAAGGGGTAGAATTATTCTATCTTCAACACAGATAAATTTAATTCAAATTGTGGTCCTGAATGGTTGTATAACAGTATGCTAGCCCTGTGATTGTCGATCCTTGATATGTACAGTTTAACAATTTTATATTTAGTGCATAGTCAGATATGTGAAAGAATGTTGCTTTACTTATAGGATCTAACATAGGAATTTAGTGTAGGTAGAAGAATAGGGTAAGGAGGGGTAACTTTTTTTGCAATTTCATTTTTTGCTTTTCTTCCTGAATTTCTGCTCAGTCAAATTAAGCACTTCAGATTTCACACATATCTTCCGTGTTTTTAATTACTACCTAAATATAGAACCAACACAAGGTTGCATAGATTAACAGTGTCACCTGTCAACAGGGTTTTAATCTCACTGCCAACTGGCATGGATTTTCTCCGGGTTTCCAGCATCTACCTACCCAGGGCCGTTGACAGTTTTGGCTGGGCCTGGGACGAAATAATCTGAGTGGGCCCCCCATGCACACACATACGCACACCACCACACAGCAACCATCCACACCCAACCCCTCTTTTCACAGTCTCTATTGACTCCAACCCTTAAATAACAAGGATACCAAACCCATTATAACAGTCAACCATTTTATTTCAACATTCATTAAAAAGCATCATTTGGCGCTTTAATCAAAGACCAAACCATTTCTGCATTTGTGGGGGGGGTTGAATCTATTTTCAAAGACAATAAAGGGAAAAGAACCAGAAATCATTAATTAAATGCAAATATAGCACATTTCTCCCCCAAATCAGCACATGAGGGGCCAGCTCTGCCCCCCCCCCCCCATACCTGGGCAACATACGAGTTTGTCCCCCCTGTCGACGGCCCACCACCTACCATCCAAACACATGCACCTTAGACTAAGTGGTCAATCTAAATCAAATGTAGATGTAAAGGTGAATGGTTGTTTGTGCTGCCTGTGATAAACTGACATCATCCATGTACGAAGCTTTATTTCACCTGTCGGTAGCTGGAATAGGCTCTACCCCCCCCCCACCCCCCCCCACCCCTCAGTATGACCCCCTAGGTTTAAGTAATTTAGAAAATGAATGAACAATTAGGCACAAAATTAAGCTCAAATACAAAGCATTTAGTTGAAAACCTGACAAAAAAATTGGGTAAACTGCATGTGGTCATTGTTGTCATTAAGTAAGTCTTTGGTAATGTCCAATTTTTTTTTGGTTTGTGTGCTCCTGCTGACTCTGCTGGAGTTTTTTTACACATTAGTGTGTGTAATTTTGGATGAGCGTCAGCAGCTAAATAACTAGCTTCACATAAACTAGTGGTTAGGGAAAATGCAGCATGATTACATATCATTTAGAGTGTAAGGAAGTCTAAATAAAGCCCTGCCGAGGAGGTCTAATGTCATGGCAGGAAATATGTGATGATGTTGACTCACAAAGTGACAGACAGACATGAGTTCAGACACAGGAAGCTGAGTGAAGGCAGTGTCATGAACTCCATCTTACCTATCCAAACATCATTTCCAAACCAGGAGAGGTTCTTTTGGGAACTGTCATAGTAGCCGATCTTCTTATAACTGCCTCCTGAAGGGTTAGGAACAGAGATATAAAGAATCAGCGAGACAAACGGTGCAAGAAGCAAAGCATTGCTTGTGTAAAATTATTCTTGGCTTGTGTTTGTGGGAGATTATCCTCCCAAACAGCGCAATAAAACCTGACAGAGCAGATAGAAATTTACGCAACCACCTTTCAGAGATAATTCCTACGCTTTCACGTTAATGAAAAGCAGCAAAATACAATGAAAGGAAGATAAAAGGGATGAGAAGGTGCATAAAGAAGGACAAACAAAGAAGTACCAAGGGGAGATGGAGGAGAAAAAGGGAGGAGAAAAAAGGAGCTTATGTAGCAGTCTTGACCAGGAATACTGATGAGGTCCCGCGGTGATTCAGAGATTCAAGTCAGGTCGTCTCATTGTGGATGTCAAATTACCTTGATGCCACAACCGGAAATATGAGACAGAATGTGAGGGGGGGGGGGGGGGCGGATTATAAATTCTCATCCTTTAGGACGCCAAAGAGAACAGAGGTAGAAAATAATCCTCAACCTTATCCTGTGCCGGGAAACTCATTAAGTCACTGGTGACAAATAGGATGCCATTTCCAGAAAGAGCTTAAAACGAGGGCTTGTGCCCAATTAGACCTGGGCCTCAAGTCAACACATTACTGTTCAGAGACTGTGCACATGTGGAATTAAAAGAAAGACTGTCCAGAAACAGCAAAGGCTCTCCTGAGAAATGAGCCGAGAGAAGAAATCGATTGGCACATTCAGCTATGTTTTTTTTTTTTTCTTCGTGGCCAATGAGTGACATTTAATGCCCAACCCAGGCCGGACAATCCAACATCAGTTAACTGGCAGTGTGGGAGCGCTTTACCTTGTAGCTGTTCGATTAGAGTCATGGCCATCCTAGAGCCCTGGGCGTCAAACACCACCTGCCCCTGAGAGACAAGAGGAGAACAGAGTGTGTTTTATTGCGAATACTTTGGCCTGTTGTCTTCTGTACTTATATTCTCATTACAAGCACCGTAACTCATGACTTATTACACTTCAAGCGTTCAGGTGGGATACTTTCAGATTGAGAAGGAAAGGTGGCGGGATGAAGCAGAGGTGGCTGAGCTTGTTATTTTTCGTCACCTCATGCAAGGATATTGTATCTGACAGCGAAGGCATGACAGGAAATGAGGAGGGAGAACGATGGGAAATGAATGTAAAAAAGGTCTGCGGTTGGATGTAAACCATGGGGATCATTGTTAACAGTCAGTGCCTTAACTTTGGTCAGCTTTTATACAACTAAATGTTAACCAGAGAAAACACACAATCTCAGTCAAGTGAATTTTACACCATGAAGAATCTGATAAATTCCTGAAAATGTAATTAAATTTTGCACTTAAGCTGATACAAAAATGTAATAAAAACCCAAAGGGTACTTCAAGGATAATGTATTTTTCTAGGTTAACTTGGGACTTAGTGTTACCTAATATAGGTTCAGCAAAAAGCCAGAAGATTTTTACTGGCCTTTGGATTAACATTTCACAATGATCTACACAGATGATGACAACAATTACGATATTTGAAGCAGAACATTTTAAATATGAAAAGCAGAATACTAACATTAATGCTACCAGAGGTGGCAAAAATAAATAATTTCTTTGATGCTTACAGGCCAGGCCATAGAAACTGATAGGACTGATGTTTCAGTGATTCTTATTCACAGACAACAAACTTTTAAGGACTGGCATGAACATACATACATCAGGGCTGTCAAATAATCAAACTTTGTAATCAGTTTAATCACAGGGTTGCTTTGGACTCATTTTTATTAATCATGATTAAAACATGTTATGTCAGTCAACCGTTTTGTCTGTCAGTCTGGTTTTTTTGTACTCAAATTTCCCACAAAATACACTAAGAAACACAACAAAACCAGAAGAAAAACTGTAAAAAAAACAAACAAAAAAAAAAAAAAAAACATGCTAACCTCCACTACAAGTCCAAAAAAAGCAATGAAAAATTCAAATCATATTCAAAAACTTTCCTAAAATATAAAAGAAGAAAAAAAACACTAGTAAAAATATCCAAAATGTATGTAAATTTTTTTTGATCTATCATTAATTATTGTTGATTGCATATATATATATATATATATATATATATATATATATATATATGCAATTAACAAGTTTATTCAACAATTTCAACAAAATAATTTGAAACAAAACAACAGTAAACAAGTGAATTAAAAAGTTGAATTAAGATTAATTATGATGATTGCTTAATACATGTTAATCCATTCATTTTGCCAGGACTACTTATAACGTAAGTATAATGTCATATATGTTTATGTATGAGTTTGCAACTGTGTCTGAATCTTCTTGATGCTGGTGGAGCCTATCATGTGGCAGCAGCTTTTTTAGGATTGTGCATCATTTCATTTGCTGCAACATGTCAAATGACAATAAAGCTAATCTAATCTAAAATAATCTTAGGCTGAAAAATGCAGAAATACTGATTGTTTATTGCAGTAAAAATCAAAAAGTACAAGAAGTACAGGAACTACAGGATGTATTCTATTAAATGTAAAAAGTACCCGTGTTTGTCAGTCATATGTCATATTTTAACATTTCCATTTTGTTGGTTTATTTTATATAATGTGACAGCCAGTGTAGGAATTAAATATTCACTAAATCAAACAGTGTGACAAAAGCATGGAAAAGTAACAAACATATCCTTTAATCCTTAAAACATATTTGGCTTTGACCTAATTCCTCATTTGACAGTTTTTTAAAAAATGCCACAAATCCAAAATACAACCAAAACAAATGTGCGGGACACATCCATCAGGTGGTGGATATGAATAGTTGATGGTTTTAAGGCTGATGGAGATCTGGTAAATATGCTTTACCTGTCAAATCTGGAAAAGTAAACCACTGCATTTAGGATTTTCAAAGCATTTAAATGTAAAACACCAAATAAATCATAGGTCTCAGTTGACTGACTTCAACATTCTAGCAATTTTACACAATTCACTTCTTGTACGATAACTTTTCCTTTGACTTAATGTAATAGTACAGTCTGCAACTAGGGATGCAGGTTACTGATGATACATTAATCATTAGTTGGTTGACTTTGTCGATCGTTTAATGATTAACTGATATGCGACAATTTTCCTGAGCATTTGAATTTCTCTTCCAATAGAGTCTACAAGAATAAAAGCTAATAAATAATATTTATATACTTAATGAAAAAAGCATGTCATACTGTATTCCTTAATAATTGATTAATTACACCATTAGGGATACATTACAGGCGCTGACATAACCAAATAAATTCAGGAAACTAAATTCTGTAACTCCACCCAGAAAAGGGCATTTAACCAACAATTATTTTATTTAATCGAGCAAATTCTTATCAACAAGTAATCAACAGTCGATTCTTTTTTTACATCCCGTATCTGTAACTGACCTGTACGTATATACAGAGCAGTGAGAGGACCAGACTGTATGTTGAGTTTGATGATGTTTACAACCTCTGGAGTCTTACCTTCACACTTGTTCAGCAGCAAAATATATAATTGGAACATTTGTCAGCGTAATTACTCCACCATGTTATGTTTTTGCCGACAGACAGACAGACAGATAAATATCAGATATTTATCTGTCTGTCTGATTGTTACAGATAAGTCAAAAACTTATAGAAGGATTTGGCTGAAATTTTCAGAAAATGTTGATACTGACAAATGGAAAACAAATAATTACATTTTGGTGGTGATCAGTGGAGGTATAGGGAGGGTGGGGGGGGGGGTTCATTTGGTTGGTTGGGGAAAGTGAAACCTATCTGAGAGTCTGCACTCTCTTAGTGCTTTTCTAGTTTATGTTTATATAAAACAAATCATGAAAACCTCAGGCCTTATTAAAGCAATTCCAGGTGTTAAGTGTCGGTGTAAGACTCTTTACTATTTATCCCACAGGTGGGTCTTTTGCATGTCAGTAATTATTTTTTTTATCTGTAAATTATGCAAATACAAGTCTTAAAAGCCTATCTAACGCTGTTAATGCTTCAAATAAGCAACATACTGAATGAGTATATGTGTATGAGATGTTTTTACTAGCACAACATTGCCAGATGCTTATTCTGACCCTGTGGATCTTTTCTGTATGTTTTTGGGAATGTCCAAGATGATGTCTGCGCTCTTGCAGAATGTCCAGGGGTACAATTATGAACAGACCTGGTTTTACATCTAACTAATGACTCACTCTATCCCCTGCAAAAGTATAAAATACATGACTAAAATGTAGCTGTCTGGATTTAGTGCAGATAAAAAGACTGTAGTCCAGGATTAGAAACCTCCTCTTGACATTTCAGGAACTCTGTGGTTTTGGCGCTTCTTGGATATTCCTTCCCTGGAGCCATCATCAGCAGAGGTCAATAATATACAAACAAATACAGCTGCAATAGATATGGTATCTAACTTTATATGGAGTTTTGTTAACTTATAATAATTTCTATTTCTTGGATGTTTTTCTTCCTGTTTACTTACTGAAACTCCCTCAAACGAGCTGGTGTTGAGCGCCCTGTAGATCTCAGATGTGATGTCGTGGTTGTTGTAGTTGAAGTCCTCCAGGCGTCGGCCCTTGGCTTTCAGTGGCTCCACCGTCTTATTGAGGGCAAGGGCAAGAGCCCACACGGCGTCATACGCCAGAGGGGCTTCCTGAAACCCTCCCGTTTCTTCAGGGTTTTTCCCGCCAAGACGTGACATCAATGCAGCCAGAAACTCCTGTGATGTCTGAAAGTAGGAAAGAAATGTATCACCTTAACACCTATCAGTCAGTGATTTTTAGAAACACCTGTCACAGACAAGAGGTCACACAGTGCTTTACAGTGCAAAACAATTAAAATACACTTTAAAATACTGTTCAAATATGGGTGAAATACAGTTAAAACACCCTTAAAATGCAATAAATATATTAAGTGCAGTCAATTTGTAGCAGCCCCGAGTCATTTTGACTGTATTTTTAGGAGTCAACATAGCAAAAAAAATCGGATTAGCCACCTGATTTTTTCTTATTGTGCATATAAAGTAAAAAGATGGTGAGCCATAATGACTTTAATTGTTACTGTCTTTTAATCTAAACATTTATTCACTTCTTTGTAAGGTAACAAGATTTGCAGTCAGGGACCACACATATTAAAGCAGGCTGGATTAGCCTCTAATTTCCTTAAATAGACACATTTTTCAAACATGCTCTCTAATGCTATTGATGCTAATATCATGGATTCCTCAAAAAGTATCATCAGTACATTTTTACTAAGCTTATAAAATCCTGAAGCTTGACACCAATTACTTTTTTAGTTCAGCCTCAGAGCAAAATATCATCATTAGTTGTGGAAATGTTTTTGACACTTATTTGTAAAGTTTATTTTTGTATCCGCAATGGAGAGTTTTTCATAAAATCATCAAGGAAATTGGGAACATATATAGCCTACTTTCCATCTTTGTCAGGCCTACAGATTTTCAGTTGGTGGTGCCTTCAGGGAACCTCGTCACTAGGATACATTCTGCTTACACTGTATATTCTGGTATAGTTAAAATGTTCTGTTATACATATATATGAACACTGCAGGACAAATATGAACCAAAAAGTCTGAGAAACAGTGCTCATCAGTAACTACTGCAGATGTTGAGTTCAGGGCATTTTCACAACAGAAAATCCAAACTAAGGTCCAAACTATGTTATGTTTTAATTATTATTCATTGCACACATACTGTATTATCCAGTTAGTTTTACTTGCAGTATTTAGAGGAGTTCTGTGTGATCCAGACCAAGACTACCACTTTGTGGTCAGATCAGAGACTGGTCTACTGTGTAATATGGTGAAGAGAAGCTTGCACTGTTTGGATGAAAATAAAATAAAATAAAATAAAATAAAATAAAATAAAATAAAATAAAATAAAATAAAATAAAATAAAATAAAATAAAATAAAATAAAATAAAATAAAATAGGTGGGTTTCTAAGTGCTCTTGGATGTAACGTCACTATTTGTCATTTTCAAGGATTGGATCATGAAACAGGAAGTCTTAAAAATGCTTTACTATTCAGAATGTTAACCATGAAGATCCCGTGCTAATTTTGTGGCTGTTCTAAAATCTTTTTTCCCTCCATATTTATCTTTTCTAAAGTGATTTATCAGCATTTATTCTAACATTATACTCTACATTTTGTTTTGTTTTTCAGTGAAAATCAGGTATTTTCTTATATTTAATTTATTGTTACTCGAGATGTTCATAAAAACTCAAATTAAAGTGAAGTGTGATTATGTCAGAGACACAAAAACCAAAGAAGAAAAAGTGACTTTTTCAGTAAAATATATCTATAACTGAACATAAAACAAATGTTTCCAACCACTGTCATTGATCAAACTTCATGAGTTTTACTACATTGACTGATATTTACTGAATAACTCCTGAACTACTAAACCTATAAATATGTTTAAACAATTGCTGTAAATTACAGTTAGTAAATTTGTCATGGTCATCAGATATGATCCATTTGGACATTTAGAGGTAGTGAATGTGGAAACACTGTCATCTTCATAATTAATAACAATACTAATATGTATAAAAGTCAATCTATTGTATGTGTTCAGTTTTAGAAAAGGGACAGAAAAATAGTCCACAAACACATTTTAATATTTTCACTCCTTAAAGCAAAGCTGTGATTTAAAAAAGGCTCAAATATGTGACCAAAATAATACTATATATGGGTGCACAAATTCACTTTCCTTCCAATTCATAGATGTATTGTGAAGTGGGTCAAGATGGTTTGTGAATCTCAAAAAGTAGGTCTTCAGAAAAATAGTTTGGGAAATACTGCCTTAGAGAACATAAACAGAAACTCAACCATACTCATTTTTCTTTGTGTGGGGTCAAAATGTGGGTTAATCGAATGTACGAAGCAAGATCTACAATTGTCAGTTTTATATGCAATGCAAAAGAATTAAAATATTAAAATTACAAATTGCATTACAACCAAATCCAGGTGAAAAAAAAAGATATTTAGCTCTGATATTCAGCTCAGAAGGCCATACTCTACAATTAGGTATTACCAAGGCTCCACGAATATACTGGAAACCTATGACATAAACTGGAAAATAGAGTGAATTTTAAGTGGGATGGCTTGAAATGACCCACATGTAAGCTTTTTACAGTAGTACTCCGTTGACGTAAACTAAAAAGCTTTGTGCTGTGTTGGTTTATGCTTCCACGTTGCTTGGCAAAACTCTCTAAGAGACTCTATTAAACATCCTCACTGTATGAGTGTGACATTTCACAGGAGTACAATACATCAGCATGCATGAGGCTGTGAATTAAGAGATGAAAGCAAACAAACGTGGCGGCAGACTGTTCGTCTATACCTCCTATTTAACTAGAAACGTTACGTAATAGGTGATTTTCAGCTTTATGCAAATATGTTTCTCACAAGAATCCTGCGCGTTTGTGGTTAAAAACCAAAATAAACATACATATAGATGAAAGCAAGGATGTGCAAAGTGTGACGAGGTATTATTGTTAACCATCATCACGGTGTCTCCTGTGGATTCTCGGGGGCCAATTAGACCGACACAGTCCCAATTCAGTTCTGTCAGATTCATCTCATTGAAATTCCAGCTTGGCATTTGGCATTTAAATCTGCCACTACCTGCTGAAAACTAGCTGACAATGTGATATAGCAGACCCTGCAATATTGGCACACTGGCTTCATCTCAGCTCTCTATCTAGAAGAAATATGCCGATTTCAAACTTGGGAATTGAATTTGAATAGAGTGACTACGAAGGGGAGTTCTGGCTGTAATTCTTATCACCCGTCGAGCAGCACGTCAACAGCTAAATCAGCAGGTAGTGGCAGGTGCTGTATGAATATAAACAACAGATGCTGATGAAGTGTGAGGAGACACAGAGGGGGGAACCAGGGGGAAAGGTGGGACTGAAGGGGGGAAGGGGGGAGAGAGAAAGAGGCAAACAAGAAGAATGAAAGGGTGACAGAAGAATGGTAGCGTCTGAGAAGGTCGAACAATGCCGGCGACGGAGACAGGAAGAGGCGGTTTAAGAGGATTAGAAAAGGTGAACAGAGGAGAGGGAATGAGAGGCAGACGACGATGACTGGCACCTGAGATGGAAAACAAGGAAGGCGAGGCCAAGAAAATAATGAAGGGACACGTTTGGAGGGGTCTCATGTAGAGATACGCAATGGAAAACACAGATATGCTTCTCTTTGTGTCTTATTTTCAACGCGTCCCATGAAAAGACGAGACTCGTGGGTTCCGACTGCAAATAGGAGTGTTTACAAAACACATCAAAGATACTGTAGTTTTTATATTACTGACACGGGAATGGCTACGTTTGTCATCAACCAAAAAACTTGAAAAAAAGTTGGTTATTTAATGCTGGTTTCGACCTTTATATAGTAAATGTCATCAGTGTCAGGAAATTTGTGTTTATTCTTAAGTTGACAGTAAAATGTTAAGGGAAAAAAAAAACATAAGTTCTTTTTGTGTATAAAGATGAATTGAGTTGCAAGATAAAAAAAAAAAAAAATCTGTATGATAATGAGAAATGGGATTTTTTTTTTGGTCAAAATGAAAAATTTAAAACTGTTATCAAACATTTTTCTGACTGTTTTTCTCTAGCCCTTAACAGCCAAGTACTAGATGAAAAATAAACATCAAAATATGAAACAGATGATGAGCTTCAATATGAAGACACATCTCATGAAAATTTCTCCGATGCATGAGTGAGTTGTTTTTGGTTTTTTTTTGCAGAAGTTAGAGACATGTACTTTAGAAGCACTCCTAAAAATTCTATTAATCTGTCATGAATTGTTCAAAAGGAATGACTGACTTGTTTTTGAATTAAAACTAGTATTAGGGCTCATTGTCATTTCATATTCTACTGTGGACGCACTTCGGCCAATTGTGGGACTGTGGGGAAAATGGAGGAACCGATCAACCACTGACAACTAAACTGTGTTATAACTAAATTAGGCAAAACATGTAATCCTCCTGTCTGCTCCTGTAAAGTCAACAGAGCACCTGGTGTCTTCTCTACCTCCCTAGCACCATAGCTGCCAACATTTCAGAAGAATAATCTGGGAGATTTTTGCAGCGGCGGTGGGTGTTGTGTTTTCAAGAGACACAAGTGAGCAAATGTTGTAGTAGTACTAGTAGTAGCAGTAGTAGTAGTAGTAGTAGCACTAGTAGTAGTAGTAGTAGTAGTAGTAGTAGTAGTAGTAGTAGTAGCAGTAGTAGCAGCAGCAGTAGTAGTAGTAGTAGTAGTATTAGTAGTAGCACTAGTAGTAGTAGTAGTAGTAGTAGTAGTAGCACTAGTAGTAGTAGTAGTAGTAGTAGTAGTAGTAGTAGTAGTAGCACTAGTAGTAGTAGTAGTAGTAGTAGCACTAGTAGTAGTAGTAGTAGTAGTAGTAGTAGTAGTAGTAGTAGTAGTAGTAGTAGTAGTAGTAGCACTAGTAGTAGTAGTAGTAGTAGTAGTAGTAGCACTAGTAGTAGTAGTAGTAGCAGTAGTAGTAGTAGTAGTAGCAGTAGCAGCAGCAGTAGTAGTAGTAGTAGTATTAGTAGTAGTAGCAATAGTAGTAGTAGTAGTAGTAGTAGCACTAGTAGTAGTAGTAGTAGTAGTAGTAGTAGTAGTAGCAGCACTAGTAGTAGTAGTAGTAGTAGTAGTAGTAGTAGTAGTAGTAGTAGCACTAGTAGTAGTAGTAGTAGTAGTAGTAGTAGTAGTAGTAGTAGTAGCACTAGTAGTAGTAGTAGTAGTAGTAGCACTAGTAGTAGTAGTAGTAGTAGTAGTAGTAGTAGTAGTAGCACTAGTAGTAGTAGTAGTAGTAGTAGTAGTAGTAGTAGTAGTAGCACTAGTAGTAGTAGTAGTAGTAGTAGCACTAGTAGTAGTAGCACTAGTAGTAGTAGTAGTAGTAGTAGCACTACTAGTAGTAGTAGCAGTAGTAGCAGTAGTAGTAGTAGTAGTAGTAGTATCTCATCAGCAGTATCCATTGTGGGTATACAGACTAAAATATAACAATGCAAACAGAAAAGCAAAGACGAAGAATCAGAGTCAGAGACACTGTTTAAGTTCCAGTGCAGAAGCAAAACAGCAGTAAAAAAAAACAGATAACAGGCTTGAAAAGCTAGAGCCAGTGTGTATTTTAATTGATAGAGCTGCTTTAAGTCAGACATCTCTGCGGTGCAGTCTTCTACACTCGGCTTTAACTGCTTTGAATCCAACTCGTCCTTTTAAAATATAGTTACGCATGTTGTTTTTTTACTGAAATCAGTAAGATTCAGTGGGAAATACAATGAAGTGACTTGTAGTTTATTAATTACTAGTCAGCTACCAATTAAAAGCAACTATTTTTCAGATTCCATAAATGCTTCAAGCAAAATAAGTCAAACTTGTCAGATTTAAAGCTTCTTTAAAATTAATATTTTATTTCCTCATTTGTGACATGATTTGAGTATGTTTGGGTGAGGCTCAAGACATTTAAAGATATAATCTTGTGCGTTGGTGAAGTAATTTACTGACATTTGAATCATTAATCAAGAATATAATCATCATTAGTTGCATCCCTATCATTAGCAGAGGCTTCAGGAGCCGACACCCCCTGTTTACCATCCACCGTCCTATGAACACCACACAGTTATCTTACTATGTGCCTTTGCTTTTTAACAGTAATGAGAAAAACTACAACCAGATGAAGACTGCACATGTTTCTCTCCCCTTTATGTTTATCAAAAGGCAACACAAACTGCTTTATTTTTCTATAAAGAGAGATTATGATTTTGAAGGTCTTGCTCTTTTCTCTCTTCTAATTTACATTGCTCATGTAGCCAGGAGACGTACAGCTTTCACATTTATTTTCAAAAGAAAGATATTTTACACAGACTTCCAGGGTTTTCTCTCCCATCATAAGGCTTAGATGCAGCATAAACTCATTTCAGACCACACCTAAGATGGGCTTATGTAAAAATCAATGCACAGAACACCAATATTAAATAAAAGTATTTTTATTTACTAGCTGCTTTTGCTTTTTAGAGTTTTTTGACATGTCACACTAATTATGGTCCAATATTTGTGTTATCTGTACACACAGTGTGTACATGTGTAGCTGGCAGAGGTAGTCAAAGTACTCACATTCTGTACTTAAGTAGAAGTACACCTACTGATGTGAAAAAATACTCTGGTAAAAGTAGAAGTACTTCTCAATTGTAATAAAGTAAAAAGTAAAACTGCATTTTTTTTTTTTTTGCCATGAACGGAATAATTTTCAAAATATCTAAAATAAAGCCTTTAAAAGTCAGTTACTGTGTAGATAATGTGTTTAATAGGGTCACAGTTACTCAGTTTTGTGGGTATGGACAAGAAATTTAGGAAAAACGGGGGGAAAAAAGTCACAATTGAGATAAAAAGTCATGAGATTAAAAAAAACAAACAAATATGAGATTTTAAAAAAATGCATAGTTTTCAGAGAAAAGGTCAAAATTGTGAAATAATAGTCATATAACTATAATATATCAAGTCACAGTTTCTCTCCTCACACTGATTTTTCCTCTGGTGACTTATTTTTAATACTGTCACATTCTGTTTAGATTGAAAAAGTAACAAGTCTTTTTTATTATTAATATTTCACTTTGTTAAATATCATTTTGTATTATTTTGGGTACCATGTGATCTCGCATTTCGTTCTTTGGTGTGATTGTTATTTTATTATTTCTTGCTTGTTTTGTGTGTAGATAACAGAGTGGGTAATGAACCTCTCATCAGTGTTTATCTGGACACAATGATAGCAAATCATGAGACTAAACCAACAGAATTAATTAGAAGTAATAGAAAACTGCCTGCTGTTAAAGATAAAAGTCAGTTGAGAGTAGTGGATTGTAGACAGTTGGAGCAACGCTGGTTCAAATTAAATGTCACGTTTATCAAATCATCTGACAATTTATCTCAGTTTTTTACATTAAATCACTTTCATTATTAATTTATGTGGGTTTTCTGCTCTTTCCTCAAATTATTTTTTCACTCCCACCCATGAAGCTACGTTCCTGTAATGACAAACAGCAATTTAGTGATGACTGAAAAACAGAGAAAATGAAACGTGGCTCATTTTCATCAGATCAGTAGTTTAATTAAATTCTCTAAGTTTCCCTCCTTATTTATTTGTATACTTTTAACTCAATGCTGGTACAAATCTGTCCCCCATATAACAAATATTACAAATGAAAAAACTGAGTGAAGTGAAGTTGAAATCATATAAGACAAAACATGCAACGTTTATGAGGGGAAAACCTTTCATATTATATTATAAGACTGTAGTTGTAATATTTTCAGTAAGATTGAGTAAATGGTTTGATTTTCACAGCTGTTTTTATGATTATTTTTGGTCTATTTTTGTATTTTATTCAATCACTGTGCTTTCCTTGCTTTTAATTGTACACTATTTTTTTGTGTTTTTAATTGATTCTCGTAGCATTATACATGCAGAAAAAAGCAGCAAAAAACTAAGAAAGGACAGAAAAATTAAACAATGAGAAAAAAAAAATCTGTAAAGTTAATAAAAATACAAGGATATTTTTAAATGACATAACAACAATACAAATATAATCAGAGCATTTAAAGAAAAGCATAGAAAAAGTAAAAGGAAAACGTTTACATTTTCATGAAATAAGTGCAACGGAGTAGAAGAGCCACATGTGAAGAAAAACATATTTTGATATGATGAGATCAATGTTGAAATTTCAACATTAATCTCGAAATGTTGAGAATAAAGATGAAATCAAAGTTTGACTTTAATGTCATCATTTTGGAGAGAGAGCAACCATTTCATAGCTGCAGGGTTCATGTACCTTTTGATAGTTTAATATTTCTAGACTTAAATCTAGAGGTTTTTCTACATTTTCTTTGAACCAGCATCAATCAACAGCATCATATAAAGATGCCAGGGTCAAATTAATGAGTTTATAATTGACATTGGTGGTGACTGTCCGTCTGTGAAATAGGTCCAGGCTGTACATTTTTGGAATACACCTTTACTGTCAGTTAAATTCAGGTGGCATTCCAAAAAAAATGGAAACATTTCAGGATGAAAAACCCACACTGACCTTGTGTGAAAATGTTACATATATTCCAAATGTTCATTTATTTGATCCTCTAAGATTTAAACATTATTATAAGGACATTTCATGCATGTAAATTTGAATCAATTTAAAAAAAAATGTCTTCAATAGGTGAGACATAAAAAAAATTATAATAAAATGAGCAAAACCATAAATTAAACCTAAGAATTAACCCTAACCCTAGGTCATTTAATTTGGTTCACTCAACTATTTAATTACAGAATTGACCTATTGAAGAATTTCATTAGTTGATTCAATGTTTTACTTTTCTCAGTGTGCAAAAAAAAATACTGTATTCCTGTAATAAAGACTTTGTTCCTCCCCAAATTACTTTTTTCATCAAAGAAAATTTGATCAAATTCCCATAATACTATAAACATGGAGTTTGCATGTTCAAATATTCTAAACTGCCACACTTTCACCTGATGGTATAGGTTAGGACAGGCTACAAAATCCCCATAATTCTGTCAGGGACTAAACTATGTCTTATTGTTGCAACATTAGCTTTTTTTCCCTCGTTGTCCTACATGCGCCTCCAGACACAAGTGACCTTGATTCAATTCAAGATGGAGAATTTATTTTTTTTTGCCGAAAAGGTGACAACTTTGCTCCCCTGATCAAAGCCTACTTAAACAGATACCTCTATCCAGCTTTGAACTCAGTCGGGAGTCTCTTTATCCTCACCGTGTATGACCACCTGTTTCTCAGGCTTAATATCTGTTTGATATTAAGCAGTTATTTCTATCACGCTGTGAGTGCAGTGTTTGTGTACTCTACCAGGTTGGAGACTCCACGGACGGTCTCGGGATTCAGCATGACGATTTCAGTGGTCACATGTCCCTCCACGGCCTCTGTCATGTTCTCCACAGTGCAGTTGATAGCCGGGTCTTTGATCTTGAACCAGTTGTCTGCGTACCAGCCAATGAGGAACCACACATACTTCTTCCCATAAAGCTTCTCCTTAAACACCTGCAGCAGGGAGGGAGGGAGGGAGAGAGGGAGGGAGAAAATGATAAATAAGCATGAGGATGAGTATTCCCTGAGATGAGTTGAGAGGGTTGTATCATCGGCAAACAATGAAATTCATTCAGACATTCAAACAGCTCATTACAAAGCTCAATGTCTGTTAATAGCCATTCACTTTCAGTCTGTTGGGATCAATCAAGCAGGAGAAGATACTAACCTCACAGAACACTTTCCTGGCTTCAGTCTCATAAAACAGCCCCACAATGATCCTTGCATCTTGGCGCTGGATAAAAAAAAAATAAAGACAAAAAAAAAAAAAACTTGCTTAGTTACATCAGCAGCAGCTTCACAACAGCACAGTTTGATGTGGCAGCGCAGCATGCTCAAGTTCCTGCTGCTTAGCAGGACAGCACACACGCTGCTGTTCAGGAGCTGCTAATTAGCATGGCGCATTAATTTCCTCTATCAAATCGCCTCTATGCTAATGGTATGGCATGCAGCTGTAAAAGCAGAGGGAGGAAGAGGAGGAGGGGAGGGAGGGGGGGGCAGAGGGGGCCAGCAGCTGAGGTGAATTTTTAATCAAAGCACCTTGAGGTTCTTGACAGCGACAGCCGGGTCGGTGAGGAAACTCTGGCGAACGCTGATCTCAATGCCGGCCTCTTTCACCCTCTGCTCCAGATCGTCCAGAGTCTGAGAGATGAAAGGAAGAGGACAGACAGGCAGAGGGGAGAGGGTTAGAGAGGCAGATGAGCACAGACAGAGAGAGAGAGAGAGAGAGAGAGAGAGAGGGGCTGCTGAGAAAGACAAAAGAAAATGTCCACAGAGATTCAGAAGAAAAAAAAGTGTATATGAGACTTGAGGAGAGGGACAGGCAGTGGAGGGGGTTATGATAAAGCACAGCAGCAGTACAGGAGGAAATAGATTTTTAGACAAAGGATGTGAATGAGAAGAAGAAGAATGTAAAGAAAGACAGGAAGAATGTTAGAGCAGTATCATTAACCTCCATTACAGGCACCAACCTAGTGCCACAGTATCGACCGCTGTGCCTGAGAGGGATGTGTTACCTGATCAATAGTTCTCACAACCAATATTCAGACAAATTACTGCAAAAATCCTCCATAAATCTCAGGGATTGATGAGGTTGCTTACAGGAGTATAGAGAGGCAAGAACATAGCACCAAAAAAACAACAGCCTGACCACAATGACAACACATATGGAAGAGAGATAAAGGATTTTCTCCTCCATCCAAAGGCTTAGAGGATGAGTCTAAGTGTTTCAGTGGAGCACCTTAAGCCGAATTAACGTAAAAAGACATTTGTGTGACGTGAGAATTAATGTATAACACATGTAATGCAGAGCACATATTCACACCAGCCTCGAGGATATTTGGTTCTGCTTCTTTCCCATGAGGACCAGTTTTATGTATATATTTAATTTTAATCTCACCCGTCTGTCCGTCCATCTATCCGTCTGTCTGTCTGTCTGTCTGTCTGTGTGTGCATCTGTGTTTGCGTCTGTGTGTCCGCAGAGAACATATCATGCTATAACTCAATGAATACTTGAGATATCACCATGAAATTACATGTGCATATCTATATATAGCTAATGTGCATTTGAGTAAAGGTCAAAGGTCAAGCTCGTATTTAGCAGAAAGGTCAAAATCACATTATTGACTCTAATTCAAGAACAGGTTGTCATAGAAATTTGAGATTGGCACAAAAAAGAGGCGAGATTAGGCATTCTCTGAATACTTGTTTCTTAAAATTGTTCAGTCCTAGTATGAATTTTTGGTGGTGTTCAAAGGGTTTCTATGGTGAAATTTGGCAGCAACGCTTCTGTCAGTCTGCCCCAGAACAACTGTGGCGTCAAATGTAGTTTACCACCACCAGAGGGAGAATGTGAGAGTGAAAGAATAATGGATCAATAATGTAAAGGGCCTTGGGTGCCTTGAAAAGTGCTATACAATTCCAATACGTAACTATATTATACATATTACAATATCACAACTAGCAAGATTAACATATTTTACATTGTAGAAACTTTACTGTGTGAATAGGACATTTGAACATGTTGCTGTGATGCAGCCTTGGATTAAAACACCTCTTCTATTCAGACACACAACCTGTTCTGTGCTATTTGTAACCCAGTAAGTATTTCTACAGATGGTCATTCAACTTAAAATAACTTTCCAATGTGAAGCTGTTGTCTGGGTGATCTTATGAGCACTGACGTCTGTTCATGTTGATTGCTGGTGAGGCAGACTGACTGATTGAACAGAAAATTGTCAAAGAGGTTCTGCCTTGATACATCATTCAAATATATTTTGAGTTCTTGCCAGTCTTTTTCAAACTACTTTCAGTCAGCCAACAATAGTAGCATTACCTAAAAATCACTCACAGCAGCCAGTAATGAATGAATGAATACAGTGATGCAGAAGTAACTTTGTATCCATGGCAACAATAAGTCAGTTTGAGGGCAATGCAAAAAAAAAAAAAAAGTTGTATATGGACGCAGCCTGTTAAACTGATGTTCTGATGATTTTTCAGCATTACTGCCCACCAACAACTACCCTAATGGCTTTGGTGAAGTAAGTAGAAAAGTTGAATTACTTAATTAAGCTATAATAGGGTGTCCAAAAACTGGATAATTATATGTTGGATAATGTTAGTCACAGTAGCCTGTTACAGTAGGTGGTCTAAAGGGATCTCAACAGAGCTAAAACTGGAATAATGTGGACTGGTGATTACACATTTACCAATATGGGGTCATATTTGAGAGCATCTGTTGTCAGTGTAACATATTTTAATTTAATCTAAAAATAAATAAATAAATAAAATAAATTTTTACCACAAGCTGCTAATTTTCTTTAAGAAACATAAGGATATGTTTTACAAAGTCAAAAAGTCTCCTCACACTTAAAATCAGACGTAATCACTTAAAGAGTAACTTTTCAGTGAGATATTAAGACAATACTGTAGACCTCGAAAATGACCAAGATCATCTTCAAGTCATTGTCATTTTTTTTTTTTTTTTTTTTTTAATTAAGTAAAAAAAAAATCTGTCAATAGAACAAGTGAAAATTATTTTGGTAAGATTTCATGAAATAAGATTTTTTTTTTTTTTAATATCTCACTCTTTAGATGATTATGTCTTATTCTCACAATTACAGTGAGAACCAATATAAAAAACTGTATTAGACGAGGTTCCAGGCATTGGAACCGATGATGATATCCATAACCAGACAGCTATGACAGCTGTCATTTTCACTTGATTTGAAGTCAATTGGACAAATAGTTGAAAAAAAAAAATATGAACAAAATGCTGATTTTAAACATGTGAATACGCACCTTGTAATAATGACAACAGACTCAAATTCTATGTGGCGCTTTACATTATTGACCCATTCTTCATTCACTCACATTCTGTCTATGGTGGTGGTAAACTACACCTGTATCTACAGCTAAACAGCCCCTCCATGGACACCCCATACCACCCAGAAAACCAGAAATGGTAAATTGTCAAAAATGAATCAGTTATTCCTCTCCATATTATTCAATGATATGAAAAACATGGAATTTCTAAACTACAAATCTTTCAAGTTATCATATTATGTAAATACTAAATGTAAAGTAAATACTGCATATACTGTATGTAAACATGCTCTTCTCTTCTATCTACCTGCACTTTATGTTTTTGCTGCTGTAACTGCAAAATGTCCCCAGGGTTGGATGAATAAAGTCTTCTATTCTATTAACACAAAGGATATCTGGCAGTGGTCAGATCAAAACCATAATATCCCAGAAACTCCATTTGGGGATATAATAAAAATGTCTTCATGTACTTTCAAAGCTCCCAAGCACATCTTCTCAAGGCCAAACAGAACCTGAACTCACTGAAAAGCCTGAGATAAAACAAGAAATAACAAATGGAAGAAGATAAAAGGGTACTGACTGAGGTGAACACTTCAGTGGTCTGCTGGATGGTGGCAATGCGGGTCCACTTCCACTTCTGGAAAAGCTGTACCCTGGTGGGGTTGTGGAGGGTAGCGGATGGGTGTGTACGGAAGAAAGTGGGGAAGCGCTGGCGGTTGGACAGCGCTGGTGAGCTGGAGCCATAAGAAAGCTGCAAACAAAGACAAACAAACATGACTGAGGCAAAAATACTTCTAAATGTCCTTTCAGGTATCAGTAGTATACAGACTTCAATCAAAGTCTATTTAAATCAGGACTCTGTTGTTGTTGTTTTCCCTGCGCTCTTTAATGCCGGCTGGTTCAATCAGAAAAGAACACAGACACACGTACACACAGAAGAAAATCCAGCAAAAAGACAGAAAAACAGACAAGAACTCCCTGTCCACATGTCTGCTTTCCTTCCTCTGTTATTTCACATTGAAAACAAAACAAGCAGGGATTTCCCATGAACACACTGCCACTAAATTGGAGTCTGCTATTACAAGTTATTATTGTTGCAAGCAATAGCCCCTCAGATCACACCTTTCTTTCATTTTGGATCCATATAAATTTTAATTCCGTGCCACAATTCCCATAAAAATACCCCCCCTCCCCCTCCCCCACGCCTGTTGTGGAGGCTGCCTAAGATGTGGGTCCAAAAGCAGCAGGGGAGGGACACTGAAAAAAATGCCAACAGACTGTTCCTCTAACAATTATTTTCACACTGACAACTGGAGATAAAATCCCCGACAGGTTTCCTTTAAAATGAGCAATGTGACGTTTAGGGAACCATTACTGATACCTTGTCTCCAGGTGTCATCTTGGGCCCATTACCTGCTCAGCCCTGGGATGTTCACTGCTCTGAGTGAATGTGGGGGGTGGTGGAGTGGGTGGGTGGGGGGCTTCATGATGGATGTCAAATGTCATGTACAATGTAAACTCCCCGCAATAACAAATCCCTGTGGGAAGACGAAGGCAACGGTGCAATAGAGAGGACCCTGCACGGGAAGTGACAGCTGATCTGGGTGCAGCATGAAGGAGCTCACATCTTATCAGTAGGTGACATGTGCTCAACATAAGAGCACGCAGAGAGACGCTCCTGCACATGCTAATGTGTGTGTATGTGTGTGGGTGTGCGTGTGCGTGTGTGGGCGGGTGGGGGGTGGGGGGTAAAAGGGTCAATTTGTCCTAAATTACAAAGACACACAATCTTTATTTCCATTGATGGAGCCGACAGTTGAACCTGGATGAATGTCTCACACAATGGAGGCTCATGGGAATCTGTATGTGGGGGGGGGCTCACACCGTTATAAATCACATTTATGAAAGTAGTGACAGCATCTATTCCTAGGAAAAGAATATTTTGCTCTCTATAGTTTTACCTGGAACCAAAGATGGGAAGAATTTAAATGTAATGTGTTTAAAGCATGTATTTAAATTAGGGCTGTCAAAATGAATGTGTTAATGTGGGTTCGTCAATCATCATGATTAATCTGATTGAAAATGTTAATGCAATTAACCCATCTGCAACACAGAATGACTCTGAACGTCTCTGGCAACACATTTCAGGCAGTTTGTCCAAGTAGAGTTAGTGCTGTGCATGTGCAAATGGACAGTTGATGTGATAGTGACAGGCAGCAGAACCAGCTCATAAAGATGGAAGACAATAAACAGCACAGTGGAAATATGACGACCAACATAGAAGAGGTGATTACAGTTGTTTTGTTGAAACTGTTGAAGGTGTTTAATAAACATGTTAAGTGCATATAGTGCATGAATTCCCTTCTTTGTCAAGTCTGTTTACTCATACAAAATGAAATGTAATTAATATAGATTAAAAATTCATTATATTTAATGGTGATTCATTTAAATGAATCCACAGGAGCCCTGAGATGATTAAAAACCGAAATATGTTCACAGCATTAATGTAACTACTTAAATGATGGACGTAGGTAGGTAGGTAGGTAGGTAGGTAGGTAGGTAGGTAGATAGGTAGATAGGTAGATAGATAGATAGATAGATAGATAGATAGATAGATAGATAGATAGATAGATAGATAGATAGATAGATAGATAGATAGATAGATAGATAGATAGATAGATAGATAGATAGATAGATAGATAGATAGATAGATAGATAGATAGATAGATAGATAGATAGATAGATAGATAGATAGATAGATAGATAGATAGGTAGGTACGTAGGTAGGTAGGTAGGTAGGTAGGTAGGTAGAGCAAGCGAGCCCTGGTGTCATTTTAAACCCTTATTCTTATTCAAAGTGACAGAAAACCAATGAAGCCCACAGTTGTATGAGCAGCGATGTGAGTGCAGTGTTTCAGAACTGAGCGACGTAACAGCTTCAGATCATCCCAGGTTTGTCAAACTGTGACTGATGGACAGATGGACTGAACACCTCTGATTAGATGGATTAATGCCCATTTTTTTGTCCCACTGTTCCAGCCTAAAGGTGTGGTGATGTTCAGACATCTCTATCCACTTTTAAAATGCAGATTATATGCATTATCAGCAGCACTGATGAGTCTCATTACAAATCCCTTCTCATATGGGACTAGTACGACCTGTGGACATTTGGTAATTTGCAGTAATTGCAGAGCTCATCCGTGATTTTAATCCAGTAGAAATCCGGCAGGGGCTGTAATATGTAAAGTACAAAATCTAGTGCAAATTACCTCCCTTATTTCAACAAACACAGAGGTCCTGTGATAATGATATTTGTGTGAAGCAGCTTCAGTGTGATATGTTGGGATGTGCACTATTTTTGCGTTTATTCATCTTATTTCCTGGTGGAAGACGATGAAGGCTGTGGCAGTGATGATAAATGAAAGTATTAAAAGTGTTTGGAGTGTAACTTCTGCAGGCTCATGTGGTAATACAGCATGGGTATTCATTTAAAGACCAAACTTCAAAAAGAGATACGACAGCTCAAAAGACGAGATGGATGTCATGCATGACAGCTACAGTAAGGAACTTTTTTTTTTTTATCTTTCAACAGTTATCTGTAAGTGGTGAGCTCCTTCTTGACATCAGAAGGTTGAAATAACACCACTACATTAGAGCAAAACTCAGACTTGACTTATTCCACATGAATGCACTAGATGAAACACACATACGGTAGTGGGAAAAAGTTTTGAGAAAGCCTTAAAATTGTATTCAGCTTCCAATATCATAATGAAATATTTGCAGGAAAAAAAATTAGTTTTTCGAAATATGTGGCTGCATCCGACAAATGGATACAAATTTGTTGTTTTTTATTGTTTAAAAGAAAAAAAATCTAAAATAAATTAATGGAAGTTTCAGCATGTTATGTCTGTTATGTTTTTTCAGCTGAAATATCAAGTGTTGGCCTTGACAAAACAGAGCATGCGGGTTTGGAGAAGAGAACAATAGTGATTTAAGAATGATTTTTAATGCAATATAAAAAATATTTAAAAAAAAAAACAACTACTCTTACTTGTTAATAAAAAATAACATAATCAACAAAATGAACAAAAACAGCCAAAGTAACCAGTAAAAATGAACAAAAATAAATAATAAAAACAACAAAGACACAAACAGAATAAAAGAAAATATAACATAAAACACAAAATATAGAAAAATAAACTAAATAAGCAACACAATGAAGAAAAAGTCATAAATATTTACAAAATAATAAATAACTTAAAAAAAACTGCAAAAACTTTAACTAAAACTATGCAAAAAAAAGAAAGAAAAAAAAACTAGTATTGTAAATTGGTTCCAGCAGTTATTTTTTCCTTTCTCCAAATCAGTTGCTTTTTGACATATTTTGAAACTCCAGACATTTATTATTATCTCTATTATTCCATGAACAAACTTTGGTAAAAACACTGCAAAAAAAAAAAAAAAAAAAAAAAAAAAAAAGTTGCATTTTTCTGAATATTTAAACTAAACCATTCATTCAGCATGTGTCAGCGCTGCAAATTTTTAGACATAAAGAGAATTGTGAGTGAAAATTTTATTTTAAAATAGCATGACAGATTTGTTTTGATGAAACATGGCTTTATTTTTCATTTCCAGGTTTGTAATAGACAATCTTATTTTCTGGGAAATGCATTCATCCTTTCTTTTCTGTGTTTGTGTTCAAGGCTGTAAATTGTCACTTTCAGTTTCTTTTAGTGTGTTTTCACTATTTCAAAATACAAATGACAAGTGCTCAAATCGAAATAAATTTCTAATACCAACATTTTCTGTTATGAAATTATAATTTTTTGGGGAATTTAAGTTTTGTTTTTATTGAAACAAATATGGTACAAGGCTTATGTGGTACAACATACATAAAAGAGGAAAGAAAACAATGTAAAAGATACCATTAACAGCAGTATATTTGTATAAATAAAAGTGTCGTGCCACATCCAGTGTTCATCCAGTAGTGTTAGTGCTGCTTTCGTCTCTATGAATATATTTAGCTTCAATATTGTGCTTTGGAAACAACGGTTTGGTTTTAAACACAGAATTCAATCATCTGTCAACACTCTGAGAAAATAATCAATTGTGATGTAAACAGTAAATTGGATCCAAAACATGGATATACTGGTACAAGAGTTTGTATGTGCAGCAGTTTTATTGTTTTTAAGCCGTGATGTCTTTTTTATACAGTTTTTTATCCTTGTTTTTACTCTTATTTTTATTCTATTTATATGGACAATGCTTTTTTTTTTTTAACCCTTGTTTTTTTATTTGACATATATGGACATGTAGGTTGTTGCACTGTCTGAAATAAATAAAGAATTGAATTGAATCATAAAGAAACAAAGGCACAATTGGCTTTCAGTACTGCGACACGTACATAAATAGTGTATTCATACTGAGCCTTTCTAAACAAATCACATAAATCCAATCAAAATTATGCAAAATGATGAGGTAATTATGACAAAATTTGGCATTTCTGTCACTTTCACCCACCTGTTTATTCAGCTGAATGGGGACAACACAATAAAAGAGCAGAATATTTGCACTTAGCTTATATAACTATGATAATATGATAAAGTCACAGCTATAACAGGCCTAGAATAGAGGTCGATGGATATTTGAATTACAAATCCCATTTTTTGACATGTCCAATATTGAAAGCATATGTTCCCCCAAAACAATGCCTTTGTTATGTGCACTTTTCCCCTGGAACTATTTCCTGCAGCCAACAATTTTGGCCTGTATGACCGAAAATCATCTGTAGATTGTTTGCAGTTGTTATTCAGGTGCAGAGCAGGAAGTGAAAAGCAGAGCTGACGAGATGGAAGCAATGTGGAAGTTCAAAACATATTACAAATGAAAGGTAGAAACACTTGAATATGTTATGAATGGATATGAATTTGTAACTACAGTACACTCACAGACCTGTCAGCTATTAAAAAAGGAGAGGGAGGCCATTACTGTAGACATCCTTCTACTGACAAATAAAAGAACACACATGGGACACTTTAGAGCAGGGGTCTCAAACTCATTCCTTTCAGGGGTCACATTCAGCCCACTTTAATCTCCAGTGGGCCAGAACAGTAAAATAATAGCATATTAAGCTAGAAAAAAAAATTACAATTACAATATTTTGTGTTTGTTTTAGTGCAAACAAACCCTATTACCTTATGAGCTTGCTTTAAAAAAAACTATCCAACAAAAAAGGTGTGAATAACCTGGAAAAATCTGAAATATCTCAAGAAAAATACATGCAATTCTAACAATATTATGCTTCAATGTATCATTTACGTATGTGCATTATGGATCAGATCTACTACAAAGACACTTAACTGTTAAAATTGTGCTTCATTTTCTTTAGAAATTTCAGTTTGTTCATATTCGTTCATGTTTTTCACATTTTATTGTTACAGGATAGTTTGTAAGTATAAATATTTTCCCAATTTAATGTTATTTTTTTCCACTATAAGAAAGACAGACATTTGAAGTTGCCATTATATATAGGCATAATCTACATTATTTTCACATCAAAATGAGAAGAAAATATGGAGTCATTCTTTTAATAAGTTATTCTGCTATAATTTGACTGTAGACCATATTGGTCTGAATGTGGAACCTGAACTAAAATCAGTTCCACAGCCTTGACTAAATATAATTTTTGCACTTTGCAAATTCATGCAGGGGGCCGCATTAGAACCTTTGCCGGGCCGCTTTTGGTCCCCGGGCCACATGTTTGAGGCCCCTGCTTTAGAGGTTCTTGGGTGATTTTAAGAACAAACTGGTCCACAATGCTGTTTCATTCCACCAGCGAGTGACGTTTCTTTTAATTAAAACAAACAAAAATCACATAAAATGCTATTTTACTTTTTATCAAGCTGTTTAATTCGTTTTGATTTTAGGGATCATCTACAGCCCAATATGATCACAAGTGCAGGGTTCTCACTCCCAACACTTAAAATTCCCTGACTTTTCCCTCACCAACAAGTACAAATACTATGACCTTTTGTCAAAATATATATGCAATTTAACAACTGGGAAAAGAATAGTAAAGGACATTTTAATCCTTTCATCCATACTGGTCACTCTAGTTGTTTTAGTTCCATATCAGTCAGTTCATATCATTACTGTAACTGATCTGTTCTTAATACATGATCTGCACTAACATGTATCTGTGTAAATCAATTGCTTGTTGTTATGGTAACACTTTACACACACGTTTTTTGTGTTTGTTTATTTTTTTGGGGGGGAGGGGTTAGTGGATTTCATCATGTTTTGTGTATCTTTTTCTCAGCGTTTTTTTTTGTTTTTTTAGTTGATTTTTGTGTATTTTGTGGGAAATTTGAGTACAAAAAAAGGAGAAAACACAGTGTTTTAATCGTGATTAATCATGATTAATCATGATTAATCAAAATTAATCGAAAGCAACCCTGAGATTCGTTAATTCTTGTCTCATCTGAACCTGCTTTATCCTCACTAGGGTCACGGGGGTCACTGGGGGCCTAGTCCTCTTACAATGGGTGAAGGGTACATTGATTGATTACTTAATTGATAAAATACTACTACTACTACTACTACTACTACTACTACTACTACTACTAATAATAATAATAATAATAATAATAATAATAATAATAATAATAATAATAATAATAATAAATTGCAGCCCTAAATATTACAACAAAAACAGATTGTTTCCAGTGTGGACAGCAGTAACTCCAAGAACACAGAGGTGCTGTGAACTTGACTTGTCAGTAAATCACAGCAGGGCCAAAAAAAAGAGCATATAGAAACAGGCTGATACCAATACAAGAATAAAAATGCAAATATTAGCCCAGTATATCAGTTTATTATTACAGTAAACTAAAGTAGTCATTTAGGACTAGTAATGAGTTCACATGCTGAAATAAGAGTAGGATTTTAACAGGTGATGTGGTGTGTGGTAGAAAAGCAGCATACAGGACAGTCTAGTCCTATAGCAGCAAAGAAAAACTACAGATCACAAGTTTCATTTTACAGCAGCATTCGACAGAGCAGTGCCTCAGGTACGTTAACAACTCTCAAAGGTCAGATAAAAACCCACTTAAGATGCAAATCATCACAGAACAAGACGAGGAAGAGTTTCACGGATAGGAACATATTTCTGAGGATTTAAAATCAATAAAAACATCTTTAATGCATAAAGCAGTGTCGAGAACAGTGCTACTCACAGACTAAAAACAGCCAACTAACAATTAACTTAATTAAGATCTGCAGCGAGGGCAAGGGTGCATGTGTGGTCTGTAATAAGTATGAGTTAATAAGTGAGAAGGTCTGTTCGGAGGGTCATAACTTATAAATATGACCAGCACGTACACACCAGGGGGCTATAGACACGGTGTATTGCTATCTCTCAGTTAGTTTTCACCATCACTGTGGCAGGATTTTGTGCTTGTTAATTACTGAAGAGGTGCATTCAGGTGTTCCCAGTAAACCAGAGTCCTGCACGGGTTCGAGTACCCGTGGGTGACCCGTGGGTGAACCGCAGATTTTCACGAAACGGGTGAAAAATGTTGTGCTGTGTCCGATACGGGTTCGGTTCGGTTCGGACGTGGGTGATCGCGGGCCTAATTTGCGGTTCATAGGCTAAAAGGTTAACAACATTTTTATTTGGCTCTGCCTTGGCTATGTCACTGTTCAGTATATTTGTGGCAATAAATGTTTGTATTTAAGTTTATCTGACATTTTCTTTCGGGTTTGGGTCGGATATCGGGTTCATTTATAGCGGGTCGGTTCGGATGCGATTTTTTGACGGGTACGGGCGGTTGCGGTATGTCAAAATCAGAACCGTGCAGGACTCTGCAGTAAGCTGCTGCTCCTTATCACCATTTTAAGTAGTGGTTGGGGGGGGGGGGGGTGTAATTTTTTTCCAACTGTTTGATGACGTAGACATTATTATCTGATATATATATATATATATATATATATATATATATATATATATATATATATATATATAATGTGTATTTTGGTTTTGTTGTTTTTTAGGGTTAGGGTTAATAAATAAATTAACAACAACAATTATTAATAAATTATTAATACAAATTAATAATAGGTTGAATAAATTCATATTGTACTCTAATTAACATTATCAAATACATACCACTTTTACACAGAGATCCTATGAAAAAAGTAACAACTTAAAAACAGAGCAGATTTGTACATGATTCAAATCACAAACAATTTCTACAACTACAAAAGCACTCTGAGAGCGCAGACCTCCGCCAAGGTTCCTTTGGACTAAAACCTATTCTCTTGTTCATTCTAAGAATTTCACATTTTGACCCCAGACGTATCTTGGAAACTTGAGCCAACCAGCATTTAAGACTTCACTTTTCTTCATCGGTAACAAACATGTGGTAAAATGGCATTTGTTTTATTCTAGAAGCATTTCACTTGTAGACCAGTGTAGTCCACTCAAGTTCCTTATGGTTTCTCACTTTGATGGATTTGAGACACAGAGGCAATCTGAGAGACGGTGACGCATCATAACAATGCAGTGAAATATGCAAATTAAGCCATTACAGTAAAGTAAAGCAGTAAAGCAAAACAGTAATGAGTCCAAGATATTGAACTGCACTGTTCCTCTACAAATAAATAAAGATGCCTGTGACACTTCTGCAGTTGTGTTCAGTAAATGACCCATAATACAGCAATAAGAATGACAAAGCAGCAACAAAAGAGGATGTTTTTTCCCCCCTCTGGACTACTCATGACTCAAATTTCAACAATATGATGTGACTAAGTTATTTCTTCTATAAGATATCACAGTTCTCAGAAAACTCAAGCAATTAGCTCAACAATGATTGTCTGTTTGTTCTTTACAATGTCACCTGGGGACTGTTTGTGTTTCTTATTCTATTATTGTTCATTTGGGGAAAAATTCTAATGACTGGGACATGGGTATATAGAGAGACCACCGTTTATGGAACTGAGACGAATGTTTCTTAGTGGTCTTAGTCTGCTGGAATAAGTCTTCCTCACTATATGAAAGAGGAACACGCTCAGAGAACATCAAAATATGGCATCATCCATCGTATCATGTGGCATTTGTTTACTGATATACTTTCTCATGTGCAGATATTCAGCCAAAATAATGTTATTTTAACACTGTGAGAGTGTCCTGCAACCCAAGACAAGTGTAATTCATTTAAACACCAGGTTAAACACAGTTATACCCTTATGACTCCCTGATGAAGGCTATGATGCCAAAACGCGTTGGGGTTTTTATATGATTTTTTTATAGGTTTTTGTAACCAAGCCAAGTTAATAAAGGCTTTTTAATTTTTATTTATAAGATAGTGCCTTGGAATTTTTCTTTCTTTTTTGTCATACCCTTATTCCAGTTTGATATGCTCCCTTTTGATTGATGTATCAACTCAAGCTGCTAACTTAGTTCATCTCTTTGGTGTTTCTTGTGTACAGTGTCATTTGTGTAGCATCACCTTTGATATTGAACATGACGCAAAAACTTGCAGATCAAATACTGGTTAAGATATATTTTCAAGACAGCTCTATCTTAATGACACAAATAAATTTAAAGTTTAAATGTCTGTATTCTGTCTGAACTAAATTGTACTTTTATGTTTTATTTGGAAAATACATATAAAGTTTCAATGATATATCCACACTCATATGAATAGTTTTCTAAACAGATAGTTTTTCATGTGTTCATTTTGTAAATCTGTCCACATGACCTCATCCATAATGCCGGTCTGGTCCATCTCCCAAAGGTATCCGTGCTGACCTCGATTTACAGCCGGTCATATGCTGATTTAAACACATGGATTTGATGTTTCAGGTGACGCTTCATTACACAAAGCGACAAGAATAGCACCAAGGCAGATCATGCACCCCCTCCCCTCCATGATTTATTTACTCCTAAAATGAATTCCTAGACCTTGAAAACCTATGCATAGCATTACATTCAGATCAATATTATCTATATTGTAGAGTTATATATGTATATATTGAAACTGGGCCTTATCTTGCAATGATTAAAACAAAATCCTCCCCAAAAAAAATGATCTGGATCGCCACCAAAATGTAATAATTTGCTTTAATTTGCATTATTATTTGCCAGTAGCAACATTCCCTGAAAATGTCATCCCAATCATTCCGCAATGTTTAGAGTTATCCTTGTAACAGACAAACAGAAAAACATAACCTTGGCAGAAGTAACATATAATAATGGGATGTGTTTCCATTATTTTTCAATCCCCAAACACAGTTTTAAAAGACCCTCTGTTTGAAAAGTGAAAAGTCAAAGTTTTTGTGACCTAAAACAATGTTTGTGTTGACAACAAGTCCAAAGATTGAAAAGTATCCACATTAGTATGGACCAGACCTGGACACAGTAAGGCCTGGGGGCCACATGCAGCCCCATAGTGGACTATGACCGGCCCCACATGAAAATTGAATAGAATTAAGTCATTGGCAAATTAAAAATCAATGAAAATATATATTATACAGCTTTTATTTTGTTGAATCTGCTAAACTAATGTTTTTCGACCCATACTTTCCATGCATAAGATGTCAGCACACACACACACAGACACACAGACACAGACACACAGACACACACACACACACACACACACAAGAAAGATTAAGAATGCAGAGATTTTAACAAGATGTGGATTTCGAAGTATTTTTTTTCATTTAAGTCAGAGAAGGAATTGAGATACACTGACAAACAAAGCTGCATTTATGGTTTTTCATGTGACGTTAACATGGAGGGAAAGAAAAAAACTGGTAACACAGAGCTGGTTTTGCCCCTTTTTGATTATTTTTAAAAATGAATTACTATTATTAAATAGTTGTATTTTGTGCACCACATGTTATTGTATCGTATTGTTTCATTTACTTTTCTTATACAGATATATATTAAGCTGCAGGTGAACTGATTTGGTCATTAAAAACTGTCTAAGTGTGTTGTGTGGCCCTATAGGAATCATTAACTGCCCACCCCTGGTATAGACACTGCAAACATTTCATCCTCCATTGTTTCCTGACTCGTAGCTGAGGATAACGTCCTGTGCTTTATCCTGTGTTGCTATGACAAACAACACTAAGGCAGTTCTACAGCTACAGTACAAATGCAGAGCGCTGTTTTCCAAACCTAAGCTCAGTTGAATTAACATGAAGTGAGCTGAGCTAATACTGTAGATATGTACTGTAAGACTAATTTCTTGGTAGAAAATATCCCAAAAGTCTGATTCTTAAGTGAATCCCATGACAAACCCCAAGTCCATTTCAGACAGACGACTACATAATGACGGAAATAAAAGTGAATAAAAAAGCCCCTGTGGCAGAAACAGACTAGTGTAGGAGCATATACTCTAAAAAACACAAACAATATCTTTCACTTTTCAGTTTGTCACTTCCCTCTTAGCCTTGTAGTATGTTATTGATGCCTGTCTATGGCTTATAGCGCCTTTACAGAAGGAGAAGGGGGATCAAATTAACACAGAGCCAAGAGAAGCCGAACAAGAGCCCCTCCTTGATCAGCGTCCAGAAATGGAGGCTGCTTTTGCCTTCGTCAGTGCTCTGATGAGGCTGTTTGACATGCGAGGAGGCTCCTGCAGGCAGAACGCATACAGAAATAATTGAGTGTGGCGGTTAGGAGGTTGTGCCAGTGGTGGCGTGTAGTAAAAGGAGACAGATCCCTTTGTGTGTGGGGAGAATCGACTGCTGGAGTTGAGGGAGTGAGGCAGAAAAGGAGAGTGGGAGATGGCAAAAAAAAAACCAAAAAAAAAACATACCAAGAAGGAAGGAAAGGAAAGGGAAGGAAGGGAAGGAGGAAATAGAGCAGACCAGCTTCAGGCAGCGACAACAGAGAGCGAAAGAGGAAAAAGGCAAAGAGTCAAAAAGTGGAAAAGAGTTTTAATGAAGAGGAAAGAAAGGGCGACAAAGACAGAAAGACCAGAAACGAAAAAAGAAAAGAGGGTTTAGACGCCAACCACTAGAACGGATTGTTCTCGATGACTAATCTCTGGATAAAACTTCAATTATAAGACAAAGCTAATAAGCAGAGAGATGTGAGTGACAGAGAAGCTCATCAAGAGAAGAGAGAGAATTAGATAAGCAGAATAAATTGAGTGCTTACAACACAAAAAACAACAACAACAGCAGAAAACAGCTTTGTGTCTTTTAGTGATTTGAAGATGCGTCTTGCTGTGGTTGTTATACATCTATTCTCGTGGCCCTTGTGAGGTCAAACAGCATGTTTTGTCCTGCAGCTGTCAGTGCAGTGTCGTGTCATCACCAATTAAAGATGCAGTTTGCCATGAAAAAGTCAATATGGCATTGATTTTTAAAACTTTGTACAGCTATCAAAAGTACAGAAGATCACAAGTGGTGAAAAATTAAGTCTTCAGTGGCTTCTGTAGAACAATCCTCAGTTTAAGCCACATTTGATTAAATGAAAAATGTCTGATGAATTGATCTACAGCATAAATTGGAAAGGTTCACTTTTAGCTCCTGTACTTCCACATATTACACACTAAATGAAAACCATCAGCCCTAATATTCCTGCTGGAAAAATAAATTAGGTTTAGAGTAGGGACCGTCAGTTTATCAGTGCATTTTATTAATGTCTGTTTGATGGATACTTGCTTTTTAATTTTTTTTTTTGACAGTTGTATCAAACTCATCGTCTATGCTAGTGGAGTCTGTCAACAGAGAGAAGACACAGAGCAGAGAAAGGAATGAAGGTAATACTTTATAGAAGATCAAGTCACACACATCATAAGTTGTCAAAAACAATGGTTATGCAATAAAATGTTGTGTCTATTGTAACTGAAACAGAAACAGGAATCCCTAAAAGCACTGTTTTTGTCATTCCAATGCCATAGATATTGATGTAATTAAGTAACGTTGGTTATTATCAAGAAAATCATGGAAAATGGATAAATATCAGTTCTGGAATTAAACTCAGCTACTTTTGTCATTATCATTATATTCTTCCAAACAATTTGACTTTTAATTTTTACTTTTACCAGGCATTAAAATGAACAAGAAACTGAAGAAAATAAGTGATGGTTTAATAATTACCCTCCGCCCCCAAAGAGGGGAGAGGGGTATTATTTTTGAGTCTGTCTGTCTGATTGTCTGTCAGTCAGAATCTTTACACAAAAACTACAGGACCAATTTCCTTGACATTTTCCGGAAAGGTGTGAGGTGGTCCACAGTAGTTCTCATTAAATTTTGGTGAATGTAGGTCAAAGGTCACGGTTAGAGTAACTAAAAATGTGTTTTCAGTATGATAAGAACGGGCAGATGGGGTTGAATGTTTGCGAGGGGGTGGGGTTTGTTGTGCCTGACACCACTTGTTTTTTCTGTGGTCATTGCTTTTTTTTTTTAGGTAAGTTTTGGCTATTTCTACCATAATTCAAACTTTTATTGTGAAGATAGACATGAATATGATAGTATGTGCCCTACCAGGTGACTCACTGGATGCTTATTTTAATAAGAAAAGGAAACATGGGCTTCAGTCTACACAATTTGACATTTTAACCAAACATGTCTGTTACTAGTTGCAAATATTAGACAATACATAAATCAACAGAACAGACAAAAGAGATAAGTGACAAAATACCAAAAAAAGTCACCAAACTGTTGCAAGTTTGGTGAAAAAATACTGGTTTTGTAATTAAGCCCCAAAACATGTTCCGTGTTCATTCTAGTACCCGCTAGTGGTTAATAGGTTGCTAAATGGCAAAAGGCAACATTGGTAAAAACACATTGCATAGAATTTCATTACATGCTGAGAGGATAATTCCAGATAATTTTTAATCACCTGTAATTTATAAAGACCTATGAATAACAGTTCAATTTAACCACTAGTTATATGTCATCTTACCACTTAAAAGCTACACTCATCCTATTTGAGTGGTTTGATAGGAGACCTGCACAATTAATAGCAAACACAAAGACAAGTTATTCATTTATACAACAGATAGTAATTCAAAGGTCCAGCCTGTGCATGTTAATTCACTAATGGCATGGTGCCTCACACTCATCTGGATTCAGTGACACGTGCAACACGACAGTCTGTATAGTTGATGTACAAAAAAGTACTCTCTATGTCTTCACCAACAAAACAGACTGAAATCTATTGCCCATAATAATTGCAATATTACTTTTTTTCTCCAAATTGTGCAGCCTGAGCTGACAGCATGACAGTCTGGATAATTAATGACAAACACAGAGCAAATAGGAAAAATCAATAAATAATCAATAAAACATCACTGTACCATGTTTTACTCACAGCTGATGTGTGCATTTAATCATTTGAGATATACTATAGGTGTTAGCATGGCGCTCTTTTTTTTTACGTAGCTGGTGTTATAGTTGTGTTTTTGCTGCTGCTGTTTCACCACCTTTCGCAGTAAATCGTGTCGTGATGTTATTATCACAGCGATCTCCAAATGACCAACTCCATCTGATATTTCACAACGTACATTACCTTTGCTGCAACTGTGTGGGGCTTGTTTATATGTCACTCATAGCTCAATCCATTAACAAAAGATATTATTATCTGTTTATGAGCTGCAGAGGGAGAACTTGGGAGTATTTACAATGCATTTTCATCTTTGTTTTTTATTACAATATTCAAGTAACATTAGTAGTGTTGTCAAGCGATTACGATTTTTATATCAGATTAATCAAAAAGTTGCAGTGGATTCATTCTGGTTAATCATGATTAAATATTAAATATTCATTTTTGATCTTTCTTTCATTTTGTATGAGTAAAGAAGGATATATACATATATATATATATATATATATATATATATATATATATATATATATATATATGTGCACTTAATTAGGGCTGTATAAAAAAATTAATGCATTAACACAGATTAATCCACCATCATCCGGTTAAATGGACAATTTACAATTGTTTTGTTGTTGTTCTATTGAAATTGTCAAAGTTGTGAAATAAATGTGGTAATTGTAAGAACACAAATAAATAATACAATATATATTCGTATTTTGGCATACATCTCAGAAATGTTTTTTTTTTCTCTGTATTTAAGAAGAGTTTTAGAATGTTTAATTTTTGTTGTTAGGGTTCTTTTTTTGGGGGGGGGGGTGTATTTTAATCCAAAGCAACCCTGTTATTTATGTGATTAAAAATAATTTTAAACAACTCTGCTCTTCTTGTCATCTGAACCCGCTTTATCCTCACTAGGGTCACAGGGGTCACTGGGGGCCTAATCCAGCTACAATGGGTGAAGGCGGGGTACACCCTGTATGTGTCTCCAGTTCATCTCAGGGCTGAACATATATAGACAAACAATCACTCTCACATTCACACCTATGGGTAATTTAGATTAACCAATTAAACTATCAGTGCATGTGTTTGGATGGTGGGAGGAAACTGGAGTACCTGGAGAAAACCCACACAGACACAAGGAGAACATGCAAACTCCACACAGAAAGGTCTGGTGTGGGATTCAAACCAGGGACCTTCTTGCTGTGAGGCACAAGTGCTAACCACTGCACCACTGTGCTGCCTCGCAACTCTTCTGTCTTTTCTTTTTTTTCTTTTTCCATTCAGAGGTCAACATACTGTTTTGTATTTTCCATCTTTAGTTGGTTCTGCTACTTGTCACTACCATTAACTTTTGCACATGCATGTTGCTAATTCTACTTGGACAAACTACCTGGAATGTTTTTCCAGAGATGTTCAGGGTCATACTGTGCTGCAGATGGGTTCATTGCATCACATTTTTTAATCACATTAATCCTGATAATGGATTAATGTGTTAATTTTGACAGCCAGAAAAATGAGCAAAGATGTTTTTTTAAATATGTTTCACATTTTACTTCTGCTCATTATGTGTCTAATGTACATATCCTGTCCTATGTTAAAATACAAAACTAAGCTGCTGTATTTTGACCAGAAAGAAGTAAATACGACTCAATTGTGAAATAATTTTAATGGTTTATAATGCATTTCCCAAACAGAGTGGGGACCATAAGAAGACATGATGTCACCAGTAGGTTATTAATCTGCTATTTTAAAGCCATATAGTGTTACTGGAGCACAAGGAATCAGAACCATTTATGAGGGGTCATGGGAGAGCTACTGCAAAACACTAGCTTGGAAAAAGTGTAAAATTTCAAACATTGGTTTACAGTCATTTTTCACTAATTTCAAATGCAACCTAATAACCACAGCAAAATGGAGCTTTGTGTTTGAGAATTTTTTTATTATTTAATAAAAAGAGGCTCAAGGTTTTGATTTGGCACACGAGCAAGGTATCCATCACAACCAATGGTTATTGTATTAAAGCTTGATACAGCAGCTATTCTAATCAACCTGAGATGATATTAATGGAGAATTATATTAAAAGAAAATGTATGTGATTGGACTGAGGGCTATGTAAGCAAATATTGACTTAGGCTTAATTTTGCATTAGATTGGCCCTTGGTTGGACTGGTTGCAGACTTATTTTTTATTGACTTACTAAGATACATAGTTATATATATGTCTTTGTGACAATGAATATAAAATAAACAGTTTCAAATGTGAAAGATACAACAAGACTAAAATGAAGGACGAAGACAAACATGACTCCAAACATTGTAGCTGTGCATTTACTTACAGATTATTTTGACATTGGAGGTCAAATGTAGACATTGTGAAAACATAATGCTACTTAATGATCTCTAATCCAACCCTACAGAAGCATCCTTTAATACTTCAGTCTATATCTATGGAACTGCCTTCCTGAAGCCCAAGGGTAAAAGAAATCACAGTATTATGTTTCTCATCTGCCTGTGAATTGGACTATTTTTTATTGGTTTGAATGAATGTTTTGTAGTTTGTTTGTTTTTGCTTTTGTTTTATTGCACAAGGCACATTCGGTTACACAAGTCTGAAGGAAAAGGTTGAAACAAGTCAAGCCTTATTGATTGATTGATTGACTTAACATGAGTCACATATGTGCCTGTTTCCTACCGTTTCTACATAATGCTCAGACTCTGATAATAAAACACTTAAATTGAGGCTTAAAAGCTACTTTCAGAACAGTGACAACTTATCAGGAATCAATGCACAAATCAATAATGGCTTTGGGAGCATACAGTAATATATAGTTTATAGGAAATTGAAAGTTCTTTTGTTATCTACATTCTCAAATGTAATGATTTGCTCTATTTTTAGGTTGTCTTTCATAGGAAATTAAATACCTTTGGGGATCTGGTGCATCTTGGGAAATTAAACACAATGTGTTTTGGTTCTTTTTGACACTTTCATGTGCTTATTTCCTCGAGTTTATTGATTATATAAATAGTCAGTAGTCATTCTGTGTGACATGTCTACATTAATTAGTTGTTATTTTAGAGATTGGATTAAAGTTAACACTCTCAATGGGCAACAACAAATAAAAACAAAAAAAGCATTAACTGACTAGAGAAAGATCCATGGTATGAGATGAAAGCAACCCTAATGGAAATGGTAGCTTCTAGAAATATTTACAGCAGTTCATACTGATTTCTAAACACAATACTAATGTTGTTATTTGGGAAAAGTTCAGACACTAATATTTGTTGGAATATTCCTGATTTTCAATGACAGATTTCTCGTGTTTTGTCTTACCTAGACATGGGATTTTTGGCTCTTTTGGGGGATCTGGATCTTCATGGCTCATTCATTTCAAAGATCCGTTCAAAAACTGGCTCCTTTTTTTAGTGTTTTCAGCTTAAACTGGGTCCCCAACATTTTACTTTGGTTTCTCCTTCTCGTGTTAAAGTAGATCCAGACACTACTCCTCTTCCTTTGACCCCGACTCATTTTAAATTCTAAATATTTCTTTCAATCTCTGAACAAACCAACGCGCTGGAAAGTTATGTGATTTAACTAACAGACTTCTGATCTTCCCGCCGTTGACAGCAGAACGCCCTCCCACTTACGGACCCTTGCTGCACTGTGATTGGTCAATTACCATCCACGTGTAAAGAAGCGTGTACTTTTACTTATTCCCCACCCTGGAATGTTGATTGACCAATCACAGTGCAGCAAAGGTCCGCCAGTGGGAGGGGGTTTGCGTGATTCTGTCTCTCGGAGCTAAGGTGGAGCTTTTGTGTGTGCGCGCGCGCGTGTGAAATCTGACACCATAAGGGAAAATAGAATGACAAAGACTGCGAATCATACTCGGCCGCGACTCGGCTCCTGTCGTTAATTTTAAAGAGTTGTTCAAAAGAATGCGCTCGTTCGCGAACGTCACAACACTAGTCTGTCCTCCATTACTGTTGGATGATTTTATGTAAAGCTGGTACAGAAATTCAAAAGAGAGACTGACAGGGTCCGCATCTGCTGGTCTGTCATCCATACCTTTATTGATCTAACTGAGTCCAGGGTTATTGATCTGAGAGAAAAAACAGTCCTCAGAGTTTGGGAACAATGTCAGAGCAAAAGTCCAGTAGTTTTCAATAGGTATTTTTGGACTTCAATTACTTTTATGAACAAAAAAAAATAATACTAAATTATAAATAAACACGTGCAGAAATAAATGTAGAAATGAATAAATAAATAATTTAATGGTTATGTTTTTATTTCAATGTTTGTTTATTAATTTCCTCAATTATGTATGGTTTTTAAATTGAGATACAGAGGTCATCAAATTACTCACATTCTGTACTTACGTAGAAGTACAGCTACTTTTTTGGAAAATACTCTGGTAAAAGTAGTCCTTTACTATAGAGTAAAAGTAAAAAAGTACAACTTCTGAATTGTAATAAAGTAAAAAGTAAAACCGATTTATTTTTTTTGCCATGGATGAAATAACATTTATTTAACCAGGAAAAACCATAAAGATTTAAAAAGTATTTTTAAAAAAACAAAGCCTTTAAAAGTGAGTTACTGTGTAGAACATGTGTTTGATCAGGTCACAGTTACTCAGTTTTGTGGCTATAGGCAGGAAATGTAGGAAAAATTGAAAAAAAAAAAAAAAAAGATAGTGATGACCACTTTCGTGATGTGTATACTTCTTCTTGAATAAAACATGGACCAGATGTTTATCAAGTAGAATAAGGTGTGGTTGTGACCTGGCTGTCATACTGTACATGAACACATGCTGATTTCAGAGGAAGTTGCGGCGGTCTCTTCCTTTATTTTTAGAGGTGTATTTTATGTCATTAAAACAGGTTAAAATGGGCCTAACCCATGACAGTAAAAGATTAAATGTAGTAATATGGGCACAGTTACATCGACATGATTAAGTATCTGAAAGAGTGGATGGGACCCTCCGGTGATATTTAATCCATTATTATTTCTGACCAATGGGCTGAGGCAAATATAACCCATTTATTCAAATCTTTTATTGAAGTCTTGCAACTGTCAAAAAACCCACATCGCTATCGGCATATGATCTACTTTTCAGAGGGATCATAGAGATTGTGTCATTAAAACTGCACTGTAAAACTTTCCTGCTCATCTATTAATCATTTTAAAAGGCTCATTTATTAGTGTAATTATGGTATATTTTTATGGAAAGACTGGCACTAATCTAGTCTTTTTATAACAATACTTTAGTGCCTGTCTGCACTAAATTGTTCAGTATTAGTCATCATTAACTTGCAAAGTTTGTTGTTTTATGGCTGATCAGGAAACATTGAAGAACCACCTTAAGTCTGTGTTATCTTCTGAACTCGTACATGCAGTCAGTCTGGTTTACACAGATGGTTAAGAGTTATGTTGAAGTGTAAAAATACTTAGATTCATGAGAAACTCTAGAAAATTAGGCTACAGTCTTTATAGTTAAACACTCTAGTTTTAAATACAACACAATGTGGACTCACACTTACTCCATCTAGACTAGAGGTGTCAAACTCTCGGCCCAGGGGCCACATTTGGCCCCTGGGCTGAAAAGCATAGCCTGGAAAAAAAAAAAAAAAAAAAAAATCTTCACAATGTTTTCTCTGTCTACAAATGATGACAACTTCAAATTTTTGTCTTTGTTTTCGTGGGAAAACAAACATTAAATTATTAAAATATTTACATTTACAAACTATCCTGTAACAATAAAATGTGAATAATTTGAGCAAATATGAACAACCTGAAATGTCTCAAGAAAATGAAGCACAATTTGAACCATTTTTCTGTTTCTGTTAGTAAGAGTTTGTGTCTTTGTAGAACTGATCCATAATAATAATAATAATAATTTAAAAAAAAAACATGGACTAATGATACATTCAGGCAGAATATTGTTAAAATTGTACTTATTTTCCTTATGAAATGTCACTTTTTTCAGGTTATTGAGATATTTATCATTTGGATACTTGATAAATCTAAGTATTTTCAGAATTGAGGTTTTGTTTCTTTTATTTTATTATTAATTATAGGTTATTCTGCTATTATTTTACTGGTTTGGCCCACTGGAGATCAAATCAGGCTGAATGTGGCCCCTGAATGAAAAGGAGTTTTAGACGCCTGATCTAGACATTTTCAAAAGATTTAAATCATGAAAACTGTAGGGTTTCTAGTCTAATGGAAAAAAGGCATCACATGCAGCCTTAAGAAGCAGAACCAACAAAAAAGAAATATATAGCTTGGTTGTAGCTCGCCTACATTTAATAAGAGGTGAGAAAATGGTGAATCAGATCATAGCTCATGATTCTACCTAAAAAGATCCTCTTTTCTTTTCTGGCAAAATCGCTCCAGTACTAGTCATTGGTATGAATTGTTTTGGGCGTTTATTTTTCCCTTTTATTTTACTTATTCTTTACACCCCTTATGTGTAACTGATTTTATTCTACAACCCAACTGGGCGTCCACACCTCCTTCCTTTCTTTTTTATTTAATACAGAAATAAAAATTTTGTTAAAAAATGTAAAAACATAAAAAATAAAACAAATGAAGTAATAGAATTTAATGAATAAATAATAATAATAATAATAATAATAATAATAATAATAATAATAATAATAATAATAATAATAATAATAATAATAATAATAATAATAATAATAATAATAATAATAGTATAGTGAAAATATTACATTGAAAAGAAGAATTTGCATTCTATTCTATTCTATTCAATAAAATGACTGTTAAAAGGACTAATAAACATTTGATTCTTTTTTAAAATTGTAACTTTATGCCGTTTTTTAACGGGGGAGGTTTTACAGGATTAAACAATCATGAAAATATATTTTGAAAAAGAGCCACAAGGTGACTATTTAATAACTTATTTTTCCCCAAATGAACACACAAGAGAAGTCATTTATTTCAGTTAAGCTAAACCACTGTTCTCAGATGTAAACGCAGATCTACAACACAAAAGAAAATTAAAACAGTAAATATATGTCAGAGCTGAAAAAGGGAGTAGGACTGAATGATGTGATGAATGTTACTACAAGACGTGTGGGCTATAATAACACAATATGTCTTTTTTTCATCCTCCAGCTGAGTTTTGTTTAACCTAGAGCCCTGAATACAACCTGCCTGATCGCCTTGTGTGCTTTTCTGTTGGAAATGCTGCAGCATTATTACATTTTCATTGGCCTTAATGGCACTGTGTTACTTTTAAGAATGGCACCCACATATTTGAAAAGAGAACAGACATTGTAATAAAACTGTGCTTTGTGATAAAATAATATTATAAAAATGTTCATATTACCATAGCAAATGCTTTATTTTTATTCCATTCCTTCTTTAAAGTCAGAGTAAGTTGAAGGAATTCTAAAATATTTTCAGAAGAAAAAAAAAGAAGGCAGACTAATGAAAAAAAAAAGCCTTTTAAAAATGTCAGAAGAAAAAGACCTTACTTTGTCCAAATGAGGACTAAGTGATAAAACAAGAGGCTACAGGTGTGTCTCTGACTTGTTTTTTTTTGAGTGTGGCTTTTTAATCATTAAATCACAATAAATACATAAAAAGTAAAAAGAGCAATGTGAGATCTTATTCCCTAAGATAAAAACAAGATTAAAAAAAAAAATTGGTTTTTTATGCTGAGAACATGACAAATACCTGCGTGTACAAGCAAAACACTTCAAAGAAGGAGTAAATTAATTTAAATAACAAAACACAGAATCTATTCATTTTATTTGCTAGTGTAAATCATAAAACTTATCTTTTTCAGCAACTACAACATAAAATTATTAATTAAAATGAAATTATATCATATAAGCCCATGACCTCCAAGGCAAATTATCATGATTTATTAAAAAATATTGTGTTGCAGTAATTATACAGATATGATAATTAGCCTTGTCATAAACCCACACTGAAAATTATTTAAGTCTTATCAAGATAATAAAAAAAAACCTTCAGATCATTTACCTTGTTTTAAGAGTTAATTAGTGTTGTTCACATGCTTATTTCTAGAATTTATCTTGTAGTGTGAGCACCTTTTCCTCACATTTATTATTTTTTATTCTGTTTTGTAGACATCCCTTTTTTGCACTGCAGTCCTAAATATACATGGAGCTTCATTTGAGATGGTGGTCCAAGGTTAAAAGGCATAAAAGACACTCACCACTATGAGGTTCCACATGCGAGCAGCCTCCGCCACCAGCGTAGAGACGCCGCTGCAGCCCGGCATCAGGACAATCTTGATGGGCTCGGTGTAGAGAAGGTCATACAGTAACTTGGTCGCTTCCCCTGGATCGCACTGCAAGGAGACACGCATGCATTAGTATTATTTTTTTAAATGCAGTGATACATAGATGGACCAGTGGAACGATAAAGAAAAAAAAATATAGCAGGGAAAAAACTATTTATTCAGCTGGGATAAAAATAGAGCTGAGACTGACCCAAAACAATGTCAGGTGTTGATACTGATGTGATCAGACTCATGTCATAGAACAGTGTTTCAGGTACAGTTTGTAAGAGCTTTTCTATAACTGCATGTCCCATAGTACTCTGCCCTACAACAAACTGAGAAAAATGACCGTACAGTTCTCCTGTTGTTCAGCCCCAGTAGTTGTTCTGTACCAGACATGAGGAAGTATTGTTACTGCATAATATCTAGTTCTACAACAAACACAGTGTGCCTTATACATACATAATTTGGGCCATAATTTGGGCTTTTTATCTCATAATTTTGACTTTGTTTTCATAATTTTGACTTTTTATCTCATAATTTTGACTTTTTATTTCATAATTTTGACTGTTTATCTCATAATTTAGATTTTTAATCTCATAATTTTAATTTTTTATCTCATGATTTTGACCTTTTACCTCATGAGTTTGACTTCACTTAATGCACCTTCTACCTTATATGAAAAACCTTCATAAAAACCATTCATTGACAGTACACCTTATAGTCCAGTGCACCTTCTTGTGCAGAAAATACAGTAATTACATAATCTGTTTCAGTCTAATACAATGACTGCCTGTAAACTATTGGGGCAGGGTCCTAAATGGACATTGGTAAGAACACAGTAATGGTCTTTACTGCCTTTTTGCTTTACTTTACTAGTACTTTCTGCAGTTATTGTACAAACACCCACCAATTTACTCCAAAACGACAGACATTTGAAATGAGATATTTTATTACATGACAAAGAATGATTTAAATGTTGCAAAAAACACAATAACTCAATTTTGCAAAAAAAAAATTAAAAAATCCTTTTTGCTTTGTAGGGAAGTACTGTTCTGTTACTGTTCCAATATCACTGGTCTACAAGTATAATAAAAAAGTGGACCCGTGCAGAACTCTGGTGTCAAGATGATCCTGTTCAGTCCTGATTTGATCCAGAAACAACATTCAGATCAGCTTTTTAAAAGCAAAGATTAGTTAAGGATTGTAAGTTTGATAGAAAATGCAAGAGAAAATTATTGAAATATTAAAAAAAAAAAAAGAATTAAAATAAAAACACAGAGGACTTTAGGCGTTTTATCCTCTGTGGAGCAGAAGAGAATTTTAAAATTAATGGAATCCGGGTTCAAGACCAAGCTGAACACTGATCTCTAATCCCTCAGATGACACTGCATCAACATCTAGAACTAACAGAAGCACCATTTACTGTGGAGAACCTTTGTCCGGCTTTACAATGTGGACATTTTCAGATTTTACTGAGGGCAAAAGGGTGAGAAGCTTTGCGGACTTCTCTGGTGCATCTTGGGATGGACCAACGCTCAGTGGAAACATGGACTGTGTTCACACCAATTCATATCCTGTTAAAAATGCTGTGGAACTTTTCATATTCTGTTTTTTTTTTTAACTGGAAGGCCATATTTTCAAATTCAACTTTTTTTCCTCTTAATTTCCACTACTGTATCTTTAATAAAACAATAAAGAGTTTGATAAACATATGTTATTATTTTAATGTGTTTTTGAGGGTTGTTTATCTTACAGTATGTGCTTGAATTTATTACTACACTTTTGTACGGTGCTTTTCAACATCCTCTCATGTCTTGATCCTGAATCTGTAATAAAGTTTGATTGACATCTGTTGTCGTTGTTATAGTCTCTGTAGTCCCTCCATTCACCAGTGATGTTGGAAGTGATAATCTAATATAACGTGGGGTGCTCAGGAGAATATTTTGCAGCCTGTATTTCAGCTCTACAGTTTATTTTAATGGGTGATATTATTTTATTTTTTTGGTGATGCAGATAGCTTTTAAACTAATAATTCATTAAATATTCACTTTGAAAACCTTATGAAGGCCTGTCAATTTGGCCCCTTTGAAATTCTCTTATTGCTTCTGAACTCACTCGCTAGTTCATAATGCACTTGATTTGTTTCAGGTTTGCAAAACAGAAGCACCATAGCAATTTGCCCTCCTACACCTTGTTTGAATGTGTGGTCTACTTAAGCTAGAGTTTTAATAAATTGCTATGGAATACATTTATCTACAGAATGAAACAGAAACAAAAGTAATGGAATCAAAAGGAAAGAGTGTAAACTTATTTTTAATCCTTTAACTCCAGATACTTAAGCAATTCCATAGTAAAAAAAAATATAAAATATGATAAAATAAGCAACAAAATGAACAAAAACTGCCAAAGTGATCAGTAAAATGAACAAAAATGAATATTAAACTAACAAAATAATATGTAACATGAACAAAGTAACACACTACGTAACAGAACACAAATGAAGAAAAAATAATCAAATAAAAAATAAAATGTGGAAAAAATAAACAAAAATAAGCAAAAACATCAACAGAAACTAATAAATATTCACAAAATAACAAGTATATAACACGAAAAAATATTTTTTTAAAAAACAAGAAATCCCCCCAAAATGAAGGAATAAATGACTAGTGTTGTAATTTGGTTCCAATAGTTTTAGTTTGGGCTTTTTCTTTTTCTTTTTCTAAATAAGTTACTTTTCAACACCTGTACATCAGTTCAATTAACAAAATAATCACTAAAGTAACACTACAAAAAACTTGAATTATTCAGAATTTTTAAACTAAACCATCCATTCAGGACGCATCATGGGTTAAAGGGTTAATGAAAAGAAAAAAAGGTTAAAGAAGAAAGACAAAAAAAATAACCTTTGGGATCGCTGGAGAGAACAGAAAGAAGAAAATAACACTGTCATCGAGAAAAATGACAGAAGAGCTGCTGGTGATAAAAGTCTGATGTGAAGATGGAAAGAAAAGACAAGTCAGGGCAAGAAAATGGAAAATACGGGAAATGAAAAACAGTAAAAGAGAAGAGGTCAGTACAAAAGCAACAGAAAAAGCCATGGATGGGGCAAAAAGAGGAATACAAATGAGAAAAGGAAGGACAAGTGGGGAGAAAAAAAAAAAAAAATTTCCAGAGACTTCATGTCTTAACAACGATGTCCACAGAAAGACACAGAAACTAAGATGCCAAAGGTAGGCCAAGCATCACAGCAGTCATTACAACTCTGAAATAAAGTCATTTACAACATGTCTAGGTGGCAACGGTGGAGCTGGAATGATCTATCACTGCCCTGTCAGACAGATTACCAATCATCAGAGTCACAGATAAACTGGCCTGACACATCTAATGATTCAGCAAGGAGGATGATATATGCCCCTCAAAACATACAAATACACACAGGCTGCGAGAAAATACACTCCGAACCAATGTCACAAACGATCCAAGTTTGGCTGATGATGGCACGAACCAATATGGCTCCTAATTGGGGTGTTTGTCTGGATGGAAAAATTGTCTCTTTGTGGCAGCCTTGTGATTTTTTTGAAGTGTTAATGACCACTCAACAGTGCACACGTATATGTGCAACAGCCACGACTTTTACGGAGCCATTTCCCATTAATGCCAGATTGGCTGGAATTATAGTGGTGTCATGTCATCGAAGGAACAGTCAGGAGATTTACATGCTTTTATATGATTCAATTTAAACACAATTAAAGGCAGGACGAAAAAAAAAAAACCTGCTATGGTTTTTTTTATTGGTATAAATCTGAGTAAGCATGTTCTGACACATCATGATGATCTGATTTATCAGACCACAGACATGCCATTAATGTAATGTAATATTTTCAGTCCAAATGTTAAAAATATAATAATCATTCCAAGATTAAATAAGTTACAATTTTGACTGTAAGATATAGACATCAATGTGTTATACTGTAGAGATACAGTATAGTCTGAAGTCAGAATATCATAGCTAACCAGCTAGCGTTAGCACGTCCTGTCCTGCAGCACCCCTCTGTATCATAACAGGCATAGTGAGTTAACTCGTCTGCAAAAAGAAAAATAAGAAAAGACAATTAAACCTGAGCATTTCCAACAAATACTTGTGTGGGAATCTAGGGTTGTGACAAATCATTATATTGTCAATTAATTAACTCAAGTCATGATTCAAGGTCTATTTGATGAAATAATGATGAAAAAGAATTTTCCGAAGACCAACATGACATCCTCAAAGGTCCACAATCAAAACATATTTAATTTACCATTATACTGCACACGTGGAAAGAAACCAGAAATGTATTTTTACATTTAAGAAGAACTTAGAGCATTTTTTCTCCATAAAAAAAGGCTCAATCAAGTGAAGTATCAATTAATTTTGCAGCCAGCGGCTAATTGATATATTGATTAATTACTTCATTTCATATGTACTGGAAAAAGAAGTTGACCTTGCGAGTCTAAAACAAACAACAAAGAATCTACACAGAAGGAAGAAACCACAACATTTGCCTCCAATGTGTACGTGTGAAAAACACCCACTTTGAAATACATCCAGAAAAACTTATAAAACAGTATCTTCTTTCAACAGTGAAGACACTTCATCAGTCACACGAGTCAAAGGATAACTATGCCAGAATATTTTCCAAAATGATGTTCCCATCTGTCATTAATGAGCTCAGACACTACTGTAACTTTTAAAAAAGGTGACAATGACCTCTCTCAAGTCCTTTTAAATTGAATCACTTTCATCAACCTTTTTTTTCTAAACTCATACTTCAAAAGGTTCGTATATCCTGCAAAGAAAACAAACAAAAAAAAAAAACCAGGTAGCCTGAAAAGGCAGCATATAAAAGGTGTTGGAGTGCACACAAATCAAATGGCATTTCAATATCCGTCTGCAAAATGAAAGTCATAACATTCCTTAGCTTCTTGTGTTGTGTACTTTATGCCTGTTTATGTTTGTATGTGCGACTTGACATTTCTCAGTGAAAAAAAATCAGGTTTTTTTTTTTTCAGAAGGAAGCAATAAGAGTCAAATGGAAGCTGCAGAACCACCTCCTTTAATATGCTGTTTTTACCATATTGTGCAGTACTAAAAAAGTTAATGCAATCTTGTCTCATGGCCATTTTTACACATTTACTTGAGGTATGAATATGACAGGCATATGGGAAGTCAAAGCATAACTCTAGGATGCATATTTTTCTATATATATTTTATACTTGTTTTCAGTGTGGACGTGAGTGAGTGCAAGTCTTAAATTGAACTCACAACAACCTGCAGAAATGCTGCATCTGCAACTTCATTTATGTTTTTTTCTTTCTCGAGTGTGAGGTCCACATGTTAAATGTTATGGGTGGGAGAAAAAATTGATTCACATGTGTATCAGGATTTTTTGTTTTACGATTTTTAAGTCGATGGGTGGTTCAATAATCGATTTTTTTCCCCCCATATTTATATGATTTATTTTAAGCCGGGTGGGAAAAAATGACCACTAGTAAAGACCGTAGACGACTGTATGAGTCACTCAGATGTATAACATACGTCATGGAATACGCAGAAACCACCTCACAGGAGGCACACAGATGACAGCTAGCTTATTATTGTATTAGCTTCAACAACACACCAGCGTTAAACAGCATTAACTAATGTGCAGATAAACAATACACTATGTTAACATCTATTCCAACTGTATTGTGTTATTAATCTCCCCTTGTGGCATTTACACACAGTAATAAACCAGGGGTATATGAATTAGAGTTGGGAAAAAGAGGGTGGTTAGCAACAACACAGTGGCTAAAACACGGAGGTGGTGCATTCACGACCATCGTAACATCTCTGGTGCGTGGGATATCTGAAAACTTAGAGAAAATTACTTGTCCCTGAATAAATATGGCTAAACAATTAAAGTGTGTGGGCTTTCTAACAGAAGAGCAGAGGTGGACATGTACACTTTAAAGTTCACTTTATTATGAAGTATATTCATTTAAAGGCTCCTATTTGTGTTGTGTGCAGATAAATGTAGCAGTTTATTTCCCAAAATCTGGTTCAAATATATTACTGCTGAATAAATCTGAACTGACTCACATATAATGTGAATTTTTTGGGAAATATGTCTCCTGATATGATCTGCAGGCATCATCATTCAGCTTTTTCACATGGTCGGGTGTTAGAAAGGCAAGCGGGAATATCTGGAATATCGAAGAATCGCAATTTAAATCAAATCGACAACCAAAAAATTGTGAAAGAATCTAATCGGCATAAAAGCATATCGTCCAAGCCCTATTAAATGGGGTCAAACCTTTCCAACATGTGCAATAAAAGAACTCAGAAGCTCAGGTTTGTGTAAATCACCATGGAGGCAGCCTTTCCTTCAGCTTCACAACGCTGACGTTAAATAGGAATAGACAACCTTGTACGATGCAAAGCTGAGCGACTGCAGGTTTTCCTTCCAATCAATCACTCCAGCAGCTGATTTCACAGATCAGTTCCTCCTCTCCGGCTGACAGTGTGCTCTCGGTCATCTGTTCAGAAAGCACAGCATATGCAACCAACACACCAATACACCCTTTTCTCTTCAGTTGGCAGTGTAGCACATTTCCCGCACGTACAGCTGTTAACAAAGACAAATATATATATTTATGTCTTCTGACAGAAGCTGAACTGGCACTACGAGATAAACTCCATCACACAAAGCTATTCTAGTAGAGCGCTGCAATAACTACAAACCTCGATATGTGCACGACTCATGCTCCTTTAGTTGTTTGTAGGTTTAACCTGTTCATTTCCATGGAGGTTTTTTCTGTCAATCACTGCAGATACTTCCTTGACAACATGAACGTGTGTTATAAAGTACGATGGAAGCAGAGATATAAATATTTTAATAAGTATTAATGTTAAATGTAGTCTTTGGAGTTTAAAGATGACTCTGTGGAGGTGATCACAGTAAAGCCATTTGCACACAGAGATACAGACGAGACATGGGGGGGGGGGGTGACCCTGTAGACAAAATACCTTGAAGGGGGAAGTGGGACGACCCCCAGCCATCAGGAAGTCTCTGACCAAGGGACACAGAGGAACGGAAAAAAAACAGAGGACACCTAAATGTTTGTGCGGCTCCTACACAGAATAAAAAAAGTCTGTTTCTTAGAGAGGCATCAGTGCCACGTGGTCACCATGTGAACTCAGACTCCTGACTATGTAACCTTAAAACTAATCTTTCTGAATTAGGTTGTAAAACTGTAACTAATTGTAAACTATGATTGTGATATTAAAATAATGAAAAGACAATGACAAGACTCAAAGAAAGGTTTATCTTAACCAGGTCCGTTCTTAGGCCATAGTTACCTATGCTTACTTAATTATATTTAGTATTAAAGTATAATTATTACCAATACAAATGCTATTTTGGAAAAGACAAGCTGACACACTGCAGAGCCCAGTGACTGCAGGTTTTCTTTCTAATCAATCACTACAACAGCTGATTTCACAGATCAGTTCATCCCTCTCCAGTGAGTTCTAGGCTGCAGTGTTCAGCTTGAATACCAACCTGTTCCCTGTCAGTTAAAGATCTCTCATGAATCTAACTGCTGTGACAAGCACATAAGTCAAGGAAAGTGTCCATATAGTGTTTTTTCCACACACAAAAGTCACAATGTGGTTTATTCAAAAAAAAAAATAAATAAAGTGAACCAATCTACAGAGTGTTGCAGCTTCATGCACATTGAGGTGGACTGAAGAAGATGTGTTTTATTGTTTGCATGAACAGTAATAGAGAAAAAAATCACAAAGCTTTAAAATTTTACACAGTTTCGCTTGAGCTTGAAAAAATGTGGCTGCATCAGACAAAGATTTATGTGCCTTTTTTTGTTTCTGTTTACAAAGAAAATTAAAAAAAAAAAAAAAAAAGCTAAATTATTGGCAGTTCCAACATGTTATGTTATGTCCTGGATGTTTTTCTGCTGAAACATCTGGGTTTGACCCCAACAGAACAAAGCATGTGCAGAAGAGAGCATGTGGGTTTGGAGAAGGGAACAATACTTGACAGACTTCAGTGACTTAAGAATGATTCTTAATGCAATATATCACTAATGCATGGGGTTTCTTTCTGCCACTGTAGATGTTTTCACATCTGGACAGTAAAGTGATGTCAGCGCTCTATGTTAGCACTGATAGTGGACAACCTTTAAACTACATGATATGACTCTGAAGGAAAACATAGGTGGTAAAAGTACTCCCATTCTGTACCTAAGTAGAAGTACATCTACTGGTGTGAAAAAAATGCTATTGTAAAAGTAGAAGTACTGATTCAGCTCTTTTACTTAAGTAAAAGTAAAAAAAAACAAAAAAGTACAATTTCACACAAAACTAGTACAAAACTAAAAAGTAAAACTGCATTTATTTTTTGCCATGAAAGCAATAATATTTATTTAACCAGGACAAATCTGAAAAGTTTCAAAAGTAAATTATGAAATAAAAAGTCACAATTATGAGACAAAAAGTCTAAATTGTGAGATAATAGTCATATAACTACTGTATAATATATAAAGTCACAGTTCCTCTCCTCCACTGATTGGTTTGAAAAAGTAACGCATCTATTCTGAGAAGGTAATGAGTATAAAGTACAGATATTTATGCAAATATGTAGGGAGTAAAAGTAAAAAATTGCCAGAAAAAGAAATACTCAAGTAAATTACAGATACCTATAAAAATCTACTTAAGTACAGTAACAAAATACTTTTCCTTAGTTACTTTCCACCTCTGACAGCAACTCAAAAGACAACATTTTTTCAACTTAGATATTTTATATGCTCTAATGCAGTTGTCTTCAACCGTGGTTGTCAGACCACACTGTCCTGCATGTTTTAGATGCAACCCTGCTCCATCACACCTGATTCAAATCATATAGTTACAGTATCAACTCTGCTGAAGCCTGAGAATGACCTATTGGTTTGGATCAGGTGTGATGGGAGCAGGGTGACATGTAAGACATGTAAGACGTGTAGGACAGTGGACCCAGAGGACCAGCGTTGAAGACCTCTGCTCTAACGTTCAAGTCTGCATTAAGTGTTCAGTTATTTTGACTCTGACGGTCAGTGAATCATATATCATTAGGTATTAAGATATTTATAACTTTAGTGTTGAATTCAGCAGAGACACAGTTTCTAATAAAGAGAAAAATAGCTCATTTCAAGGCTATTCACTTTTCTCCTTTTCCTCCTCCAAACAGTTATTACCGTGTCGGCCTTTAAAACACACTGATTACTAGGCTTTCTTCAGACAACGATGGTTGTCAAACACGAGAATCTTGGATCAAACCCACCAAAGTACATCAATTACAGTTCCTTATTTACAGTAATGCCTTCACCTTCCATGGCATCTGTGTTCAACAAACAGTCATCAATCAGAGACAATCTTGAGATGAAACTGTCCAAATGTGTTGATTCTCTGGGAAGAGTTCATTTAAGTACAAACACTTGAAATGGGAATAATGAGACAATAATTGCATCCTGTGATCAAATCCCTGACGTCCTGTTGGATCAAAGATGTAGGCTTAGCTTTAGCATTTGTAGGGAACATAAAAAACTCCAAAGAAAAGATAGGAATAAACATTAGCAAAGGTTAGCACTGTCATCATATATAGACAAAGGAAAAGATGAGAAGAAAATATGGAGTTATTTAATAGGTTATTATGCTCTTCATCCCACGGGCCGCGTTGGAACCATTGGCGGGACGCATTTGGTCCCCGGGGCGCATGTTTTAAACCCCTGATAGAGAAGGACATGTTTTTTTCCCGTTGTCTTTTCTATATATTTGACTTTCACTGATTCTATTTCGTATATGTTAATGCTGATGCTTTTCCATAACGTTCACATACAAAGCTTTCATTCATAAATAGGACCTCACCTAAATCCCTGCACCTGTTATCCCAACGGCTGCTCTATTTCTTTAACCTACTGCTGTGTTTTACTGCCAACAAAGCAATTCATTAACAGTGGCATTTTCACAAGATATATGGTGTGATCATCACCGCGTAGATTTTATTTATCCACCCATGAATGTTTACTCCTGCAGGCAACCTGACTGCTGTCCTACTGACGACAGGAAGCAGTCTCATTGTGCTTATCCAACATCTGCCAACATTATTTTCCATGAACGACCAATGTTGTAAAGTCATTTTAAAACAACAAAGCTTTTGTTGTTTTCTTCCTGGATAGTAAAACACTCTTCAGTGGTGGTATGACAAATCACAAAATGCAGGGAAAAAACGAATTTAAAGGAGTCATTCCATCATTATTTCATTAATATTTCTGTGTTCTGTGTTATTTAATACATTGTGTGATGGCTCTATTAAAAAAAAAATAATACAACACTTTGTTTCCAACTGTTTTTGGAGGGTAGAAAAATGACTTGAGGTGGAACAACAGAGTTTATTGGTACTTCTACATACATGTCCATGACACAGTAATGAGGCATCTCTGATTGGCTTAGAATGCGTGAAGGAACCCCCCTCCCCTCTGGCTCTGTGTGTGTTTATCATCCCAGAGTAGCATCCAGCTAGGTTTCATGCCGTCGCTTGTTTTGAAAATGTGCACAGTGCATTGGTAAACTTATACTAATACTTTATATAATTAAGTAAGCATATTGATGATAGATCTTGCAATACTTATTTGAAGAAATCTTACCATGATCATTTTCATTTGTTCCATTGACAGATTTTTTTGTACTTAATTCAAGATTTCGCCCCCTAATTAAAAAAAAATCTGCCAATGAAACATGTGAAAATGATCTTTTTAAGATATACTGAAATAACATTATCAAGCTCTGTTGTCTAAAAATCAGTTCTCACATCTCACTAAAAAGTGACTCTTTACATGATTATGTCTTATTTTAAGTGTGATGAGATATTTTGACTAGAAATGAGAAAAATACATTTGGTATGATTTTGACTTTTTAGATGTTTTCCAGCGTGACTTCACTTTTCGCTCATGTTTGTCTTGTTGAATATTTATTGTAATTGCTACATCATGTCTTAACATGTTGTTCATTTTTTATTTTGTTGTACAGTTGATATCATTTCCAAATGAAACCTGTCCTCTTCACTTCACATGACTTCAGTGAGGTCAATGTTTAAGTGTAAATTCTTCCAGAAAACAGTATTCTTCATGGTCTGACAGTCAGTGCCCTAATAAAAGCTGTGTGAATCCTTTAGGGCACTGACCCTATGTTTAAGGAAACACAGGATCAGACACACAACTCTACAGGAGCCTCATGAAGGGGCTGGATTGTGAACATTTTTTTAAATGACGCTATTGAAATATTTTGTCAAACCCATTAAATATGAATCACTTCAAGTATGTTCAGCTTCTCAAAATGATATTTCATTTGGGAAAAGAAGAATCAGGGCCGCCAAGTCTTTTTCACAACATCTGATGATAAATTAAATTGAGCCTAATGATGAAGTTATGTGAAGCTTGGTTCATGCATACGTACTCACACGCCTGTCTGTCTGCATAAATAGCCTTTAGCTGCTTTTGAAAAGAACCCACAGAATCAGCAGACCTTCATGAGGGAAATACAGATTGACACAAAGACTTTCTTACACAGTGTTTTTCCCAAAGGTTGTTTGTGTTCTCTGTCATTGTAGCTATGGCTGACAGCATGCTGAGAAAAAGCTTGTTAGCTTTCTGGTGTTTAACTGCACTCTGATGAGTCGTAAATCATCGCCTGCACTGATTATCTCTGAATTATTAAAACAATCCGTCATTACCATCCGGTAGAGCAGCCTGGAATAATATGCCTAACATCATTTCCATTCCTAAAATGTAAAAGAATAAAGTGAACAATAAGTGAACAAATCCTTCTGAGAGCGCAATGTAGGATATTTACCTCCACCAAGGACGTTATGTTTTTTACTGTCTGTCTGTCTGTCTGTCTGTTAGCAAGATAACTCAAAGTTATGGATGGATCTTAATGAAATTTTCAGGATGAGTTGGGAGTGCCACAAGGAACAAGGATTAGATTTTGGTGATGATCTGGAAAGGATCCTGGATTCTGGAACACTTTGAAATTTTATATTGCGGTGAATGGAGAGTACATTTCAAAGTGATCCAGAATCCAGGATCCCTTCTGGATCACTACTAAAATCTAGTAATTTGTTCCTGTGACACTCCCAACATGTCATGAAATTTTCAGCAACCATAACTTTTTGAGTTAGACAGACAGACAAACAAACAGACAAACAAACTCATAACATAACCTCCTTAGCGGACCTCTCCTCATTCGGAGGGGTGGGAGTGCCTTGCTTTTCTAGTTTAGATTATGTTTTTACTTTAAAGGAGGGTCCACACTCAGCCTTCAGTGGGCCAGACCAGTAAAAACTAGACATATTTGTCACATTTTGTGAAAATACCTCTATGTATAAAATAGCTCTATTTCTATGTGTCAAGATATTATGTAGAGTTTCAATTATTTTACTTTTCTTTAGTGTTTTTTTTTTTTACATTTTCATTTATTCAATTCTATGGGGACAATGATTCCAAATAAGGAAAACAAATCTTTGTATGTTTATGCATTTTCCCAAGAAAACTGACATAGCAATTGTCAAACAATCTCAGGGTATATATGTGTATATATATATATGCCTTTTACATGTAAGATGCCACTATTTCCGAAAAATTCATGGTAGGAAACCACTTATGGAACAAATTAATTTTATAAGTTGAGGTACCTCTTCATATACACACACACACACACACATTCACACACATACACACACACTATATTCACTGATTATTTGCCTTCTACATACCTGCTTTAAACCACTGTTAAATAAACCAGCCTTTGTAAATCCATATCATAGGTTTAACTCTAATAAGTATCTGACCTATCTTGATCTCAATAATGATAAACATAACCAAGTTTATGAGTAGTGGCACAGTTCGACAATTATGAAAATAATCATCTGTCTCAGCCCTGCAACAAGCCCTAAGACTCGAGGGACAACGCACATCTGCAGAATCAAATAGCATCAAGTGGATTGGAGTAGATCAGACAGTTACAGCACCCAAGACGCATGTTGCAAACAAAGAAAACACAGGTAGAGTGGCCTGAGCGATGACATGCAAAGCTGGGGAATAGTACGGTAGTGCATCCTAATCCATCAACACACATCTATTAGTGATACAGTAAGTCACCAGCTGAAAACATTTTCAACCAATGGTATGAATGGTACTGAATGGTAGCACATGATAATGCTGAACGGTGCCTTTGAATTTGAATGGATAAATACAATTCTTCTTTACTTGTCTAGTAAATTCTTAGAATGGTTATGAAAAGCCTGTGAAAGCAAGAAATGAAACATGCAGCTCCTAGATTAAAAAGGTCAAACTCCACAGTCACATTCACCAATCACTTTTGAATCACTTGGAAATGAAGTGTTTGGTTTAACTGTAACAAAATGGAAATAGCATAGTAAGAGGAGAAGAAGCACATGCTCTCCCTGACAATATTAAAAAAGAAAAAACCCCTGAAATCACTAGTTTTGGCAGGTGCACAATAAAGGCTGAGGTATCTCTGCTATTCTTAGAGGTCTGTCTTCTACTGCTCTCTGGGGTCATCACCATTTCCACTTTCATTTCTAGTCCTCTCCGGCTCATGAGGGCGCTTGGATTGACGACTCCTGATGTCGTACACAAACACATATTGCACACATACTGTACACACACACACACACACACACAGATCGGTGCAAGTGTGAGCACAAAGCCATAAAAATGCACTCATACAGTGACATACACTCATTCATGACACTGCTGCTGTCGTCGTCCTTGGTGCTGAAATTCCCTGAGCCAATATGAGTGTGGATGTTAACATGCCATTCCAGCCTTTCCAATCAGTCAAACCCAACTGGGGGAAAAAAAAAAAAAAAAAAAACAAGGTTCCTCAAGCTGTGTGGAACGAGGGCTGCATATTGGCAAGAAACACGTGTCATGATAGAGGGGTTAACATACAATTCCATAATACTGCTAGCATTACAGTGCTATGAGATTTTCACAGCACGGTAACCAGCTGTCACAATTTCACAGCCCAACAGTATTATATAATTATCATTCAGAGGTCAATCACTGGTAGATTTTTAAAGGCCAACATCATAGTTTGATATGGGGAAAAGCTGATAGCCGATTATTTCGACCATATCTGTCTGGTCCCTTGTACAGACATGGAAAAAAATTATTAGACCACCTCTTGTTTTCTTCAATTTCTTTTTCATTTCACAATTAAAAGTACATTTATTTGGGCAAATATCATGATAGGAACACAATTAGCTCATAAAGGTTTAATTAAAGAGATTGTATCTAGCCATTTTCTGTACTATATTGTTTTTGTACAGACAAAAACAGTGCTTTCAGACATTCCCTGATTCCTTTTCTGTCTGTTTTAGTCGCATGATACACACAGGAGTTAGTACTTGATTGCATAACTATTGTTTTTGATGGTCTAATAATGTTTTCTGTGACTATGTATGATAGAACCCACACATCTGCAAAACTGAATGTGCCTGAATCAAAGAATGAATACCTAATTCTGATTCATTTCCATCTCTAATGAAACTGAAATCAAAAAGAGAAGTTTTACCTAACTACAGTTTGACTGAAAAGAAGAATAAGGACTGAATGTTGTGATTGTTGTCCCCAGTAATTGAGATGAGATTCACACAGTAGAACAGACACAGTGTAAGTATACTTAGCATAATAGAAGTATCCCAATGTAGACAGTGGGTGTGTTTCCATTCAGCTGCGTATATTTGTGTTTCTAATTTGCATATACTGTAGAAAATCCTTGTGGAAATTGTTAGAGTTTTTACACCTGGAAGATATGGAAAAGATGTGTTGATAAAAACAAAATGGCAATAGCAATAAGCGCAACTGAAAGATTTATAGAATCATAATCATGTGAGTAAATGTAAGCATCCTACAGGAGAATAGCAATGAAGATAACCATGTTTGAAGAGATGTAATAAATGTAAGACAATTGATTTGACAAGAATTTAAATATAGTTATATGATCGCTGGTGTTTGCATGTTCTGCCCATGTTTGCACGGGTTCTCCAGCTTCCTCCAATCATCCAAAGACATACACTGATAGATTTATTAACCTAATATATTGAGGAAGTAACCTTGTTTACAATGTAGGCAAGACAAGGAAAAACATGTTGAAACATATAATGCATATACTCGAACCACTGAAAAAGCAAAAGTAGCAAAGATCAATCAAAAACAGAGAAGTCTATTTAAAATCAATAGCCAATATCTAAAATACTTCTTACTTCTATCAACTCCTCAGATTATATGTCACCACCACATACTGCATCTACCAGAAAAAAGTGTTCATCCTTGTATCAAGGGTCAATTTGGGTCAATTTGACCCATTTCAGTTTTTGTGTTGACCAAAGTACTGGTTTTCTTTTCTGTTTCTTCATGAAATGTTGAGACTTTTCCTTTTTCTAGGGTCATAAACTGGTGAGTAAAATCTGAACACACTGGAATACCTGCAGATTTTATATACAAAGGGTTATTTTTGACCCAGACACTTTAATGTGGGTAATAAACTGTTCAGATCCTAAATGAATATGTCTATGATCTATGTTATTTTGATTGTGTTTTTGAATAAGTGTAAAATGTAAAGCTACCTGGAGGAGGATCCAGTGGAAACGTGGGTAAAAAACACAAAACAAAACAGAAAACAATGAAAAATGTAAGTAAATGTATTTGTATAGAGGGAAAAACTTTCACATAATAGTGTTAAAAAAAATAGTGTATAGTGTTAAAAAAAATAAAAAAAAATAAAATAAAATATATATATATATATATATATATATATATATTATGTCTCTTTTCTACATGTACATGTTATCTTAAATAAAGTTGTTGAGTTTTTTGTTGTTGTTTTTTTGGAGTCAAATGATCCACAGTATAATAAATGCAATTACAGTAATGATCCCACCCCCAAAGGGAAAAGGGGTATCGTTTTTGGTTCACTTTATCTGTTTGTGCCAGCAGGTTTACGCAAAAACTACTGAACCAATTTCCATGAAATTTTCAAGAAAGGTGTGAGATGGTCCAGAATAGATCCCATTAAGTTTTGGTGAATGTAGGTCAAAAGTCACAGTCACCAAAAATGTGTTTTTGTCAATGATAAGAGACAGAGCAAATCAGGTACGTAAACTGTGTGTGTGTGAGGGGGTGGGGTGGGGCCTAGAACCACTTGTTTTCATCATAATACAAGGATTAAGTCCTGATAATGATGAACCATATCTTAACATTTTAAATAATCCCATTTTCTTTTGCAGTATAATTGAATGGAATATGTGTTTTTTGACCATCGAGGCAGTGTCACATCACAATGCTGATGGGCATCGACACCTTCTTAGAACCCGGAGAAGAGCAAGGAGAAGGCAGCGGCTCATCATACTTACAACTCCAGACTGATAAAAAGAGTGCAAAAAGGGGAAAGGATAAGGGGCCCATGGGAGAGCTTGCACAGCTACATCTTGTAATTTCCTCATAATTATGCCTGGCAACTCACCCTGGGGTTGTACTCCAGTTGACGTGTGTGAGGACCAGTGATGAATACTGGTCTCGCCACAGTGGATGGAAAATGTGTCACGGTTGCCAATTAAAATCAAGAGCGGAAGTGAGGGAAGCACCTTGTATCACCAACCCTCTCTTTCCCCACTGTCTCTCTCCATCACTGTTAATAATTGATCAAAGTTTGCAGTCTCCGCTTTGATATATATCCATGGCAACGGCCTGTGCAAAGTGTGTGTATGTGTCTGTCCATATGTGTGTGTGTGTGTGTGTGTGTGTGTGTGTGTGTGTGTGTGTGTGTGTGTGTGTGTGTGTGTGTGTAGAGCGCACAAAGCTGTAAATAGTCAGATGCTGTCGCCAGAATAGCCGGGGAAACAAGCCGTTCTGCTACCACAGGGCGTCTGCATCCATTAAAAGGACAGGCTGGGATTAAGTGTAGAGCCTCATGAATATTGTATGATGTTGAACAAGCTGAGGACATCGCTTGATACTCCTGAACGTAACGGTCACAAATTGCCGTGTCTGACCGTCTGTGTGTGTTAGACACCTGTTTCCCCAAATCCAGAGCAAACTTTAATGCCTTTCTTATGTTTAAAGTCGCTGCTATCCCTCACAAAAAGCAGTACAAGTCCTTCATTATGATAACAAATTAAGGTCATGACTCGCTCCTGCATAATTCTTTCCAGCCTTGATCTTGAGATGTAAAGTAAACAGTGAAAGCAGATTCGCCCGTGTCCTAATCTCACAATCAAACAAAGTGTTGAAGATTTGACCAAATGTGGACAGAGTCATAATAAGTGAATGTAAATATCAGAGCTCATTAATCCTTTTTTCATATAATTGCCTTTCTGCTTCTCTCAGGGTAAGACTCTCATTATTATTCCAGCCAGGTGAAAAACATTTGCCATCACAAAGTAAAAAAAAAACCCTCCTTGCAAACACCCTGTAGGAGCAAGAGTGCAATAAATTCTCCCCCTTGACTTAATTCAAGGAATTAACCCACGTCACTCAGACAATGTTAAACCAGCCTTTTTGAGCTGTTCTATTCAAAGGATCTGCATTTATTTCTCAAGCCGCAGGGCGCCTGCGATTCCTGAAGCGAGAGGAGAGATGTTCTCCAATCCCTATGAAATCTGTTCATGGAATTGCTTTATCTTTATGTTTATGGCAGCTACATCTGCAGCTGCCTGCTTCACTACACTTGTAATCAGACCAAACACACATTCATACAAACAATTGATGTATTTAGTATTGGGATGCACAGAACAAGGTGTGTGTTGAACAGAATGGGAATAAGCATGCCGTGTACTGTTCGATATATTCACCCTATGAATTTGCACACATATTTTCATAGCACTGAGACCTTATTTGTTTCTGTGGTTTGCTTCAAGAGTAACTGTGTTGCCATGCCAACTCTCTCTCTCTCTCTCTCTCTCTCTCTCTCTCTCTCTCTCTCTCTCTCTCTCTCGTGTGCTCCCTCTCTCCTCATTCTGTTTAACAGGATTCCAATGCAGAGCCTCGTGCACCAATCAGAAAAAAGCTCATAGCAATTTTCTAACCAGTCCCAGTGCCGTTAACTGTTTGGTGACCCGGACGCTCTCCAGGCGCGAGTCCTGCACAATGATTGATAACAACCCTCAGGAGAGCAAACGCAGGGGAAGTCTTCTAATTGTTTTCACGTGTCTCCGCTCATCCCTCACTTGTCAGAAAAAAACTTTCTGAATTAATCAAGGAGCGACGAGGGCCGACGTATTTATTTACACTGATAAATAATGTTTGATTATTTGGAAGTGAATGTCAGCATAGTAGGTGGTAAAGTGGGGCAGTCCGGGGAAATGAAAAGGATATTGGATTTTTAGTGGTTGATAATGCTGACATTTTAAAATACCACTGTGATTAATGATTGATGAGCAACAAGCAGGAGGTGTGTTTTTTTTCATTTAGCACTCAACATGCATGGCAGCTGCCTTTGTTAAGCAAAGTGAAGGCTGTTAAGAGGAAGTGATCAACACAATGAGAGCACTTTTTTTGGGGAAAGATTTTAAGTCTTTTCCTTTTAAATAGTTGAAAACCATGTAGTGTGGACAGAGCGTGCACAGGTTTGTCCATGTCATTTTAATACAGTCTGCTAGGTATCCATTTTTCTGAAAGATAAAGACCAGGCAATCCTTGTAAAACCCAGAAGGTCACACCATAAAGACTACTGCTACTGGGAGAGGGTTCCAAGAAACCTTTTCAATCCTCTTAAGAAAAAAAAAACAGCACAATAAAAAAAAATGTCTAACCCAATTTCTCTTCTGCAACTTGTAGTGAAAAAGAATATAGCTAAGGCCTTGCACATTTAACACAACACAAAAAAAACATACCTTTGGGGGGGGGGGGGGGGGGCACTGTTTTTACTATTTATAGCTTTGTGTTGGAGTAAAAATGAAGATTTGTCTATATTCTTTGTCTGTTCTGTTGGGAACAGTTCTCCCAAATTCCAAATACAAATATTATTTATAATACACATTTGCACAAACTACTGTTTAAATGCAATTTTTTTTCAGATGACATTGAACTAATGACTGAACATAGCAACATGTTTATATATTCCTGGCATGCTCTCCACCTTTGTTTCAGATTGCTATTACCTGCTTTATGACATCCCTGAAGTGCAAGCGCAAGCCATTTAGAATTATTTGATAGGTTCTAATCATTTATCTTCCTGAAGACATGTTCAGTGTGGTTCAATTCTGGAAATTTGGACTGGAATACACAAAAAGTAGAGGATCATTAAGACACAATTAAGGATCTTAATATTACTTTGGAATAAAGATGCTCCTTAGTCCAATTCAATGATCAATCAATATTAATCAGTTATAATGTCTAGAGAAGATGGTCACATTCAGCAGAAAATGTACAAGTTATAACTAAGGAAAGGGGAAAATTGTAATAGGCAATATTTGCTCAAAAATGTAGCTTAAAAGAGTCAATAATTAATTTTGAATAATCAACCCCAGTGTAAGAAGCACTGCACGGGAGCTGTAACTGCCTTAGGTTAGAGCTGGGGTAGAGTTCAGATAAAGGTAAAAGGAAATAAATTGAGTTTGATAGTAATAATGATGTAGCAGAAGGTTCTGTAACATGGAGCTTCTTGTTGGTTAATCATTGGATAATGAAAATAAAAGTCATAAAACAGTGGGAAAACAATCATTAAATGTTCAAAAACAGAGAAAACTAGTTAAAAAACAATGAAACGCAGACATATGTTGCAAACTCAGAGTGCACAATAGCATTCAAAACAATTCCCAACAAAGGACACAAACTATTGCTGACAATTAAAACACAGAGAGCAGAACATTTCCACTTAATAAATAACTTAATTGACTAATCAATCATCCAAACCAACTAGTTGTTTGATGGAAAAGCACCACTGCGCCAGTAAAGAAAAAAAAAGGAAAAACACAAACAATCTCTTATTTTTGCACTTTAGTCTCTAAAAATAACAGAACAATCTTGTTAAAAAAAAAACAAAAACAAAAAAAAAAAACACAAAAATCAGCCCAAATGTGATGGCATGCAGCTCACAGCACACTTGAAAACACCGGAGTGGGTTACTCCTCCTGATAATGTGAGAGGCAGATCATTATATCCCTCACTGGCTGACAGCACACATCACATTAGAGCGCACCTCCTCTCTCTCTCTCTCTCCTCCACATGCACTCACCATGCTGTCGTAGTGGATCAGCTCCAGCTCGTAGTCGGGCAGGATGTCGCTCCTGTTGTTCACCAGGTCCAGGGCCATCTGAGCAGAGGGCATGCATGCCTGACCACCGGGCCACCCACCGCTCATGGGGAACAGCGCTCCGATGTACAGCTTCTTCTTTCCTGCAGACGGCCGCGGCCAGAGGAAGAGGAAGAGGAGGAGAAGGAGGATGAGAGACGGCCGGAGGAGCACCGCGCGCCCGCAGGCTGCGCGACTCGCCCGCCGGGGACTTTTCCACGTGAACATCATGGATCAAGGTGAGCTGAACCGGAACGACCTGGTCCCGGTGTGCTGCAGCGGAGTCGAGGCGAGGAGAGAAAGTTTTGCCGCTTTAATTTGACTTTTAAAACCTAAATGTGCTGCTTTGAGTAAATTCAACACGTGTTCGGATACAAAAAAAAAAAAAAGCGCAACGACTTTAGACGCGCGTGTGTTGCGTAATTTCCCCCAATGCTGGCAATTTGTTGTCAATCGCATTCATGTTAATAATTTAGTTGTGTAATATAGCACAGTGCATGGTTAGATATACATAATGTGCTTGGTATTATCTCTTATAAAGTCAAAGTGAGGAGTTTACTTTGCAAAGCTCACAGCGATCATACATACAGTATATGTGAGGACGCACAGCCGCTCGTCAGTCAAGTTCCAACCCCCCCAAAAAACCCTGCAGAGTCCAACTCATTTCTCTGTAGTTGCATGCATGCATTTATCCAAATTAAATTCAACTAAAGTAGCGCGGAGCTTAATGCATGCAGAATTCATAGATATTATCCACTGTGACTCTTCTCCACTCACGATTTTTTCTTGGTTTTTTTTTTGGCCAACGCGCAAAATTTGGCACTCGAGTCCGGACATGAGCAACCGGGTCAGATGTGTGAGTGTGAGTAGGAGATGGAGACCCCAAAAAAAAGAGAAAAAGAAAGGAAAAGCCACTCGGAACTGAGGCTGAGGAAATATAGTAGGCTACATCTCCCCTCTTTACGCATCCGTATTCCAACACATGAAACGATTTGCCGCGGAAAAGCAAGCGCGCCACAGCTCTGCGTCTGATCCACTGCAGCACTGGCTGGATGAGACTGAGAGAGTGTGAGGGAAGAGAGAGTTAGCCAGGACAAGTCTGAGAGAGAGAGAGAGAGAGAGAGAGAGAGAGAGAGAGAGAGATGGTGAGGGAGGGAGGGAGGGAGGGAGGGGGCTCTGGTTGAAATCTCCTCAAAGGTTTTCTAATGAGTTACACGCTGAGCTTAAGTTCAACACAACATCCATCCCAAAACATCTCCGGTTTGTCGCATTTTGCCTTTGCTCCCCCCCCCATCACTTTGAGTCCGATATTGTTGACCCATAGTGTATCCATGATCAATTATTTTGATCAATATGTAACTAAATACTGAGAGATCAAAAGAGGTTAAAGGAGCATCACTGAAATAGTATTAACCCTCGCTTAAAATAAAATAAAATTTGACTTTACAGAAATTCCATTTAAATCGTCAGGTCAGAACAAGTTACTAAATGTAATTTTTGTGAAGTAAAATGTTTTACATGTGATATCAGTACATGTTTGTTTGTTGTTGTTTTTTAGTTTAAGTGGGATTATACTTTTCTCACTGCAAAGTGGGATCTGTGTTCTGCTTCTTCACTTTGTAAGTTTGCATCTCAAAGCATCGATATTCCAGGATACGCTCAGAAATCAATGTGTTGGTTTGACTGTAGGTTCCTAAATATAGGTCTAAACTCTGTTACTAGGTCAAACACATAAAAACACAATAAATCATCTTGAAAAGCATTACACAATGTGTCTTGTGCATCAATAGTGAAGTCTTTTGTTAGCTACTTATTTCAGACAGGGCTTGAAGCAATCAGTCTGTTATTCAGATGAACTATTGATTATTACAGTTGTTCAATACATTTTCAAAGGTTTTTTTCCCCATCGATAAGGGAGCACTGAGCTCTATAACCAATAGTTCTCCAAAGAAAATAAGCACTTACATACTGCTGGTTGAATATATTAAGTGATCCACTGCTTTGGGATCAATTCTTCATTAAAAAAAACTCAATTTCAATTAGGGTTGGATGATATTGGAAAAAAACAGACAATGAGGTTTTTTTTAACCTGTCGATATATGATATGAAAATGATTCATAGATAATACCTGTGTGGTGCCAACATAAATAATCAGACTGATTAGTTGTGTTACCAAGTCTTCATTTATGGTGATTTTCTCTGGTTTGTTGCTCATTTTTTAATGTTGTCAACAGCGACTTCTCTAAACTGATTAAGATTGTCATTGGTGGATCACTGTGTGCAGTGTGTGTCACGTACCCTTGAAATTAGAATAGAACATGTTGAGTTAATTTGCCTCCTACATCATAGGACCTGCGATGTGACTGTTGCATATGTGCATTGCAATGACAATGTTAAAACAATTGTGCAGCTCTAAGCTACATTTTCAGCATTATTGATTACATGATATGGTAACACTTTATAATACTGACACACAATTCACTATGTATTAACCATTTATTACCCATTTGTTAATTATGTATTGACTATTCGTTAATGTTTATTCATATACAATTCATCATGAACAAAGCATTTGTTCTTCTTTTCTATGAACAAACAGTTTGTAGCCCTGTGAACAACTGCTTTATGATTAATTGTGTAAAAGCAATACATTAATAAACATTAATAAATAGGTAAATGGTTAATACATCATGAACAAAAAATGTACAAATGGGCAACAAATGGTTAAATGGAATGTGTGTAGGTGTTATAAAGTGTATAAACCATATATATATATATATATATATATATATGAAAACATATCAAACAGATTTTAATTGGTTAAGGAAATCAGTAGTGATGCAGCCCACAGGATAAAGGGAAAAAACCTGAAAGAGTAGATATTAAAACAGTAGAAACCTGACTTGTACAGCTGTAGGTTGCAAACCCTTCATCCGTGCATGGATTTGTTGAGTTGTATGATATAAGGTTATTAAAAAAGAATGAACCGATTTCATTAGGCAATATTTTAATAAGGAAAAGCAATAGAAAACTCCAGCCAGTCACAAGTATTCTACTCGCAGTCAACTTATTTCCTGTCTTCCAAGTGTTCAATGTGTCCACCACCTGCAGGAAAGACAACATCAATGCCATAAGAGATTTCCTCCCAGACCTGCGTCAACATCATGATCCACTGACTTGACCGCTGTCGTTATTCGATGTTTAAGGTCATCGAGGTTAGCCATTCAAAAATGAGGAAACTCCTCTTTCCATAAGGATGTTTGAGAATTGAAGCGTGTTCGTCATGCAATCAGTTCATTCTTTTTGAATGACCTTATACAATTTATTTAAAAGTGAGTATCTTACACTTTTCAGTTTCTCCAATGTGATGTAAATTGCGCCAACACATACATTAATATTTTCAATTATCAACACTGCCTTTGTGGATTTTTAATACATGACTCTGACCTTGTTTTTGGTGCCAGAAGCTAAAGATAAATCCTGTAAAATATAGATAAGAATAAATTCTCTTGAGTAAACTTGAATATACAGTATAATTACCACCTCTAAACTAACTGGAAAGTGCAGTCAATATGCATACTGATAAATGGTATATTTACTTGCTGCGCTGGTATTATTTTACTTACGTTTGATATTAAGAGGAGAAAAATGGCTCAGCTTTCATCAAATTCCAATTTCTATGATTGCTTGAAGTTGATCTCAGATATTATCCCGGCACTATCTAATCTGAAGTGTTTCATTAACTCACTGTCGCATAGAGAGGATGGACAATATGTTTTTCCATCACTTGGTTTTTGCTCCACTCTTCTTGCTTAAGAGAGTCTATTAAAGAGCTGTTCAGTGTAAGAGCTCTCTTAAGGGTTCAAATGCATTGTGATTTTTACTATAATCTTTACCAGGGTCTTCACTTTAAGACCACACTTTGGGGTGACCATGGCTGAGGAGGTGCAGATTACAGTGTTCTGTGTTCTGTTCACTGTTCAATAACACTGGTCTACAAGTAAAATGATTCTGGAATAAAATGAAAATGAAATGATCCCACATGTGTGTCACTGATAAAGAAAAGTCAAGTCTTAAATGCTGGTTGGCTCAAGTTTCCAAAATAAGTCTTGGGTCAAAATGTGAAATTCTGAAATGAACAAGAGAATAGGTTTTAGTCCAAATAAATATTGGTCTCAGATCTACTTCCAAACACTGTCTGCACATTATGATCCATTCACTTTACAGGTTCTTTCTAGTAGAATATTTACTAATCCATTGTATACATGTATATAAACCACCATATATGTGGAATAACACACCATCATATATATTAAAAACATGAACTAACCAACACTTTTGTTATTTGTTTTCTGATTCATCTTATTAAAGTATGTAAGATTTAACACATTTAATGTCTGAAGCAGATACTTTCTAAAAAAATATATATAGAACAGTGTAACTGAAGGACTCGCGGTTTGGATCCCGCTCTGTCCCATCGCAATACATATCACCATTCTTGCCTCCAGTGCTGCTACTCACACTGGTGTATATATGCATACGTTCGGTGGTGGTCGGAGGTGCCGTTTGGCATGAATTGGCAGCCACACTTCAATTAGCCTACCCCAGGGTAACAGTGGATACAGATGCCAACACCAGAGTGAGAATGTGAGATCAAATGAATAATGGACCAATACCATAAAGCACTTTGGGTGCCTTGAAAACGTCTATAGAAATCTAATCCATTATTACTATACTTCTGAGACCTATTTTCTAACGTTATTACAATGAGTACTATTAGCAGAAGGTTGAGACAGAATATACAGACATGCTTTAGTACAGGTGTGTGTAATGATAATTCAACTCAGTCCAAGTCTTTTTTTCCCCCTATATCTTGTTCATGTTTAAGTTAATCTTTTGACAATTTACACAACAATGGTCTCAGATGAAAACAATGAAGCATTTTTTTTTTTTTTATCAGATATGCTTTTTGTTTAGAGGGCACTGGTGTTTTGGGGGTGGTTGAAAACACAAAAAATGTAAACCCCCTTCCAGAGTGGAAATCTTAAAAACAATCCACTAAAGGGTTTAAAATGGAAAACTTGTATTCTCTTGTCACATACAGTTTATGTCACAGGTACAGTACATACCAGTACAGGGAAATAACATGTCTTACTATTTTCTTGCAATGGACCTTCAAGTTACCTTAACTGCTCTAATTTACATCCAAGACTCGTTTCAGCAATTATTATGATTGTTCCGTTTCCTGTTTTGTGATTGTGTTTAGCGCTAGAAGAGAACAGGAAGAGAAAGTAAAAAGGTTCTTTGCAGGCATTTGTTCTTGGTGGTGGTGATGCCTCCTAGCCACCTGACATGTATATTACATCAAAAAATAGTACATTTTACACACTTTTGCATGTCCATCTCCATAATAATAGTAAGAAGCATGGATTAGATTGATATTGCCCTTTTCTATGAATGCATACTTAATGTGGAGCTATTCTAGCACACACTGGTGGTGGTGATAAACTACATATGTATCCACTGCTACTGTACCCTGAGGCAAGTGGCTTCCAATTCGCACCTTCGGCCCCTCTGACCACCATCAAAGTTTCATACAGCAGACTGAATGTTGAATGTCTTGCCCTAGGACACAACAGCACATGACTAGGACATACAGTAGTGGGATTTGATCCACCAACCCTTCAGTTATTGAACGACCCACTCTACCTCCTGAGCCATGGCTGCATGCAGTTTTCCCCCAAAATGCACGTCTTAATACAGAGTTAAAAGTGAGAACGCACGTCCACTTTTGTTTTTTTTAGTTCAGATCTTTATCATCTGAACCATCAGCAGTAAATACAAATTAAATACTTGATGCACGTGTTAGATTTAATCAAAAATATTCATTACATTTCAGATGTAAATGTTTACTTGGCTCTCTTTTTCCTGTCTTGTATTTTCTCTAAGTTAAATTATTAGTCATTTTAGGTCTCCCTACAGGCACCATTGTTGGTGTTTAAATGAAGATGTACCAGTTTATTCCCTGTATTTTTTATTTGTCTCCTGCAGTTCAGAGCTCAATCCTCAGATGGATATAGCATGACCTCTGTATTTCTTTCACTAAATCCTCAAATTTGATGATCTAGATTCTCACTGTTCTGTGGAGATTGGGATAGAAGTAGCTGCAGGAGTTGCTAAATCTTCAGTGACCTCCGACACAATGTCTTTAAATGTGATAAGGGATCACACTTAAGCTTTTTAAAACTTATCTAGTCAGTGCTAGGCTTTAGTTCTGTTTTGTTAAAGCAGTTTGTCAGAATCTGTTGAGGTTTGCAGATAGAGGAGTTTGTCGAGGTTCAGTAGCTTCTATGAGATCACAGAAAAAAAATGATATCTGTGTCGAAGGAAATGATTGTTTTTTGTTTGACTTTTTATAATTATAATTTCCACTGTGCAGTCAGTTTGTTTAGGACAACATAACAGATGTAGGTGGTCAGGTTCAGGCCAGGATCACAGTTTGGGTTAAAATAGACCCTTCTACTACAGCATAATGAAAATCTTTCTGACAGGAACCCTGAGGGCGAACTTCTCCCATGTGCTTTCACATCACACTAAAAATCACACAGGAGATCACAGCTGGCTTACAAATCTGGCTGGTAGATCCAACCTTTAAATACAGAATCGTTTTAAGCATGTACAAACTTTCTCCCATCGGCACATGAACGTGAGAAAACCCTCGAAGTGTCAAAGTCTGCACAGATATCATTCTGCAGTCACAGATTTCAACCAACATTGGAAAATAGTTTTTGAGTGAAAGTGGAACGAGTCAAAGGGAAGGAGTGTTGTCATAATTGCTAAAACCAAAATGGATCAGATGCAAAGATTTCCATCATTCTATATGACAGACCGAGTGCTAAACGTGGTGAACAAAGTAAGATATTTGGGTCACATCATCAGGAAGGATCTATGTGATGGTGAAGATGTGCAGCAACAGTGTTGCAAATTTTATGCACAAGCAACTGCACTGTCACGCAAATTTCACATGTTTATGGATGATGGCCTTTTTAGAGCTGACTGCACTCCACTTTACCCACTTGTGGTGCAGTTAAGGCTGGGAAATATGGCCCAAAAATTGCATTTTTTTAGTCAGTGTCAGATACAGGATTTACTATTGACACGATGGCAAGACAAAACATAATTTGTCGAAATCCCAAGTAATATATGTGAAGTATAGAAAAATTACAATATACTGCACTTGTGGTATCTCCATTTACAATATTCTTTTAAAAGAAAATTATTTTAGTCACACAGCAGCTAAATAAATATATTCACAATGAAGTCACCAGCAAACAGAGGCAAAGAAAATATGCAATTATCAGATAATTCCACCTCTGAGGTAGAATCACAATCCACAAAATGTTCTCAACTCTTATAAAATGTAAAACTGAAACAAATCTTCCTTGTGTTTTCTCTGGTTTGTGGAAGTTTAGCTGTGCATGATGGTGTTTTTTTGCTAGCAAAGCCACATTTTGCTTCATTTGTATTTTCTGAAATTGTAAAGATCTAGATTAAATAAACCATAGTCTACATTACGTATTATAAAGATCATATTATAATATTAATTTGTCATATTTACTTTTATTCATTAATAGTTATTCACTGTCAGTATATTCCTATTCAGATAACATTTGTTTTAATGTCAAAGTAAATTTGACAAATTAATATTAAATTACAATTGTGAAACCACGTCTTCTTAATAAATATGTAATTGATAAAATGGCACTGTCATCTTTTAAATTTTTACTCATATCATACTAATATCTCATTCTAACTATTAACTGACACAACTCCACAGATTATTACAGCATCTATACAACAACACCAGCAATCATCTATTTGCTTAAATTCAACAATATGTTTTTATATAATGATGAAATACTGAACAATGTCCAAAACTAGACTGTTATGTTCTTAACAAAACCACCCGGTCCAAAACCTGTAGCTATGGAGGTTTCAATCACATTATGTAAAAAACTGCCAGATATATTCAGTGTTAACAGTCGCCACAAATTTATAGATCATTCCATTTCCACCTCCTCTCTGAGGCCAAGTGCATGAAAATTGTACAGTTGCAGAAGCTGCTTTGAGAAATCCACAGAAACCCTGGCGGGCGGTATCAATCACAGCTGATTTCATTTGCCTTCATCTCCATCTGAGAGGTGAGGAGGCAGTAATGGAGCTGGGAGAGAGTGGACTCTGAGCACACCTGCTGTTTTAACCCAATGTTCAAATTCAGCACAGCCGGAGTGACACACTGATATGTGACGCAACCACAGGACATGTGACACACACTCAGATCTACAACTGAGGGGTTTATGATAAATTCTTCTGTTCAGTCCTGAATATTATGTTTCAGTTAGTGCTGTCAACCCACTTTCTTTATAATGAAACCTGAACCAGTTAGGCTGTGTCACTAGTTGGGGTTCCATCATAATTCTCTACAAAATAAAACTAATATTTCAAAAATTTCAACAAAGTAGGGGAGACCAGGGACAATTTTTGTTCGACCAAGTGAAACTCAGGTGTTGTTTGTGCTGGAGATCTCAGATTTTGACATGTAGTACCAATATTTATCTGCTATAAAATATATTCACTTGTACTTATAATGCACTATCACAGTTTAAGTAAATTATTGTCAAATACAAAGTGGTATGTTGTTACATCCTGCTCCAGTACTGGGGTAGGTTGTAACACTACGAGATGATGATTGTTATACTTTAAAAAAAAATAAAATAAAATAAAATATATATATATATATATATATATATATATATATATATATATATATATATATATATATATATATATATATATATATATATATATGCAAGAACTTTAATGAATTCTAAAGAAGGAACAAGATACATCTAAGAATTTAAAAATCATGATAAAAAATATTTTAAAAAGTGCAAGTTAAATACTATATAAACAAATACTATAAAATTAATCATATAAAAAGCACAATAGACACAATAGGAACAATCAACAAAGCTCTTTTGAACCTATTAACCATGTAAACTGCCATTTCCTTTAATCAGACAGGAAATGATGTGTATTAAATGTACCTGGCCTTTCCTTGAGTGCAGATGCTTCATGGGCCCAAAATCTATATTACTGACATCTGATCCACACTTCCTTTAGCTGTGACAAGCATAACATGTCAACATAAGGGGACAGTCGGTAACCTGACTGTCCCCATCTGGTATCACGATACCATCTGGGACCCTTCCACAACCAGTCTGTTTTCAAAGGACGGGCCTTATCTAAAATCCTTGCATGTGATTAGATGAAGAATCTGTCCGTCATCTTGACTGACACGCCGCTTCAGCCACTCACATTGAACTCAAGCTGATGCACGAGTCTAGCAAAGTCCTGTTTCCAGACATGTCGTAATTAAAAAAATACTGTGTAGAGAATTTTTAAGGAAGGGGTTTCATGCTGGCACTGGAGTGTCACTTTATCTACTACTGCAGTTAGTGTCTTAAAGAAAAGAAGAAGAGATTGTAGAATCATCCCAAGGCAAAGTCCTTATTTATGGCAGGGGCCCATACAGAATGGATTTCTGGGAGAGAATTGTACATCAGGAATTCACAGAGGAGTTGTAGATCCAGAATTTTCCAATCACCCAGGCAACGTTTAATGAACTGTGTGATGTTATTGAACTTCTCATGGCACCAGACTTGCCATGCCCTCAGGAAACAGTTCCTATACAAAAGCAAGTATCTACTGTCCAATACAAACTAGAATCCAGGGTCGTTTGGCCTCAGCAAAACCACCATGACCAGTTGTGTAAAAATGTGCAAAATATGTTTCCATTAGACTTTTGTGATATACTTCTGTAATGAAATGCCTCAAAAACCACCTCAGGAGAGCATAAAAAACTTTTTTGTGATCCTTTGCAACATTTTTGTGTTTCCATTGGCAGTTTTCTGTTGCACAATTGACATTTTCTGCATTTTGGAGGGTAATGGAAACCCAGCTACTGACAAAGTTTGTTAAGTTTCTGTTCAAGGGACTAAAATGCAGCTCCGAAGTGAGGTTACACAGTTTAACTTAAAAATATTAAGATTTGAAACTTGAGTAACACTGATGACAATTTCAAATGCGAGGGGGTGTATGTCATTTTACTGTATTACCATCTCACTTAGTTTAGTTTTCATCTGGTTTGACTTTGAGTTGTGGTTGGGCTATTCATCCTGTTTAGAATCATATTGAAAGATGACTCTTGAGCGACACCTAAGTTACAAGAACAGTTTTTATTTTAACCTCCTCAGACTCAGCAATGCATTTTTGTCCTCTGTAGGGGACAAAAGTTTCACACTTTCATTTCAAATAATACTGTCCACTGCAAAGACCATTCCATTAAACAATAAATAAATATAAATCATTTCCAAAATGCATCAGAAAAAAATTTTGCATTGTGTTTTTTTCCAATTACGACAATTGTTTAGTATAAAAAAGTAAAAACTTTCACATCCCTGGGTCTCAGGAGATTAAAGGAGTCATTCCATGGTTATTTTGGGTGGTAGAAAAGGGACTTGAGGTCCAACTACAGAGTTTCCCGGTACTTCCTCATACATGTCCATGACACAGTGATGAGGTGTCTCTGATTGGCTCAGAATGTGTGAAGGAACACTCCCCCCTCCCATCTCGCTCTGTGTGTGTTTGCCATCCCAGAGTAGCATCCAGCTAGGTTTCGTGTCATCGCTTGTTTTGAAAAGGTGCAGGAAAAAAATTACGCTTTATTTCCATATAGAGCACATAAACCAGTTTGCTCCGACATTTTTTTCAAGTTTGTGCAGTAGCTACTGAGGCGCTGTCTTCTCTTACAGATGCTAATGCTAATGCTACTTCAAATTCACTGCAATGCAGGACGGGCTTAACCCAACATGGGTGACGCCAATGTCCACATGAGGTGTCGTGGACAAGCTTTTCCTGAGTGGCTCATTTCTGTGTCGTTTTCTATGAATGCTAAATCCAGCCAGTGGAGGGGACACACCACACAGCAAATGCAGCATGTGTTGGTAAGTCAGGGTGACCCATCAGATTCCAAAAGGAGCATGGAAAGTTGGTTTTCAGCAGAATGGCACCTTTAATTAACATCCTCTGATGTAACATCATCAAAATGAAGTAGTTGGGTAATCGACTAATAAAGAGGCTCGTTTCTGAAGTGCTCGAGCCTATCCCAGCTGCCTATGGACGAAGGCGGGGAACACCCTGTACGTGTTGCCACTCGCAGGACTGACATTAAGGGATGAACAAACAAAATCTTTCCCCATGGGAGACAGAGAAGGATAAACAAAGTGGTGGTGGCTCGTTCACCTCGTGAGGATGCCTCCTGGACGCCTCCCTGGGGAGGTGTTGGGGACATGACCATCCGGGAGGAGACCTCAGGGCCGACCCAGGACACGCTGGAGGGATTATATCACTCAGCTGGCCTGGGAACGCCTTGGGATTCCCCTGGAGGAGCTGGCTGAGGTAGCTGGGGTGAGGGAAATCTGGGCTTTTTTGCTGCCCCTGCGACCCGGACCCGGATAAGCGGAAGATGACGACAAACAACCGCTCTCAATCTATGGGCAGTTTTTAGGTTGACCAATTATCCTATCAGTGCATGTCATTTGGAACCCAGGGAGAACATGCAAACTCCACACAGAAAGGTGCCTGGTTGGATTCGAACCAACAGAATACATTTTGAAGTGAAATCTTCCTAATGGCGACTGACGTGCGTTTAGCCAGGTTGTGTGTGCTTCTGAACTGTGAGATCCACATCTACTGTATATAAACACACAAAATGGCTTTTCTTCACATGATTTGTGGGAAGGAATCCATTCTGTATTCATTAATTATTATGCATCTACTTCACTTATTGCTTTTCAAAAATGAACTTTACTTTGCATCATTAGATAGATGAGTCTTTAGAGGATTGTTGTAATATGTTAACTGCAGAGCTGACTGTCGGTGCAGCCGATTCGCATTATTGACTATACTTTATTCAATTCCATGCTCAAGTTTCTTTTCTTCTTTTTTTTTTACAGTTAATGTATAACTGCTTTAATTGGAATGTAATGTCTGCGTTAAAGTTCTCTTTTCAAAATTACTTATTGCCACAATTGAAAAGGAGACCATTATTCCTCCAGTCTAAATTAAAAAGCCTCTGTAGTTAGGCAATGGAATATGACTATTATATAACCCTGGTTCATTACCCAAGTCTCATTATCTGGATATCTTCATGTAGCAGAGAGCTATTCACATCCAGCTGCTAACAAGCCCCACAGACCGAGGTGAGCACGGTGATCATCTGCTGGCATTTGGCTTCCACTTCCACCTCCTCATCCCCACTGCCACCCCATGACCCATCCAACGCACCATCAATTATTCAGCCATGAACTTTATGTGCAGTTTCTCTTGGTATAAGCCTGCAGCCGACACATACACACACAAACACACAGTCAGCCAGTTGCAGTGTTAACAACCCCCATGGAGGCAAATGCCACATTCAGCGACCACATTAGCTGTGCCACAGCCTGGAAGGTGCAATAGAGCCATGAGTACTGTAGCATGTTGTGTATCTGCTTTAATGAGGGCCTTGTACTGTATATTAGCCAGGCATCCTTCACAATAATGGCCTGTTTTTCTCCTGGCGGATGTGTTAGAGGGAAAATACACTTTTGAATCTTCTCTGTTTAACACGATTGGTAGCTCAGATACTCCTCCACCTGCAGACTGTATTTTATTCAGGGAGCAAATCCAAATCACCGCTAAAATGGACTGGAAAAAATATATTGTGTAAAATCAATCAGCCTTTGTCACTTGGGCAGATATTTTGTAGACGTAAGGTCTTTTTGCACTGCTGACGCGACAAGTCGTCCCTATTTTTCTTTGTGAACGGAGTATACTATCTTGTAAATAGTGTTATCAAATCCATTCTTTCAGTTTTTCTATCTTTACCAGGTAGAAATGGAATCCCGATAACTGTATCGCTGAACCAGTATTGTTATTGACATCGGTATTATACCAATTTATCACTGCCAGCAAAAATACTGTCCTGCAAGTAAAAAAAATGCAATCCATCCTGCAGTGAGGAGTGCTTCAGATGACCCCAGATACAGATACATCATTACATAATTTATCTAGCAGCAGCAACATTAAACTCTCCCTTGTTTGTAATACTCTACAGCACAGTAATACATCACGCCTCAACATGCAGCTGGAACAAAGCCTTTTAAGTTATTGTTCAGTGATAAAATAACCTGCCAACTGTGACAATTACATTGGAGCCTCTGACTTTTTATGTATTTAGTAGTGTGTGGTGGCTGAGAAAATAATTTGTATACTAATGTGCAACAAATGAAACTAATACAAAGAAAATGACTGTAAGACAAAATAATAAAAACCCTTTTTCATTCTATTAAAACTGGTACATTTGCATATACAAATTGGAAAAAAAATTAACATCAAGTCTGATTAAATGACTGTAAATATAATAAATGCAGATGGTTCTACACTGAGCAGTTACCATCCACATACAGTATAGGGATGGAACATAGAATAAGCCAATCGTACTTTATTTATAAATATACAGTACACTAAATGAAAATAGAGAGGCATTTATAGAAATAACAATAAATATCAACTTTATTTAACCAGGAAAAAAGCCAATTGAGATTAAAAATATATCTTTCAAAAGTGTCCGAGCCATGACAGCAACAGCAGCATAAGTTATATATATATATATATATATATATATATATATATATATATATATATATATATATATATATATATATATATATATATATATATATATATATATATATATATATTTTAAATGGAAATCACAGCCATGAATCCATAGTAATATACAGAAATACAGAAAAAAATTTATGTTTAAAACTGATAAAATCATCAATATAAAAACATACCAAAAAAATTATTTGCATTTGACTTCTAGATTCTGTAATAATATAATATAAAATGCAGAAGTGGAAGGAATTAAGAAGAAGTATTTCACTTTACTGTACTTATGTACAGTTTTTAGGTAACTGTATTTGAGTATTTTTTTTCTGGCAACTTTTTACTTTTGCTCCCTATATTTTTGTATAAATATCTGTACTTCATACTCTTTACAATTATATGAATATCTGTACGTTATACTCCTTACATTCTCAGAATAGACTGAGTATATCATAATTTAGACTTTTTATCTCATAATTGTTCTTTTCTTATCTCTTTTTTTTTCTCATAATTTGGATTTTTTTTTTTCCTCATAATTGGGCTTTTTTTAATCTCCTATTTATGACCTTTTAATTTTTCCTAAATGTCCTGTCCATACCCACTAAACTGAGTACTATGACCCAATAAAACACATCATCTACACAGTAACTCACTTTTAAAGGCTTTATTTCTGAATATTTTTTTTAATTTTTCAGATTTTTTCCTGCTTAAAGAAGCATTTCATCCATACATTAGCAAAAAAAATGCAGTTTTACTTTTTACTTTATTACAAGTTGTACTTTTTTACTTTTACTCTTCAGTAAAGGAGTTGAATCAGTACTTCTACTTTTGCAGTAGTAGCTGTACTTCTACTTAAGTACAGAATGTCAGTACTTTGACCACCTCTGATAAAATGCACAGGGCAGATTTGACATAAACAACATAAATGTAAATATGCATGAATAGAGATTGATGGTAAATGGACTGCATAGAGTACATTTTATACACCAGTGGGTGCCCAAAGCACTTTACAATTCCTCACACGCACCCATTCACCCAGTCACACACACACACACACACACACACACACACACACACACCAGTAGACGGCTGCTGCCGATACACTGGCGCTGTCTGACCCTACTGGGCGCCAACCCTTTGATCATTGGACGACCCACTCTACCAACTGAGCCACAGCCGCCCAAAAGATCATCAATAATGACAGGTATCAACGGAAGTGAACCGCTTCGAGATGTTGATATTAAAGAAATGACACTGAATTCTCAAGTGGTGTCAAATACCATGGGAACAGTGGTAAAATATAACAGTTAATGCATTTGAGGAGAATGTTACTCTTGTTATTTCACGTCATGTGGTAGCTTAACAACATTAAGACTTACTTTCAATGTAAATGCACAAACAATAATGCATATTGTATATCACACGTGAGAAACATGAGATGAAATGATAAATGGCGACTGGAGAAAAGGTATTAAAATGTTTCCAGTTCTGTTGCTATTTGAGTGATGTTAATGCTTTTGATTTGATTTGAAGGGTTCAACGTTCCTTTTCCTTTAATTATGAAGTTCAGGCTTCTAACGCCTACGTTTGGCTTTCATGTTTTAGGCAGATGTCAGATTATTCTCTCCAATCAGTACTTCTACCAGAGCCTTATTTTTACACAACTATCTCAACTTCTGGGGTAAATAATGTGTGTTCTTTTGCCACCTGCAACTGTGACAGATGTACTCGTATATAATGCCAAATTGGCATTGTATACGCCAAACAATCTGAGCCAATTCCAGTTTTGGATTACGATGTCAAGAGAAAAGGATCCCAGTAACTTTGAAAGAGGGTTCACTTTTGGGGCAAGGATGGCAGCTTCAGTCACAAATGCTGCTCACCTGGCAGGTATTTCAGTAACAACAATTACTAAAGTGACATCTGTGTTTTGATCCCAAGGAGAAACGACAGTAAACAGGGATACACACTACAATCGACAATGCTCACTTAATGAGTTTGATGCTTGACACTAGTGTGATATGTGAGGAAAAACACAAGTCTTCCTCCAGTGACTGACGATGTTTACGCAGGATGTGATCAGACTACCAGCAGGGCAGTCCATCCATAGTTAAAGAGGGATATTATAGAAGGGCTCCAGTGCATAAAGCACTCATTACAAAGATGGATGCACATTTCAAAGATTAGTGATGCAAAACCAAATAGTAACCGTTCTTTACAGGACCTTGAAACATCTCAAATCTAACTTTAAACCTAAAGTGGACTTTCTTTTACACACACTGTTCAGCTGACTGGAGTCACAGGAGGAAAAGTTACTAAATTGACATTTGGATTTTGATCTGTGGGAGAAGCATCAGTAAACAGGGTCACACACTACAGTCAGCAAAACTCATTTGATCAGTGTGATGCTCTGCATTAATGTGGTATGTGTAGAAAAACAAAACTCAAAGTCTTCCTCAGGTGATGTTCACGCAGGACGTGATCAGACTGCCAGCAGGACACTCCATCCACAGTTAACGAGGGGTAATATAGAGGGGCTGTGGTGCATAAACCACTCATTACAAAGATGGATGCACATTTGAGAAAAACTGAGTTTCAGCAGGTCTTCATACCGTCGAAAATCCAATAATTTATCTGTTAGAGCTCAAAATGTGTTGAATATGATTTTTTAGCAAAGTCTTACTCGACTACTGTACTTGTTTTTTCAGTCGTTTTTCATGTTCATTAATCCTAGGACACCAACAGTAAAACTCGTAACATCATTCATGTTTAATGTAATTTTACCTGATATAATATCCTGAATAAAATACAATTTTCATTAATTTATGTAAAAGTACAACACCAAATTTTAGTATTCTTCTTAAATTTCCCAATATTCCTTGAAATAAAAAAAAATGATCATTGGGGACCATTTAAAAAGGCAGCAACACAATGAAAATGACATGATAAATATTGTGTGTGTAAAAATCACTCAACATTAGTGTTTTAGCTAGCTCTTAGTGTTTTAGCTAGCTCTTAGTGTTTTAGCTAGCTGTTAGTGTTTTAACTAGCTTTTAGTGTTTTAACTAGCTGTTAGTGTTTTAGCTAGCTGTTAGTGTTTTAGCTAGCTGTTAGTGTTTTAATTAGCTCTTAGTGTTTTAACTAGCTGTTAGTGTTTTAGCTAGCTGTTAGTGTTTTAATTAGGTCTTAGTGTTTTGACTAGCTGTTAGTGTTTTAATTAGCTCTTAGTGTTTTAGCTAGCTGTTAGTGTTTTAATTAGCTGTCAGTGTTTTAACTAGCTGTTAGTGTTTCAGCTAGCCGTTAGTGTTTTAGCTAGCAGTTAGTGTTTTAATTAGCTGTTAGTGTTTTAACTAGCTGTTAGTATTTTAACTAGCTGTTAGTATTTTAGCTAGCTGTTAGTGTTTTAGCTAGCTGTTAGTGTTTTAGCTAGCTGTAAGTGTTTTAGCTAGCTGTTAGTGTTTTAGCTAGCTGTTAGTGTTTTAGCTAGCTGTTAGCTAGCTGTTTTAAAATCTCAGTTAGAAACATATTTATTTAGGCGAGTGTTTGACATGTAGTCGACCGTCCATGTCTTTTTATGTTGTTTCTATGGTTTTATAACTTGTTTTATCTTTTTTTAAAATCTTGGTTCTATAATCGTTACTTGTTTTTATAACTGTTACTTGTTTTTATCTCATTTTGGAAAGCACCTTGTGCATCTTTTGGTGTTGTGAGGTGCTATATAAATAAAATTTGATTGATTGATTGATTGATTTAGGGTTAATGGCAAAAGTCCATTTAAATTTGAGTTTACTGTAGGACATGTAGATCATTTCTATGTAAGCAGCTGTAAAAAGATACTGAGAACTAAGAATCATTTTTATTTTAGATTTTTATATTATTTCTTTCATGTTATAGAAGAGATGTAAGATTTCTCTGAGAGTACAATGGAGGGGATCCTTGAAAATGGATCATGAGACTTTAAGGATATTACTTTTATAATTGCCATTTATTTTTTATTAATTCTTTTAGTTATTTTGTCCATTGATACATGTTAAAACTACAAAATCCAACCAACATGGAACTAATAAGCGTGCCTGGTTGAAGGGAAGAAAACACTAAAATTAGAAACAAAAGGACTAACAGACTCACATAGGGAATGTATACAGACCATCAGGATCAGTCTGTAAGATGTCATTTAACCAATATTAATGGCTGATATTTGTTATATTAAAATTGTTTCATAAATTAGTAAGATTTCATTGGTACTCAGTATGTTCAAATGAAGATTTATTTGTTTCTGTGACACAAATCGCAGGAGAAATAACAATGGAAATAAACACAGAGGAAGTTATATTACACTCAAATTGTCATTTTATAGGTGTATTAGCCCAGAAGTCTGAATCAGTGCATCCTTAATAGAGACTCATTGTGTACTGTAAATGGCAAAGAAGCTTTTGTACCAGTAATCTAAATTATGCATAAAATGATAAATTATATAAAATGGTTTTAAATAGATTTAACATTGAACTTGCCCCTGAAAAAGCATTGTACTCCATTTATTCACACTAATGTTCAATTTATGTTGTGTCCTTTCATTTGTCTGTATGTAAATAATTAAGTCCTTGGAAGATTAGCACATACTTTTTCCTCTTTCTATATTTATCTGCATTGGTTTTAAATATTTTTGAACAGATTCAGTGTGTTTCACATACTTAGAATTTCTCTTCTGCTGTCGTATGGTAACCAAATCAGCTTTAATATTTAATAATACCTGTGTTATTTAAGTTCTGTATAATTAAAATGTTGACTCAATTATCAGCAGAATAAAAACAATTTTATGTAAAGTTAGGATGTAATTAAAATATTCACTCTAACTACATAAATTTTTCAGTCGGTGTTTTGTTATCACATCTAGTCACATCAAATTATTCTTTTGACACATTTGATAGTTTTATATTGTAGTTATGTACTTGTATAATATAGATATGAGATTAAACTATCATAAATTAGATGTGAGGTGTCATCTTTTAGATACAGAATAATTATTGTGTTAAGTGAAGTGATAAACTTGAGTTATTTTTTTAATCGTGTAATCTAGACAACACAGGTTCAGTATTTTGTTCTGTCAGGATAAGAAACCTTTTTTTCTATAAGAAGTTAACTTCTCCTTATCCGTCTTATCTATCATCTTGAGAGAGCAAGCTTGTAATGTCAAGATAAGAAATACTTCACTTGTTATTGGGAATAAAAATCATTTCCTGATTTGACTCATAATGTTTCTCAGAGATCAGAGGACCACGGCAGGATACATGAGAGGCGTTAAGACAACCGTAGCAAATGATATCGGCTGAAAATGTCAGAACAACGAGCACCGATCATCGATCAACACATCAGTCTGTAGTTCAGCCAAGGTCTAAACACCGGCAGAAATCGAAATGTGTCCTGCTGGAGGAGATAACATTCACAACGGTACTTGTCAATTATATTGTGATCTTGAGAGAAAATGTCAGTTTCTCATGAAAAGTGATCTTAACTTAAAGTGGCCTTTTGTTTTCTGTAGAATTAGAATGAGGTATGGTTTCCACAACAACAGCAATTTATCCTCGTATGTCTGTGCAAACACTGAGGAAGATAGAAAAACACTGAGTCGATATAAGAAAGGTACACAATAATAAACAAGTACTAGCAGTAGTGGGGACTTGGACACAACAAAAATAAAAACACTCAAGAACTTGGTCAAATATAAAGAAGAATTCAGTATAGCAGCAGCTGCAGTTCATAGATAAAATACTCAACTAAATCTACATTTTTCTTTGCCCAAATGTGTTCAGGGGATGTGAACTGTGGAACCAATTTTTGCATGTTCTTGGAAATAGCACATCAGAGACGTCCTTTAAGAAATATTTGACAAAATCAATTAGAATGCATTGTGTGTGTGTGTGTGTATTCCTATCTTTATGGGGTCATTGATATATTTACACAGTCACACCATGGGGACCTGTGTGTGTGTATATATATATATATATATATATATATATATATATATATATATATATATATATATATATATATATAAAATGGTGTGATATATATATATAAAATGGTGTGATATATATATATAAAATGGTGTGATATATATATATATATATATATATATATATATATATATATATATATATGAGAAAAAAATTAAATACAGAAATAATTATTACAAATAAATTATTTTAATCAAACACGTCTTTTTAAAACATTCTTTACTTTGCTTATTTTTATTTAATTATTTTTAAATGTTTATTTTTTATTTATTTATTAATTCATTAATTTTTACTTCTTTATTTTTAATGTAATTTAAAATTTTTTATCATTATTATATTTTTACTTTATTAATTTTTTTAAATTTGTTTACACTCACTACCCAATGTCTATACTTCATTACAAACTTCGTCCTCATGAACCATGGAAATGAGTATGTGTGTGTGTCAATATTTTTATTCTCTCTTTTATTTGTATTTTGAATCTATATTGACTATAAAAGTCTCACACCTTTCATATTGTGTATTAGTTATGTGGAGGATTTTAAACAAGTCTATTGAGACATTCAGCCTTTCCCTGCACTTTTACTGGTTTTTCTTTTGTTATGGCTTTGATCAGTGTTACTGTATGTGCAAAGTGCCATTAAATCAAATCAATTCAGAGTAAGCATGTAAAATGTACGATGGCAGAATTGGAGGATATACATACAAGCAAAATATCTGATTTATTTATCTTGAGATAAACTAGAAAAATGATCAGCTTTTGATCCCTACATTTTCAGTCCCTTCTAAGGCTGGATTTATAAATGGTCTAAAAAATTACAATAACACAAATTGAGCAGTTAATTAATTTTTACATTATTACATTATTGGCTTGTTGAGCCGCATTTTTTAATAATGGTGCCTTTTGTAATAAACATCCAAAATATAACTTTTTCATTTCATTTTGTAATAAACTGTCACATTATGTAATAACTTATTACATTTTGAGAAGGTTATTACAAAATTCACTTGCAGCTTTTTTTATTCTTTAGAAAATGTAATAACATGTTGCATTAAGTAATAACAATTCTAAAGGATAGTTTGTTTGTTAATTGTATTTTACTTTAATTTTGACATGGATTTTAGGCTGAATTTGCCAGAAAAACCCCCTTGGGGCTTAAGAGGTTAAACAATCTCAGTGTCTTCTGCTTGTTTACAGAGCTGCTGTGACCAGATCCTTTATCCACTAAGATTCATTTTAAACAAATAAGAAATTATCTCAAAAGGCTAAACAAGCAACAAAATTTCTACTTCCAAAATATATCCATAATTTTAAATTGTCCATGTCTAACATGTCTAATTACCAGCCAAGCCATAAACCACTTGGAACAGCTCCTTGAATTTGTTGCTGCAAAATGTAATTAAATTATTACATAATGTGGCAAAATTTATTACAAAATGCGTCTTTATTACAAAATGAAATGAAAAAGTTATTACATTTTGGATGTTTATTACAAAATGCGGCTCAACAGGCTTAAATGTCGTAGCATTGGTATGACCTGGATAATATTACAACACATTCAGACTAACATGGACTTATTGTGCAGAGTTGGTCTGAAAGCTGCTTTAGTTTGTTACATCCTGATTACTGTGTTTCCATGCTGCTGATATAATGTCAGACAAACAGAGAAAATACCCTACAGAACTGGAAAGTGTAGATTTGGAGCTCCCACAAAATAAGCATATTACTGTGCAGACACTCTGGGTGAAAGCAGACACAGACAGGAACAGGGTATTAACCTTTCTCCCGCTGAGGAGGCAGTAAGTGGGTGGTGATGGCACATGGAGAGGAGCCGAGCCAGAAGGAGGTCAGCACGGAGACAGTAGATGGAAATTTCTATTTAAGGAAACCCTGTTCTCTGCTGCTTTGTTAATTATGTGTTTGTCAAGTCTGTCTGTGACATTTTCAAAGTTTTTTTTATCAGCAACTTAGGGGCTTACTTAAGGAAGACACATTGGGAACGTGTATCCAGTGTGCAAAAATAAATGTTTAAATCCAATTTGGGCTAAAGTATGTGTGTGTGTGTGTGCAGTGGTCTGCTAGTGGGCATGTTCTACATCATATCGTGTATTAATATTCAAGAGGAAGGAAGGCAATGTACAGCCCTAGTGTCAATAGTAAAATAAATCAATCATTAAGGAATAAAACATGCTTTTTTTCATGAAATATAGACAATAATTAGCTTTTACTATTACAGACTGTATTGAAAGAGAAATTGTGGTTCTCAGGAAAATCCCTGCTTATCAATTATTAATGGAATGATAAGGTCAAACAACTGATAGTTAATGGATAAATTGATCATTTGCATCTGTAGTTCAGATACAGCCAAAGCTGATATCGACTTGGCCGCACCACTACCATATAATTCAGTTCAGTTCAGTTTCAGTTTATTTCGAGCACACACATCATCAATAGATCAATCACAACGGTCAACAAAACTTCCTTCTTGGACTCGAAAAGGAGTGGGAAGAAGTAAAACTTATAAACTCCCACCCCCTTTTTACAAACTAATAATCCAGCAGCGTCTGCATTCGATGTCTTAAACTATTTTATATCTGTTCATCCTTAACACAAAAACACCTACAATCATTTATATACACATTATTTTATAAGTCACTTTACACAAGGCAATTTATATAATCACCTACAGTATAAGTGTATTTGTATTAATTTTATATTTACTACAAATACAGTATTTAATGTAATAAATTATCCTATTCATGATCGTTTATATTAATGTATCACTATAAAGTCTTATTTTATACATCCTTCTACATTATAACAGAAAATTCACTTATTTAAATAATTTTCTGTATTTTGTTATACTAGTTTTATACATATACATTATACATTTAAATACACAAATTAAAAATTCACAGAGCAAATGAAAGACATCACAGTGAAGCACAATTAATAACACAGTAGAGAGACACAGTAGAACCAGAAAGACTCACAAAATACTTTCTACAATAACAACAATACTGTAACAACAACTAGAATAATAAGAGTGTGAAAAAACTAAATAACATCATAAAAATGTTTACATCCACAAACTATCCTTTATAAAAATTGACTAAGATAAACATCTATGAACTACATGAAATTGATTAAGAAAAATAAGTGCAATTTTGACAATATTACGCCTCATAAGTGTATTGCAGATCAGCTTCTACAAATGCAGAAAACATATCAGGTTGTTCATATTCAAATTATGCACATTTTTTGTCAGAGGACAGTGTAAGTGTTAATATTTTCATGTAATTTAGCTGGGTTTTTTTTACACTAAAAACAGACAAAAAAAAATTGTTATTCTAATTTTTAGATTATTATGATAGTATTCGACTGTTCTGAGCCACTTCAGATCACATTGGTCTGTATGTGGCCCCTGAAATTAAATGATTTTGACACCGTTGATTGCCAATATCTTCAGTGTAATTTTTCATCTCACAAATTCATTCCATGGGTCGTCTGTTTGACACCCCTGATATAGAAAATGTCAGCATTCCTTACACCTAAAACTAACTACATTTTCAAGAAGTAGACAAACAAAAACATATATTTTATAACTTATATTGCCAGACTTCCACTTCAATAAACCTTTTTGACCCATATAAATATTTTACAGCATGATTATTTGTTATTGCAGCATCTCCCTCCAGGGTAAACTGACCTTCAATAGACCTACAATAAAATTATCTATATCCACACAACCTGAACCCTACTGTGTACGTCAACAGACTTCAGTTTTCTTCCATATAACCACTTCAACCACCTGCAAATGAGGTTTTTTTTATACTTGGTAATATCACCTTTAGCCCAAATTGGCAATTTCCAACATCTGAGGGTTTACCTGGACTTTTACCTGATATGCTGCATGACAAAAACTGATGTTATAGAGGTGCTCCAAGGTCATGAAAACTATAACCAAGGGTTCATGAGTAGGAACTGTATTAGTTTTATATTTAAGGATACTGTGTTTCCTTGACACAAAATGGAAAATTAACCTCATAAAAACAGAAAATAACATCAACTATTGACTAAATTGTTACTTTGAGTGCTGGCCTTGGTCTTCAATGTCACAATATTAAGCAATATTTAACTAGTAAATAATGTAAATAAGGGTTTCTTAAAATTACAGGATAAAAAAGGCATTGTTTTCATTTAGGAATAAGAACACTTCAAATTTGCTTCAGGGCAAAATTGGATAAAACTGAAAAAGAGCAGTGATATTAATTTAAACACAAAAATGAAAACTGAAAAAAAGCATCATTATCCGTTTCTTAATTTTGCTTTTGGAAACAAATAATGAAAAAAAAAACATTTGTTTTTTTCATTGTCTTTTTTTTATTGTTTTATTTTGAAAATCGAATGATACACGGATTTCATGGCCTTGAATAACATGATCCGTTTTTGTGTAAAGTATATATGTGCTTCCTATATGTGCAATTACTTGTGTTTCTTTTCCACTTTTCGATTAGCAATCAATGGTATCGATTGGTGATACATGGCTGCATGACCCCATCAGCCTGGGGGTGTTTGGTCAAAATGCTTTTCATTTTGTTATCCTTGGATATGCACAATGACAAATAAAGATTCTGATTCTGATGGAACTCATGTCCAGAGACTTGATAAATAATCGAGAGCATCTTCAGCAGACTCACGACACAGACTCTCCAAACAGTAGGACGATTAAACCTGGGCGTCTGCAGGTGAACACACTAAATGTATTTGACATCCAACACTGTGACTTTACAACAGCAGCAGCAGAACTTTACACAAAGTTCTGCCAGTTCCAGAACATTTTTAGTGCTGACAGACTCTAAACACTTAAAGACTCACTGTTTAAACACTTAAAGACTCACTGTTTAAACACTTAAAGACTCACTGTTTAAACACTTAAAGACTCACTGTTTAAACACTTAAAGACTCACTGTTTAAACACTTAAAGACTCACTGTTTAAACACTTAAAGACTCACTGTTTAAACACTTAAAGACTCACTGTTTAAACACTTAAAGACTCACTGTTTAAACACTTAAAGACTCACTGTTTAAACACTTAAAGACTCACTGTTTAAACACTTAAAGACTCACTGTTTAAACACTTACAGACTCACTGTTTAAACACTTAAAGACTCACTGTTTAAACACTTAAAGACTCACTGTTTAAACACTTAAAGACTCACTGTTTAAACACTTAAAGACTCACTGTTTAAACACTTAAAGACTCACTGTTTAAACACTTAAAGACTCACTGTTTAAACACTTAAAGACTCACTGTTTAAACACTTAAAGACTCACTGTTTAAACACGTAAAGACTCACTGTTTAAACACTTAAAGACTCACTGTTTAAACACTTAAAGATTCACTGTTTAAACACTTAAAGACTCACTGTTTAAACACTTAAAGACTCACTGTTTAAACACTTAAAGACTCACTGTTTAAACACTTAAAGACTCACTGTTTAAACACTTAAAGACTCACTGTTTAAACACTTAAAGACTCACTGTTTAAATACTTAAAGACTCACTGTTTAAACACTTAAAGACTCACTGTTTAAACACTTAAAGACTCACTGTTTAAACACTTAAAGACTCACTGTTTAAACACTTACAGACTCACTGTTTAAACACTTACAGACTCACTGTTTAAACACTTAAAGACTCACTGTTTAAACACTTAAAGACTCACTGTTTAAACACTTAAAGACTCACTGTTTAAACACTTAAAGACTCACTGTTTAAACACTTAAAGACTCACTGTTTAAATACTTAAAGACTCACTGTTTAAACACTTAAAGACTCACTGTTTAAACACTTAAAGACTCACTGTTTAAATACTTAAAGACTCACTGTTTAAACACTTACAGACTCACTGTTTAAACACTTAGACTCACTGTTTAAACACTTAAAGACTCACTGTTTAAATACTTAAAGACTCACTGTTTAAACACTTAAAGACTCACTGTTTAAATACTTAAAGACTCACTGTTTAAACACTTACAGACTCACTGTTTAAACACTTACAGACTCACTGTTTAAACACTTAAAGGCTTGTAGTTCCCAGCTGACAATAGTGCTAATGAGCTATGATGAAGATGAAGAGTAGTGAGCTTTGGGCGCCTAAAGACGACTCCCCCATCAACAGAGAAAGGTTGTTTGAGATGAGATGTACCACTTCTGAACTGATGTTAATGTTAGTGTGATAAGGATTGTTTAGTTCTACATGGTTACCTTGAAGATCACTGCTGCTTTAAATGACACACTTTTTTATGAAGCATTTTAAATGAGGGGATTTTGTTTTGTTTTGTTTATTTCAACAAAACAAAGTAAGATTTCTTAGTCCTTAGAAATAAAACAACTTAAACAACTGTTTTCACCTCTGGACACAGAAATAAAGGATTGTCCCAGAGTGACTTTGATTATCAGAGGTGGAAGTAACTAAGTAAAAGTACTTCCTTTACTGTAGTTAAGTACATTTTTTAGGTATCTGTACTTTATTTTTCTGGAAACTTTTGACTTTTACTCCCTACATTTTTGTATAAATATCTGTACTTTATTCTCTTTGCATTTATATAAATATCTGTACTTTATTCTCTTTACATTTCTATAAATATCTGTACTTTATTCTCTTTACATTTCTATAAATATCTGTACTTTATTCTCTTTACATTCATATAAATATCTGCACTTTATTCTCTTTACATTTCTATAAATATTTGTACTTTATTCTCTTTGCATTTATATAAATATCTGTACTTTATTCTCTTTACATTCATATAAATATCTGCACTTTATTCTCTTTACATTTCTATAAATATTTGTACTTTATTCTCTTTGCATTTATATAAATATCTGTACTTTATACTCTTTACATTCATATAAATATCTGTACTTTATATTCTTTACATTTATATAAATATCTGTACTTTATATTCTTTACATTCTCAGAATAGACTCATTACTTTTTCAAACTAGATAAATGTGTCAGTATGAAAAATAAGTTGTAAATCAATAAATCGGAAATTGTGACTTACTATATCATAATTTGGACTTTTTATCTCACAACTAATAATTTCTTATCTTAGAATTCTGACTAATAATTCAAAATGTTTTCTCATGATGTTGACTTTTTATGCCATGATTTAGATTTTTTTTTTTATCTCATAATTATGCTTTTTTATCTCCTATTTATGACTTTTTACTTTTTCCTAAATGTCCTGTCCATACCCACTAAACTAAGTATCATGACCAAAAAAAAACCACATCATCTACACAGTAACTCAGTTTTAAAAGCTTTATTTTTGAATATTTTTGGAAAATGTTCTGTTTTTCCTCCTTAAATAAGTATTATTTCATCCATAGCAAAAAAAAATGCAGTTTTACTTTTTATTTCATTACAATTGAGAAGTATTTTTTTACTTTTACTTCAGAAAAGTAATTGAATCAGTACTTCTACTTTAGCAGAGTATTTTTGCACACAAGTAGCTGTACTTCTACTTAAGTACAGATTGTGAGTACTTTTGTCAGTACTCTGTTGATTATGAGGCTTATGACAGTATAAACTTATTACGTGCATTTCCTATCTTTGTTAAGTTGTTCTGTTGAATCACAGTTCAGAATAAACTGACACTTCTAACCTTATTTGGATGATTTTAACAGATCTTTAGTTCAGCTATTGAGAACACAATCTGTAGAAAAAATAGTTATGTGTGGTTCTACTGTGGCTTTTTTCTGTTTAAAAACAGAGCTGAGCTAACAGGGCTATAATGTAAACTATCAGCTGATGCAGTACATGGAGATAATTGACCGACTCAAACAAAACGTCCATAGAAGCTAATAACATAATAGTTGATGATGCAATAACAGCAGCCAGTAAAATAATACATTTGCCTTTTTTTAAATATAACTGGCCAATAACATAATAAAAGTCGTAAACTGATATTGCAACAACTTCTGGTTTATAATTTAATAATTTATTATGTCATTAGCTCAGTTATTACATTTTGCAAAGATCTTTTTTTTTTTTTAACCAGGCCAATAACCTAAAAACTGGTCAATAATGTAACAATTTATTACATTATTAGCCAGAAGTTATGACGATATCAGTTCAGGACTTTTATTACATTACAGTATTAACCAGTCATTACATTATTGGCCCATTACATTTTAAAAATGTATTACATTATCAGCTGTTATGTTATTGGCTTGTTCATCGTCTACGACTTTTAGTTTGAAGAAGAAAACAATGCTACCATAATACAGATATATGGAAACAATGAGCTTTATACGTTATTCAGTGAGGGCTGCAGTCTGCAGATACACAGCATTGAGTCATTGGTAGCTTTATTAGTCCTAAATGTGTTTTATTACTAGACTTCCTCCTGTTGTTCAGAGTTTGGAATATCAATACTACACACACAAGCCCTTGAAACTGGCACAAATGAGCAAACCACAAACAATAATAGACATTGCCAGATGTACCTATTGTTCAAATCCATCTGGCTATGTAAGCCTACCCTCTTTTCTTCAGGAGATGTTGACGGTAAATAATAAACTGCATCTACAGCGAATGAAAAAATAATCAGCCTATGTGGAAACAGGAGCATTTTTCATTCTTAGAAGCCTGTGATGATTTATGTTCAATACGCTATCGAGTTGTGAGCTTTCCAAGAATTGTAACATGAGTATGATTCAATATCTGGCCAAGTCCTAATGTGGTGACATAACTGTGCAAGAGGCTGAGCCCTCCTGCAGCATTAACTAATGTATTCATCATTGCTGCCAGGGTTCAGATAAATGGTCTGACTGGTGCATGTTTTGACCCTTTTTTTTTCCCAGGGAAGGCTGACTAAGCACATTAGTTCATTTCTAGCAATGACCTGCTGTAAACTCACACACTATGGCATCATCAGTAAACCTCCCGTCATCTTCTGCTGTTGGTAACAGTCCAGGATGTACTGCAGGACTGTACAGATTCATCTCTGCTTATTAACACTTAGCTTTTTGAAGAATCCCTCATCATAATGAGCAGGTGCACAGCAAAAATAATTAGCAAAAACAAATATAACCACAGGATTCCCATTAAAATGACAATTAACCAAAGTCATGAAGGGCTTAGAGGAGTTAAGTTATGAGAAATGCAACCACACTAATGATGCTCATAAGCAAATTAAATAGCCTTAATCTTCTTTCTCAGTCAATGGCTTCATAAGAGAAGAATTAGCTGAATACTCAAGGGTAAAAAAATAATAATAATAATAATAATGTTCCTTATGCAGCAGGCCACTGAACAAATTGTGTTTTCAAATTATCAATATGCTTTGTTTTCTTTAAAATTTTTGATTTAGTAATCTGTGTCTGAATGTAATTTAAGTATACACGAAAGAACAGAGTCATTGTATTTAACCCTCTGGTGCATGTACACAGTAAATTTGCCTGTGCTAAAAAAACAACAAAAAAAAACAGTGTCAATGTATTTTAATTCTTTCAGAGTTATTCTAACAATGGACAGAGTCAAATTTAACCAGATAACTTCCAGTGTTGGTGAAAATAAGTGGTGTTAACAGAGGTTTTACACTGTCAGTGTCATATATTCAGTGTTAAAGTAAATTGATTCTCAGAGTCCATTCAACACCAATAACAGTAAAATACCTTTTAGTGTTAAAAGATAATGACTCTGAAAAGCCCCGCCCACTTACCTCTGTGTTCAAACTGAGTGAATAGTTAAACATTGAAAAAGTTTTTCGAAACAAACTGTTGCTTTTGTTTAATCTGTGCAAAAATAAAGTTATGTTGTGTTTTGAAATACTTAACAATCAACACACTTTGGAGTAATTATTTATGAACATGGAGTGGTAAGTCTGTTTAACACTGGAGAAGTTAATTATTAACACTTAAATCTTCAGTGTTGAATGTAAATAACATTATGGGTGTTACTTCTCACATAGGGGAAAATTTGATTCACACCAATTAGTGTAAAATATTAACTTTTAATAGTGTAAAGTTGGAAATGCAACTCTAGGTCCCATGTAAATTTTACACTTTGTAGATAACGACTATATGTTGACTGAGGTAGTGTTAAAATTAACTCTAAGTGTATTATTAACACTGGTTATTTTACTGTGTACAACCTTTTCAACACTCCCACTTTCCTGATTTACACATATTTCTCTTCTCTATTACTCTCTTCCCACTTAAATACTTTCTTGTAAATCACCCATATTTTTAATCTTTCTATATAAAAAAAAAAAATGTTTTAAATGTTTGACAGTAGGTGTCATTTTGTGCAACTTCACCCACCGTAAAAAGAAGAAGAACAGCAGAGTGTAGGATAATTTAAAGCTTTTAATCACAGCCATGGATTTATGGATCCCATCAGAGTTATAGGCAGAATGAATGGCCCGGCTATAAGGTTGGGTTTATGAATAAAATTAAAATCATTCTCTTGAGTAGAGGTCGACTAGTACTGGATTTTACAGGACGACATAATAACGATTGATTGGGAAAAGTAGAAGCTGACAATATCTAGATGAGGTAAACAAACACACCCACATTTCCATATAGGCTATATCCAACTGTGTGTCTGTGTGTGTGTGTGTGTGTGTGTGCATGTGCGAGCTATATTTTCCTGTCAGAGTTTTATAAAGAATCAATAGTTGTTTCACACAAGCATGACTCTTAAGCATCTTAGAAAATCAGATTTGGACTGAGGGTAAATTATAACAAACAATAAATAAAAATCAACGCAGTATAAAACTCTGAAAGTTAATATGGAGTTAAACCCAACACTTCAGTGCAGACAGACGTGTAAGTATGGCTATAAATGGACAGAAATTAACTGGCCAGACAATCCAGTGATAATAACAGTAATTATAGAAACACATAAGACAGGGGGCAGATACACAAGGCAGCTGCCCCCTGTTTGTGTAGAGTCATACCCTCCAGTTGTCCCCATAATGTCGCAAAAACAAACTTTCAAACAGGAAATTGACCAAAATACTCTCCACCCACTAGGGTTGGGCTATGAGACTTGAAATTAATATAACAATAACTGAGGCAGTTTTACCTCCATAAGATAAATGTACAATAAATGTGTTATGTCTATTTCAGCATTTGAACCATAGACATTGGCTGCTGGGACGCGAGAATTACAGCCGCCATGTTGGAGTGGTGATTAGGGTGAGTCCTACACTAGGCACAGTGAAGGTTTAATTTTATTATCTGTTAGTTTTTTAATATTTATGCCTTTTTATCCAGAGAAATATATTCTGTAAAGTGTAAGCAAAGTGTTAAGTCATCATGGATGACGTCGTAATGTAATCTGTCGACTTCTAGACTTTTCAGAGAGCCAATAGTGATTTGTGATTTTTTATTTCTTTATTTATTCAAACAAATGCATTTTTTTTTTGTTTACATTATTTTTTTTTGATAGATTCAAAGCGTCATGTCCTGGATATGCTTCATTATCTTACTATAACATCCAGTTTTGCCTTTGAAGGAACAGAGTGGATTTAGTGGATGGGACAAAAATGGGCACAGTTATACAGAATGACTTATGCCATTCAATATAAAAAATGCATGGGGTGTCCAAAATCTTTTTTCCACTACTGTATATGAATTTTAATTATGCATGATTTCCCTCATCTAACTTTTTTCAACTTCTGTATTTTGTTTCCCTATTATACCTGAAAAAAATCATACAGTAGAACTAAACAAATGGCAAAAAACTAACAGTTAATATTTTTAAAAAACCTAGACACGCCCATGTCATGATTGTCTTTGCCACAGAGTGATAATCATTGTAACATACAGTTACTACACTGACTAGAAGAGTTTTGACAGTACTGTTATTTATTCTCTGCAGAGCACAGATCAATTACGATGCAAGGCTGTTTACTATGCTATTAAAATTGGAATAATTTTGCTTTCAGACCCATTCCTGCTTTTATTCCTATTTACTTACATCAGTAATCAGCTTTGATCACAGGCAATTATTATACACTAACTCCCAGTTTCACTTCATCAAGAGTAAATCACATTCTCAGTTCATTTCATGGGCAAAAAAAAAAGTTTTATTTCAACTTCATATCTCCTCCTTCTTCTTCAAACATTTAAACAGTGAAAATGAATAATAAATACTGAAATGAGCAATAAATACGTGAATAATAAATGCAAATATGTCAATATTGAAATGTACATCAAGTTGAAAAAAAATCTTTTTAAACTTTTGTTCAATATTTAAGGTGAAGAACATTAACATGAAATCTCAGCAAATATCACGGCCAATATTCGCAAATATATATATATATATATATATATATATATATATATATATATATGTATATATATATATATATATATAAAATTGTAGTATTTCTACTCAAAACACAAATATGACAACTCTCAGCAGTTACAGACTGATCCAGTCCTCCAGACAGTCTTCACTGGCCTCATGATTTGACAATAATTCATCAGATAATAAATCCTCAGTTTTCTACTTCAAAACACTTTGCTATGTTTTTATCAGTTAAAACACGTATTCTGTTCTATCATTATTTAAAGTGTGTATTCAGACTATAATGCTTCATAATAATTGGCTGCATCTTTCTGTGTGATATTTACCCATTAAAAAAGCACAACACCAAGCTAAATCTGTATGATACGCATTCAAATATTTCTTCGCTTCATGATTTGGATATAAATATCTCCATATCTTACTAACTGTGTGAGATGTATATATATATATATATATATATATATATATATATATATATACACACACACACATACTTATTCAATCATACATAAAAGGGCATAACATGATGAATTTTTACATTTATTTTAATTTACCATGTAACAATGATCATTTAGAGCTGCAGAATATTGGGAACTGTGATAATGATATTTTTTCGTTCATGTAAAGAAATACAAATTTCATCTACTAAGAAAAAATGTTCTTCATGTGTATTTATATGCGGACTCAATTATTTATAATTTAAGACAAAATACTGTACAATTCTGTCCAAGAACCTGCTGATGCTGTAACTGTAGACCTTCAGACACAAATATAGTCAAAGATTTTATTCACATATAACAATGTGTAAATAACATGGATAAGGTTAATAATAACAAAAGTACCAGAGCACATGCTTTAACAAAACAGTATTCTGTTGTTTGCCTGGTTTGGTAAATACTGTATATAAAAATAAAATCTTTAAATATAAGTGTTCAGGTTTTTCCAAAGTTGTGCTCTGAAAATATTCACATATTTTCAACATTAATAAACTTCCATTCAACCAGCAGCAGCAGCAGCATTTCAGGTTTTTTGCTCAAAAAACTAGTATGTTAGAGTGGTAACGAACACCACTCTGGTACCACATGGTGTATAAAACTGAAAGTTAATTTGAAAAACTAAAAATGATTGAATGTCTTTGCGACATGAATAGTGCACACTCCGTTATCCTGATAACAATATTTTACATACATACACAGCCTGTATCCAGTATTAAGATAACTTCCCTAAAATCAATTTCCTTGACAGGTACATTATGTGCATGTGGATCAGAGCTCAGTCTATTTCCATTGACTCAAAGGTCACTGCTGCCCCCTTGTGGTGGTAGCACACACTGCAACATTCATACAGTCTCCACATATGGTCATCATATTGGGTGTATATTTATCCTCCTATCACATGGTCCACATATGTGGACTTCACATTTTCTGTTGTATACACCACAATATCACATTTTGTTCTACAAGGGTCTGGTGTCCACTTACGAGGACATTATAACTGCCACCACATGATGTCAAAAGAGTAGAATACGAGCTATATTATATACAGGCGTCCTCAAAAATATTCACACCCCTGACTTTTTTTTTGTGACTTTTTGTTTTTATCTTAAAAAGAATGTGTTTTATCCTGTTTCTTTCTGGCCTGTATGTGAAGCACAAGTGAAGGAAAAACTACAAATGATATTTGGAGAAAATAATTTAATTTCAGGAGTATTTTATTAGTGGATTTTCAAAAAAACAACATCTTCAAAATTATTCCTACCCTAGGTTTACTTAGTCCAATGTTTTTTCTTAAAAGTAAAGTAATTTTGTTCTGGATAACAGTTCCTCTAAGTGTACACAGTCTGTCTTGTGTCTCCTGTGGGGTTCTGGTCCAGTCTTCCTGGACCAAAGCTTCCAGCTGGGTCCATTTGGATCATCTCCTCCAATCACTCTGGTTTGAACGCTTGTCCAGGTTCTACATGATTTAGTTCAGGACCTGGACTGGGTTATGTCCTTGAACCACTACTGCACTACCTTGGTGGTTTTACTGGGGTTAGTGTCCTTCTGGGACGTCCAATCAGGACAAAACTGGAGTTTCTCTGCAGACACTTTCACATTGTCATCCAGGACGTTGATAAAATAATTTCAAATGTGTGACATCTTGTAACTTCATAAGGTTTGTGGAGCCATGAGCAGAGAAGTTTCTTAGGTTTATAGGTTCTAACATCACATTATGTTTCCTCCACTAGAACAAAGACATGAAGGTATCACACACAACCATCCACACATTACTGCGCTAAAGAGGTCTCCATGGTTACACACTCACAAAGGTCACATGACTCAGGAGGAAACATCAGGAAGTTCATTTGGCTTTTGCCAAAACTGTTTTAATGAAGATCCAAACTTTTCGTCATCTGTCCTTTGATCTGATGAGACAAAGATGGACTTGTTTGGACATATGCATGTGGACTGTGTCTGGAGGAATCAAGGAGGAGTATCCAAACTGAAGAACACTGTCCTAACCATCACCATGGAAACAAGGAGGAGTATCCAAACTGAAGAACACTGTCCTTACCATCACCATGGAAACAAGGAGGCGTATCCAAACTGAAGAACACTGTCCAACCATCACCATGGAAACAAGGAGGAGTATCCAAACTGAAGAACATTGTCCAACCATCAAGCATGGCGGTGCTAGCATAATGCTAAGGAGTTGTTTTTCTGCTAGTGGTACTGAGAACCTCCTCCAGATCCAGGGCATCAAGAAAAAAGAAACTCCAGTTTTGTTCTGATTGGACGTCCCAGAAGGACACTAACCCCAGTAAAACCACAAAGGTAGTGCAGTAGAGGTTCAAGGACATGACCCAGTCCAAGTCCTGAACTAAACCATCTAGAACCTGTGGAGGAGCGTTCAAACCAGAGTGACGGTAGGTCATCCAAACAGACAGCTGGAGGCTTTGGTCCAGGAAGAGTGGACCAGAACCCCACAGGAGACAGCAGACAGACTGTGGACACTTAGAGGAACCATTATCCAGAACAAAACTACTCCATTTACTATTAAGAAAAAAGGGACTAAGTAAACCTAGGGTAGGAATCATTTTAAAGATGGTTCTTTTGGAAATCCACTGATAAAATACTCCTGAAATAAAAACTGTTCTCCAAATATCATTTGTTTTTTTCCTTCACTTGTGTTTCAGATACAGGTCACTCACACACAAACACCATCTGAGTTTTTGCAGGGTTGTTTTTTTTTTACAAAGGCATAGTTATAATATAAGTTACATGTTCAGCAATCATAAGTGAACCCATACTTTCCCACTGCGTCACACAAAGCACAGTTTAATATGATTTCTATGATGTGAAAATGTGAAAGTTCTTACCTGTGTAGTTCCGGTCATCTGTAGCAGGTGAAAAAAAAAAGAGAAGAAAGCAGGTGATTAAAATACACAGAGTCCTAAACATAAAAGATAACAGAGCAAAACCCACATTTTTCTATTTTAACATTTAAACTATTCTGCCCTTGTGTGAATTTACAAAGGATAAAAACTTACATGTTCAAGTGATGCCGTTATAGAATTTTCCATTTCAATTAAATTAAATCTATCAACTTTAGTCCTGATCATATACATATGATTTTTTTATATTTTTTTTTACTTTTTTGGCATTATAACCCTTTAAGCACCACTTTAGCATTTGAGCCTGATTTTTAACAACCAAAAGCCCAAAGAGTGAAATGTTTTTCATAGAATCCATGATATATTTTTGTTGTTTGATTTTTGCATACTGTAAGAACCAAACCTTTCACCAAAAACTACAATAAACAATTAAAATATGAACTATAGCAAAAAGAAGTAGTAAGTAGTAGTAAGCAGTAAGCATTATTTTCCCCACGTATGGTCAGGCCATGGTCAAAAAAGAACAAGATGTCTTTGTACATAAACAACTGTTTTGTAAATCATATGTAATTATATGCTAATACAAAAATGCATTATGCATGATTTCTTTCATTTGACTTTTTTTAGCTTCTATATTTTGTTTCACTATAAACCAGAAAAACCATTACTGTATTACTAAAAATGCCAAAAAACTACACGTCAATTGCTCAAAATACGTATACAGTTACAATTACTAAAACTGAATCACAACCCAACCTGGAATATTAAATAAAAAGCACTCATGAAAATCATTCAGCTTCATAAATTACCCCCCCCCCCCTCCATTTCATTGATCAGTGATTAAATTGAACCATCTGTCATATTATAGTACAGAATATTCTTTTTTTTTTTTTTTTACATTAGTCGAAATAAATAATGTAATGTAATGTGTGTGCATATGCATTTTATTGTACAGCACTTTGGAACCCTTGAAGTTGTTTAAAAAGGTGTTCTATAAATAAAAATGCATTTGGATAGAAAATGTTGTTTTCATACAGAACAGGACAGACAAATCTCACATAAGACAATACATTATATTATATATATATATATATATATATATATATATATATATATATATATATATATATATATATATATATATATATATATATATATATATATATATAAACTCTGTAGTCAGCTCAGGAATGTATATCATGAAATGGTTACGTTTGAACATAGTCCAACATAAGGTTTCTATATAGTATAGGGCCACGCAGAATAATCAATTTTTTTCCCAATTTAGTAAAATGGAGACCATCCATGATCCAAGTTTCAAACTTCGGAGAGAGTAGTAGTGATTTCCAACAGCATCCTATGTCTTGCTAGTAATGACAGAAATTATGTAAAATATGCTTGAGGTTTTGACAAAGTCATTGAATCTGGTGGTGTTGCTAACAGAGAAGATTTACAGTATATACACATACCATTATAATATAACATACCACTATTATATAAAAACCTATAAACTATAGTAGTTTAGTAACTGAATCTGTAAAAACAAAGATGTTTAATGAATATGATTAAAAATAAAACAACACTCCGTAAAAATATATATAATAAAATATTTAATACTGAAATCATGTATTTATTTATTTTTCAGTACAGGCTGTGGCTGTCCCCTGCTGAAATGCATCTGCTTATGTTTGGTGCAGTGAACTTTCACATACTTCCTCTTTTCCTCCAGCAGGTGGCAGCGATAAACCACTGTACACACCCTGCTCAGAGCTGCTTTTACACAGAGGTATTATGCAATCACCTAGCATATTACAGCCATACGAGACACATCACAGGGAGGCACATTTTTAGATATCGGAATACACACTATACATAGACGGCATCATTCCACAGTCTTGGTGTGGCTTTTTTAGACAGTCATGTAATGTATTGTAGAGCAGGTAACACACTTTATAAGATTCATTGCACATATTCTCCGATCCATCTTCTTCCAATCAATTCAGTCAAATGTTGGGCTGATATTGTAAAATAAATGTGCAATTTTGTGTTGGTGACGTTTTATTTTTGCATTTCATGTCCTAGTTTCAGGCTTTAATAAAATCTTACATGCAACATACACAGAACATAGCAAATCAAGACTAAATTTAATTTATAGAATCCAGCATTACAACAAGGTTAGCTCATAGGGCTTTACAGAGTTAGTTGGATATAAACAAACAACATTCAAAAACTTAATCTGCAGGAAATATCCAGTATCAAAAATAAGTCTTAACACCATCAATATAGTAATAGGCCTTCCAGATGTTTTTAGCTCATGTGTTTGTGGTCCTTCAATCAGTTATAAAACAAAATGTCTTAAAAAAATTATAATTATTATGATTATGTGCAGCAGAAGCTTTATTTTGTGCTTCCCTACCCTAAAAATCATCTGGGGAGCCTTCCCAATTATCTTCAATTCCCTACTGGGCATCAAAACCTAAGATGAAATAGATGTCTTTATTTTATAGAAACGTACTTGTTGTTGATCAGGTAGATAAGTCTACCAGAGGTGATTGTGGTTTAAAGCTCTGGTTAGTGGTGTATTACACAATATCACTAATCAATGTGAATGAGAAGTAAATGCCATTTTCCAGGTTTTATAAGGAAATAACATCACTGCATGTCTACCGTTGAGTCCATTTATATAATTAAATGACTTTAAGTCCATGGTATATATCTTGCATACATCTTCATTAAAAGTAAAATGAAGTTAAATGTGTTTATCATAATCATGTCTAGAAATATTCCCTGAATTGTTTCATTACAGAAACAATCACTTATTAAAAAATGACTAGATAAAATGTCAACTAAATAATCATCCAAATTTAATAACCACCTTCTAATTAGCTAAACAAGAATAAAATGAACTCATTCAAAAAACTTTTTGGTTGTGTTCTTTTTAGTAAGTTGAGATAATCATGACATGTTTTTTTCAATATGTCAAATTTGATATGGAAAATAATAAATTGTATTTGTCTGAGAAATACCTTTCAACTCTATTACCTACTAAAAACTAAAAAAAAACCACCTCTGAAGGACGTGCATTAATTCCAAATCACATGACCTGCTCTATATGATGTAATTTCCTCCTGAAGAAAACATGACAAGGCTTTAAGATACACACTTTCTCCTCTTTCTCAGTTATTTAACATAAAGTATGCGAGTCGAGTGTGTGTGTATAGGGAGCCTAAGTCTCCGCCTCTTCCGGTCGGTCCACTAGGCCTAAATTCGGAAAAATTTAACATGAGAGTGGATGAGGAGAAAATAATTATTTTCTGGTCCATTTTACTTTATGCTCTGAATCACACATTTGCTGTACTTTAATTAAAATCATAACCAATGATGTGCGTGTGGAGTTTTTTTATACGTGTTTTGTGATTTATTAGCGTGTAAAAATATGTAATTATTTGGACTACATATCAGACGTCGCATAGCTGACGTCACAGCAGAATCTTTCCCTGCAAACTTTTCAAAACCGTATACCGCCTTTTCTATTTTTCATTTGAAAATGCCTGTGTGCTTTGTGCCCCGGTGTAATCACAACACCATTTCCACATGTTCCCTCTACCGCTTCCCGGCTGACCAGAGCTTGTCCCGCATGCTGACTCTGACTCGACCAACTATCTCTCCCTCGGAGTAGCTGCCACTTTCCACATGCCCCGATTTAAAGTGGTTTTCTCCACGTTTGATGCTCTTGCCTTCGTCCTGAAAGAAGGAGGTGAAGCTCGCCAAAGTCACAGCCATTTTCAAAGAGTTTGATGGTGAAGCTTGGTGGTGACGTCATATTTGTGAGACGAACGTTGTAGTCCATTACTTATTCTCACATAAAACCTAACGTAACTTTGGATGCCTGTCCAAAGTGAGTGCTTCTCAATGTGAAAATGTATCTTTAAAATTCACAGACATCATATGTGAAAACCGTAGCACATTTCAAACGGGACCAGAAAATTACTTTTATCCCTCCATTGACTTGCGTTAATTTTTTATGCCACTTTATTGCCCGGAAATCGACCGGAAATAGAATTGCGTCACTTAGGCTCCCTATTTATCAACAGCGTTAGTACAATATCTTTATCAGTAACTTTCGGTTTAAATTTTTACTCAGTTGTATATATGATATTTAGAAGAATCCTTCTGTATTATTCTACGGCTCCCTAGCTCCCATTCACATTGGATGGACGTTAGCAGCGGATTTTTTTTTTCGATAGCCGCCCACCATTAATGCCCGCTGCCAAAAGCAACGAGCGTTGTCACTTCAGATTCACGGTATATCACTCCGCAGGTAGTTCGGCCACTTTGAAAGTAAATATTCGCTACGTTGTAATGGCTATTTTATCCACTCTGTTAGAGTAATAACCCATAAAATAAGCAGGATAATGTATTGCCCAGGAAAAATATTTCCATTCGGGGCGGAACAGCACCCCTCCGCCTTCGGCCTTCGGCATCGGGGTGCTGTTCGGCAGTGTTGAAAAATATTTTTCTGATAGTAACGGTGTGCATTCCATTATCCCTTACACCAGGGGTGTCAAAGTGCGGTCCTCGAGGGCCGGTGTCCTGCATGTTTTAGATGTTTCCCTCTTCCATTACACCTGGAGGCCATTATTATCAGTCTGATGAGGAGCTGATTATTAACTCTTTAAGTGTCAGCGCTGATGCATTTTGAATGGATGATTTAGTTTAAATATTCAGAAAAATTCAACTATTTTCCTTTTAGTTTTGTGCATGGAAAGGGTGCCAAAAAGCAAGATTTTTTTTATTTTATTTTATTTTATTAAAATAAAAAATAAAGGCAAAATAAAAATTGCTGGGGCCAAATTTCAATACTAGTTTTCTTCTTTCGTATTTTTTTTTAAAAAATTTTCCACATTACATGATTTTGTAAATATTTATTAGTTTTTGTTGCTCATTTTGTTTATTTTTCTAATTTTTTTTTATCTTAGTATTGTTCTTTGATTTTCTTGTTACCAATTATTTTGTTAGTTCTCAGGAGTTAAAGGGTTAAACTGAATCACATGGAAGAGGGAAATATCTAAAACATGCAGGACACCGGCCCTCGAGGACTGGAGTTTGACACCTGTGCCTTACACCATGTGGTGAAAAGGACTTAAAACTGCACAAAACATCAAATATACCAGTCTGCGATGTCACTTTGTAAAGCTACCTCAAAAAGTCCCTTAATTACATCTTGACCCATTTGCAGGTCCAACAATGTACGGAGGGATCTGAGGGTCTGCTTCTTTTCTATTTATCCATGTAAGGATAAAAAAAAAACCTTTAGGCTGAAATACACTTGCAGAGTTGGAGTATACACTACAGATATAGAAGAACTTTAGAATGTTTATGACATGAACTACTGCAAATGGACCGTAGCACCTTCTTCAGTGATCTCCCTTCATTCACCAAAATACTATCAATACCATAGCAACTTTAGTGGTTGCTATGCCAACTTGTGTGGTAACCAGTTGGCAGCTTCATCTCTTTCAGTTCTGTTTCCATCTGTGTTTATTCTGCTGAGTTAAAACAAAAATTTACTGCCCCAATAAAATGATATACAAACATATATGAAACTGTGAAGTCATTAATAAGAAGAACGTTATATTTATGTTAAATTGCCTTGAAAATGACCGGATTTTGGTCATTGATCTAGTTTTGCATACTAAATGTGTAAGTCACAATTCTATAAACAATCTATTTGGTGAACACTGCTAATATATTTTTAACAAATTTGTAAGACTCCTAAGTCTTACAAATAGATTTGAATGTTCACTGAATTGATCCAAGAGACAAAGTCCCACGTTCAATGGAAAAACACCACTATGTATTATCAGCTGCAGAAAGAAATCTTGAATGAAACAATTGAAAACAATGTAATCACACCAAGATACTTTAGTTGAGGCAACAAAAGGTAAAGGAGCTTCAGGTTTTAACTAAATCCCCTCTTTGCTCCTCAATCAGCAGCTCAGATATGTTATTGTACTAAATCTTACATGTAGCTTATCTAAGTCAGTTCTTGTGGTAGAAATTTATGTTCGTCCGTACAGTACCATCAGGTCAAATACAGCCATTACGCAGCATGAACAGGCTGCGAATGTCATTCATACACGCTGCTATCAACCTTGTGGATGACGCTGTAATTTGCAATTTGTCCTGAAATTTGCTGTTAGTTGATGTCTGTGTATAATTACAAGGGTACAGATCAAATTCCCTGCAAGTGTAAAAAAATGATTCCTTGGAGTTTTACTGTAAGCTTTAACCAGAGCTGTCAATCATCACGATTAATCTTGTTAAAAAATTAGAATAATTGTGAGTTGTTTTGTTAAAACTGTTGAAGGTGTTGAATAAACATGTTAATTACATATATATTCAAATATTTGCACGTGTTTTGGATATTTTATTGCCTTTCTTGTAATTTTTAGAAGAGTTTTTGAATGTGTTTTGGATTTTTTTATCACTTTTTTAGTGAGGGGGGGGTTGTGAATTTTAGTGGATTTTAGAATATTGTGTATATTTTTTTTCTCCATATGTTTTCGTTTCCTAGTGTATTTTTGTGTAGAATTTTTTTGTGAGAAATGTAAATGCAAAAATCCTCCCAGACAGAAAAGTAAATTGACAAAAAGTGTTTTACACACTGTAAGACAATGTTTTCTTTTCACCGAAGCACTTCCAACTTAAAATATCACATTAACAAGACACATACACTAGCCAGGGATTCTGCTAACACCAGGCTAAGGCTTTGTCTAGCTTATGACAAACACATTAGTGCAGATATATTCCCTTCTTTCTTGAATCTGCTTGATTATTTAAAATGAAATGCAAATTATATAGATTAAAATTAATGTTTTTATCATGATTAATCAAAATTAATCCATAGCAATCTTGTGATTAATGTGATTACAAATTTTAATATTTGACAGCCCTAGTTTTAACACATTATGAAAAAGAACTGACACTTAAAATTCACAAAAGACTGATTAAAATATTCATAAATTCACTTTTTTTTTGCCATTTTTCCTCAAAATCCTCTTCAAATGTACAATACATTCGATTGGAAATCTGACAAATAAGACATTCAGGATGTTGATTATAAGATACATTCATACAGATGACAGATTCAAGCAAAAATGGTACTGGTGATTATACATCTACTGAAGGGTCACTTAATTCAGTGATGAAAAGGAGATGGAATTCATTATGTATGCAGTCATCATCACCATTAGATCTTAACCCACTCAACCTCTGGTGATGAGAAGTCACTAAATAAATAAACTTGTCTGTATTGATGCTTTGAATTGCATGAGCTGCAGAGAAGGGCGGGCATCAGTCAGGACACACAAAGGCGAATGGAGGACTCTTTTTAAAGCCTGTCCTTCACACAGTCTGTTCACTGGATCAGAGAAATGACCCCAGGGCCTTATGGAAAGCTTTTATATACATAGATATTGAAGTCAGGAGTCCATATAGAAAAGCCTGCCATGATGAATAAACAAACTGGCCAGTACTTATTTAACTCAACCTTATATGTTATCGCAATGCACTGAAGTTAACTTTTTATTTACAGGTACTAAAAATATCAGCAGAACACCTAACAGCACTACATGTTCAGTATTACTGTTTATTTAATAATATCCCCATTAGCAACTCAAACCCTAATTGCTATTCTTCCCGGGATCTCCTCTAAATTACATTATAAGCATGATAATCTACATCAAATATTACATCATTCATGCAAACATACAAACAGATCATGTAATAGTAACCTATAACAAACAGGTTTGAACTGTGTATTGTCACTGTCATACAAAGCTAGTTTGAACCCTCATCAACCATTGCCTGTGTTCATATATGGACAATGAGAGGGAACATACTGTAAAACTCAACCTCCTGTGAGTCACATTTCAAAGCAACCAGGTGTATATTTAACAAGTGGATACATTTCAATAATACTATGTAAAGCCATAAAGACAAGCGTTGACCCTGTCGATCCATTTCTGTTAACTGTAAATTTGATATTACACAACGAAGAAATATGCTGTTCTGATATTTAAGAAGTTTGGAAAAAAAATGAAAATTTCACCAAAATACGTCCATAACTTTTGGAGTTATCTTGCTAACTAACAGACAGACAAACTCTGTCAAAAACATAACCTCCTTGGTAATAAAATAAAATTACACACACACACACACACACACAGAGCCGTATCTTCATCATAGTGTGACAAATTAGGGGCTCCCAAAGAGAATTTTGCTTAGGGTCCCCGTGAAATTAGAAACGGCCCTGTCAGCTCTGTTTTCCAAATGCTGCTGTAAAATGCTTTTACTGATTTTACAAGTCATTTCCCTTTTTTTTTTTCTGCAGTTCCATACTCTACTCTTGGTTTGTTTTGCGATACTCATTATTTCTTAAATTAACCCAGTGTTTGTTTTTCCTTCCATTTGTCACCAGTGTATATACAGTACATATTTCCCTAAATCCTCATTTGTTTGTTCTTCTTTGAACTGATCTTTACGAACAGGCTGCAACAGGGAACGCCTCGTTGGCTGTCATTGATACCACAATCTGTTAAACTCACTCGCTGCTTATCCAGTAAATAGAAATATACGGGACATCATCGTCGTTGTTTTACCTGCTGCCGCTGATGGAGCAGCCGGTCCTCAGAGGATTATGCTCTGATTGGTTGGCTTGTTTTTTTTTTCCAAGCAACGCTGCTCCACCGTTGGGAGAGCAGGTGTTTGTAATTACCCATCATCCTTAGTGCCTTATGGTCTCATTTTTATGGAGCAGAATTTAAGACAACCTTATTCCAGTGATAAAGGGGCAGAGTTGTGTTTATTAAAATTCACTTTCCTGCCAAAACAAACCCTCTGTTTAATATAAACTTCAAACAATATGTATATGAAACTATGAAACAGTAACATAGTAGAGTCTCAGATGCAAATGCATTCACTGTGCTTTTTTTTTTATTGCATTTCTTGTATTTTTTTTTAAATGGAGATAGCAGTATTTCTTTTTCAGTATCGTAAATTTCATATGACAGTGACTGCAGATCACTGCCACTTTGTACTAATACACAGAACACCCTACTTTTTTTCTTTTTTTTTTTTTTACTGAATTTCAATGTTTCATCTACCTTATTTTGGTATTTTTATGTAAACACTGCATTTCCCAGAGATTCCATGTCATGTAACAATGATCCAAGGCTGAATCTAATAATTTTTTTCCCTCTGAGTTAATCTGTTGCTTATTTTGTCAAATAATAATTAGCCGTTTGATCTGTAAAATGTCATATATTGTAATTATTATTAGTGTTTTCCCAATTCCAAGACATATTCCTAAACTATGTTGTTTAGTCCTCATCACAAAAACTTTATTTATTGTATCAGATAATACTAACATTTATGAAGCTAAAAATCAGAGTATATTTACTTTTAGTTAAACATCAGAAAATACTCAAAGCACTCAGTCAGTGATTTCTCTAATAATAGACTACTTAATTAATCGTTGAGGACAGTTTATTCTTGTAAACCATGAACTGTACCACAGGAGGAAACATACTTCCTTTAGTTCGTTTTTTGCTTTGATTTGAGTTGGATTTCTTTTGGTATTTTTAATGTAGGTCTTTATTTTTACTTCAATTTCATTCATTTTGACTTTCATCTGACATTTTGTTAAATGTAAAAAAATTAAATAAAAATGTGAGCATCCACATGTCAGTACCATGTGCTGTCATGAATAGTGGATTTCTCACAGGACAGGAAACGCCATACTGTCATCCTCCACTTAATTCCACTGTAATTAGAGGTTTAATGGTGAAATCTGTCAGACACTCACAGAGGCAGGTGGGTTTAGGCGAGTCCCACTTCCCCAGTTTAGTGCAGTGGCTGCTGTTTCTTCCCTCCAGGATGAAGCCGGCATGGCAGCTGTAGTGCAGCACCGTCCCCTCTGCTGGTGGTCCGGGAGGCTTCGCCGTCACCCGACCGTTCTCCAGAGACGTCCACACCCGAGGACACAAAAGCACTGAGAGGAAAAGCAAAGAACAAGAGGAGGCAAAGTTACTAAAAAGGTAAATACAGTACATGAATTAAGACAACTGATCTTAACTAGTTCAATTAATGACTGATATTAAGCACACCACGTCCTTTAACCTTTTTTCATTAGTGTTTATTATACCTCGTTTTAGTTGCAAGTGTATAAGTGCTTTTATTTTTCAAAGGAAGTGTCTAGTTTCAGTTCACTTTGTAACATGTTTTGGTTTTGGATTTAGTTTTGAAGAAAGCTTTGATACATACAGTCAGGGAAAAAAATTATTAGACTTCTGAAAATCCTAAAAAAGCAATGGTTATGTTTTAACTTCTGTGTGTATCATGTTACTAAAACAGACAGAAAAGACAACATGGAATGAATAAAAAGCACTGTTTTTGTCAGTACAATGACAGATATTGATTTAAGAACTGAAGTGATTTTGGTTATTATCAGGAAAACATGAAATTAAACAATTATGGGCTATTTTTGTTATTGTAGTTGTTCAAACAAATGTAACTTTAGTTTTACCAGACATTAAAATGAACAAGAAAATGAAGGAAACAAAGTTGGTGTAATATTTTTCCCCAGACTGTATAAGCTATAACAGCTGGATGACAGAGTGCATCATATGTTTAATGGTAAATTGGCTGAGCTTTTATAGCGCATTTTTATGCACCCATGGTGCCCAAGGTGCTTTACAGATCCTCACATTCAGACACACACACACACACACACACACACGTTTACAAAACCATAGTAGTTCCAGCAAAAAATGGAACGACTCCTTTACTGTGTCATCAGTCTCCAGTATCAAACATGCATTAGAGAAGGAAAAGACAACACTTTAAAAGAACACAAAGACAGTGTATTAATAAAAAGATATATTTTTTTATAAATGTAAATAATACATAACAGACAGCCGTACCAATGTCTTCAGGGTTGGGAAAGCCGTCAAATAAATACATAATTTCGTGAAAACAACTTGAAAACTATTGACTGTTGTGGTCATAAATGTTTCACCACACCGTCCCTGTCTATTTAATAAAGATCTCACAAAGCATCACTATATGTAAGCTTCAAAGTCTTTGTGAACTAAATTCACTAAAACAAATTAACATCTTTATATTTTACAGCCATTCATTTTCACCTCATTTTTTATTATTTAAAAAAAATAATTTAAAAACATGCCAGAACTGGAGTACTCTGTGCTGCACAGACCTGAGAAGGAATCATTTGACTAGGACGCTTTATCTAACTTCTGCACATCTTTCATCTACTTTATCAGAGGATGGACTTCCACTCACAAAACCGATCCCGTGAGGCCTCATTAGCTCGTCAGTATGCTTCAACTACATGCTGCTGAGAGAAATGTTCAAGACATTGATGCCAACAAGCTAATGTAGGCCTATATACCTCTAATAATATACGCTGTGCAACACATCGTCGTCTTCTTTATTGTATTTTTACTTGGTTTTGACAGGTGGTGTGTGTGTGTGTGTGTGTGTGTGTGTGTATGGTGGTGATGGGGGGAGGGGGGTAAAGGTAAAGTACTTTATTTTTCATTATACACTGTACAATGAAATTTGTCCTCCACATTTAACTCATTCTTGATGCCATTGGGCGTCTGTGAGGAGCAGTGGGCAGCCATGGGCGGCGTCCGGGGGCCCATCTCCAGATTCAAAGCCAGGCTAATGGTCAGAATCACCTGGCTGGAGGATGTTACTCTAACAAACATGTTTTTGGGTGATGGGGGAAAACAGGAGCACCCAGAGGAAACCCATCCAGACACAGGCGAACTCCACACAGAAAGGTGCATTCATATAAATGAGCCACTGGGACAACATTCTGAATGCAAACTTTAGATTACAACACTCAACTGACAGAACTGAGAAGTCACATGACACTGTCGCATCTAATGTGTAGCTCCGCCCACTTTCTTCAGCCTCACTGAGTGTACTGAGCAAAGAACACCATAAAACCACAGAGTATTTACAACAATAATTCCTATTCCACACTTTATACCAGGGGTCACCATATCCTGGTCCTGGAGAGCTGCTATCCTGCATGCTTAATATGTTTCCCTCTTCTAACACCCCTGATTCCAATGATAAGACTGTCGCCAAGCTCTGCAGAAGACTGATAACAACAGATAGGTGTGCTGGAAGAGGGAAACAAAAATGTAAAAACATGCAGGATAGCGGCCCTCACAGATCAGGGTTGGTGACCCCTGCTTTATACTATCATTAATTTTCCATTTCTTCCATCAGCTGCCATAGAAGTATGGCAGCAAAATGCACAAAATAATGCACTGAAGTTTAGGTCTTATATCACTACAGTACTTTAGCAACAAGAGGTTAATGAGTTCATGTAATGGGATCAATAATTGACTCTAGTACAAATGCTAACATTTGATCATCTCTGTGGCAACTTTGGTTTTGGTCTCAACCCAGTCACTCTGGTCTCAGACATGACTTGGACTCAAATTAGACCAGGTGCCTTCAGCTAAAATAAAAAAAGACATCTGCTCTGAACATTTGCAAATGCAAGATAACAGTTTTCAGCAGGTACAAGTGTTGTGAAATTTTACTGAATATATATATATTTTTTTTATTTTATTTTATTTATTTATTTATTTTTTCTCAGTTAGTTTTTTTTGGGTTTATACATCATGAATTATCGTGGCCTTTAGAAAAAAGGAACCTCCAGCACAGATGACCACAGACAGCTAAGTGTAAGAATGTAGAAAAATATAGTATGTCATTTTTATTTATTTAACAGGGCTGTAGGGAGTGTACACATTTATTTATTAGTCTAATTTCTTCAAAAACAATGAGGAAAAATACATTAAATATAAGCATAGTATTGAAAAAACTAAAAAACTAAAGGATTCCACAGGTTATAGTCATATTTAATGGCGTGCCTCTTCCTATAACAAAAAGAAGGGGCTCAAATATTAAATCATCTGACATGTTGAATGAAACCTGGCATGACATGATAAAAGAGTAATGCAGTGAATCTCATTTATGTCTGAACAAAAGACAGACATGTAAGTTGTAAATCTAGGTCACATTAAATAGTTTGTAAAAGCTGTTTCTATAAAGTTTTGATTTTAATGATGCTCATATTTCTCATGTACATTAGTCATATCTTTATACTGAAACTGACAATTGCACATGTAGCCATCACTATATCTGCTGAAACAAACCTAACAATAGTTTCCTTTCAAGGAATGAGGACGTATTTATTGACTAAGATTTAGAGAACAGACACCCTACTGTTGTTGTTGTTTTCTTGTGTTTCCAGTCAGGGTGCATTACATTGACTGGATAAAATATAACTTTTCTAAATAACAGGAATATAAATAATTCCACAAGGATAAAATTATATTGGTTCTTCATCATGTTTGAATTTTTAATAACTTTATCTCAGTGATCAATTCTGACAAGGCAGATATATCACTTTTATATAACACAATAAAGCTGAGTGTACATATATTAAAGTTAAAGTTAAATAATTTCCTTAAAAAATTCTCTACATTGATAAACTTCTTGGCACTTCTTGGGTTTTTGGGAATATGGGGAATTTACTGTGCTTGGATCTCATCTTTCTGGAGGCTGTTGTGTTGAAATCAATATTTATCTTCTTTGAGGGGAGAAGGAAAAAACTTATCAAAAGGAGTTCTTGTTGCATTTTTTCCCCCTATAAATAAATGACAATAACCAGGTACTTACTGTATAGTATCTAGTGAAAGTAAATATCTAGCAGTGCTGCCCTGACAGTAGAGTCGAGTACACACACAGTATTATATTCAGTACTTTAATTATATTTGGAAATAAAATAAATAAAATGTCCTCAGTCATCCATTAAGTGTAAAATAGACCATATTAATTTAATTCCGAATATATTCAGTACTTTACTTTATACAGCTTTTCTTTGGTACCACTTCTTGCTTTCACATCATCCACAAATCCATCAAGAAGCGGATACACAAATAACATTTCTTTCAGGAAACGCATACTAATTTAATCTGCTGCTCGTTTGTCTTTTCATAACAGACACATGGTGGACAGTAGATATGACAAATCCATGACTGGTTGAGGCAATAAAAGCACTTCCATTTAAATATTCATACACATTGTGAGTCCTTTTCATCCTATACGAAAACAAGCTCTGGTAATTATTCCTAAAAACACACAAGTCTGTTCACATTACATTACATTTTGTCTGTTGATTATGAACCTTTGGCGTCATTTTTAACACATTTACCAGATAGAGGTCAGTGTAAGATCTCATGTTGGAAATTGATGACACGGGGCCAGGTGAAAATTGTATTTGGAGGAGGATGGGGGTAGTTATGGCAGAACACCAAAGTCTGGGGAAATCAATTGGTCCACTTTCAGACTGTCCACCATCAATCAGCATTTGGTCTGACCAGAACAGGTGGTGTCATTCCAGATTAAACTCAACCGTTACAGTGGGGGAAATAGTTCTTGGCAAATTAAGTGCTGTCAGACCAAGGGCAGGAATTTATGCAGATTATTGTGGAAAAAATAGGAGGGAAGAAGGGTGAAGATAAAAATGAAGCCCAGTGGAAGTGAAGGCATCAGCTGCACAACAACAATAATATGAGACAAAGTCCATGAGATGGTTAAGACAGGACATTTTACTGTAGTGTAAGATGAAACTAAGTACCTAAATGTATACAAAGCAAAAAAAAAGTGAACTTTAGCACACATTTGTATGTAAACAGATACACAAAAGACAAGTATGATTCCTCCATTTCCTGTTATTGCATATATTTTGATATTTTATTACATTTTTGGTGTGTTTTTCTGTATTTTGGAAGAATTTTTGAAATTGTTTGAGCTTTTCCATTTCTTTTTTGTGTTAGGATTTTTTTAGTGAATGTTAGTAGATTTTAGCATGTTTTGTATACTTTTTCTTCTCCACATTTTGTGTTTCATAGTGTATTTTTGTATATTATGTGGCTAATTTTAATACAACCCCCCCCACACACACACAGATAGGACACTCAAACAAAGCATTTTGATCATGATTAATCAAAATTAATCCAAAGCAACCTTGTGATTAACCTGATTAAATCATTTAACCAGTACTAGTATTTTTGCGTATTTTGAGTGACATTTGAGTACAAACCCACACCGCAAAAAAATAAAGAAAAAACAATCAACTGACAATAAAGTATTTTAATCATGATTAATTTAAATTAATCCAAACAAACCCTGTGATTAATCTGATTAAAAAAATATTGATAATCCTGGTATTTTTGGTTGACTTTATTCCACCAGAATGGATGGTTGTGTGTTATTCATGTAACCAGACTTTAGATGAAGAGCACATACTGTATGAATAATCAACACCGCGTCTATAAGGTTAAAAATAGGCTAATCTAAAGCTGCAGAATGATCATATTCATGGCAATAAAGGATTAAATAACCATTTATTTACAGTGCGCCTTACAGTGACAAACTCCCACTGAATGATTACCCACTTTGCAGCTCCTTTCATATCATTTATTGTGGGGTTTTCCCTGCCAGAGACTCTGCCTTCATCAGCCTCATTTCCAGTAACAGCAGGTAGTTATTTTGAGAAAGTAAACCCACAGCACACCACCTACCCACAACATAACAGCACACACAACAACAGGGTTAGAGGCTAGAGTGCGTAGCATTTAGAAGTGCCAAGTACTTGTGATGAGTTGGTGGAGACCAAAACACTGATAAAAAAAAAAAAACACAGTCAGTACCAAACAAACCTGGATAAAATGGATTCAAGCCTTTTTCTGTTTAACTGTTTTTGTTACTGATCAGATATATTGATCTATTTTTGTTCCTATCTATATTATTAAAGGGAAGTGGACACTGTTTGTGTGGATTAATGTGTGTCTCAGGCATCACAACATTTGGATAGAGCTGACTGCTTCCATTTGGTAAACGTATAAACAGAGGTGGGAAGGAACTAAGTTAAAGTACATCATTACTGTACTTGAGGAGATTTTTTTTAGTACTTGTACTTCAATAGAGTATTTATTTTTCTGGCTACTTTTTACTTTTACTACCTCAATTTTTTTTCATAAATATCTGTATATTAATATATACAGATATTATACTCCTAACATTTCTATAAATATCTGTACTTTATACTCCTTACATTTCTATAAATATCTTTACTTTATACTCCTAACATTTCTATAAATATCTGTACTTTATACTCCTAACATTTCTATAAATATCTGTACTTTATACTCCTAACATTTCTATAAATATCTTTACTTTATACTCCTAACATTTATATAAATATCTGTACTTTATACTCCTTACATTTCTATAAATATCTGTACTTTATACTCCTAACATTTATATAAATATCTGTACTTTATACTCTTTACATTTATATAAATATCTGTACTTTATACTCCTTACATTTCTATAAATATCTGTACTTTATACTCCTAACATTTCTATAAATATCTTTACTTTATACTCCTAACATTTATATAAATATCTGTACTTTATACTCTTTACATTTATATAAATATCTGTACTTTATACTCCTAACATTTCTATAAATACCTGTACGTTGTGACTTTATCTCAATTTTAACTCTCATAATTATTCATTACTTATTTCATATTCATGACTTTCTCACAAATTAGACACCACAATATAGAAGATCTGTGATTTCACTCCGGTCTCAGCTCAGTTCAGCCCGCCTTAGTCCTATTTTATCCTTTAATTTGAAACTTTGCTGAAATCCAAATATCCACATTTTCCTCCTGGGTGTCGGATTGATTTTCCTCTGGAGCTGGAGTTGGTCCAGAAGCCCTCCTCCTCATCTATAATTTATAAATCCATCGCCTCCCTTACATAACCCCTGATCTGACAACCCATCAGACGTAGATACTAAAACCAGCAGCACTGTATCCATCTAGAGCACGCCTCCAAGGCCTGACTGGGGGTAAAAAATGTACCTAGATAGTATAGTAGTGACATTTATAAAAGGTGCCAATACCCACTTATCATCCACTAACGTTCTGCTTCAATCCAAACTTCACAGATTTCTTCCATAAAATATTCAGTGGACTTCAGGCAGTTTTTGTTTTGAACTTCAACCCTTCATACATCCAATAATGAGCTCAAGGAGATCTCAAATCATAAAAAAGTTGAAAATATTAAAAGTTCTACTCCTTTCAGTTTTTTATTTAACCTAATAATCATCTTGTTTTCTCAGGATATGTTTTCTCCTATTTAATGAAGACATTCTGTCCATGCAGACAAAGAAATGGGATGTTTTTGTTGTCCTTATTTCAGGTGTTTCCAGTTAAACAAACATGTCTGGAAAAAAAGAGACGTCATAACATTGCAATTTGAGTTGAATATTAATAACACTGCTCTATTTTTATTTATTTTTTTAGAAACTATCTGCTTCAGAGTGTAAATGTGATAAATATTACATATTTTAGTAAGATGAATCAGAAAACAAATAAAAGTGTTGGTTAGTTCATGTTTTTAATATATATGATGGTTGTTATTCCACATATATGGTGGTTTATGAACATGTATACAATGGATTTGTAAATATTCCACTAGAAAGAAACTGTAAAGTGAATGGATCATAATGTGCAGACAGTGTTTGGAAGTAGATCTGACACCAATATTTATTTGGACTAAAACCTTTTCTCTTGTTCAATCGAAGAATTTCACATTTTGACCCCAGTCTTATCTTGGAAACTTGAGCCAATCAGCATTTAAGACTTGAGTTTTCTTTATCACTAACATACATGGTAATATTTTATTAGTTTTATTCCAGAAGCATTTTACTTGTAGACCAGTGTTATCATAGAATTAATAATTTCCTCAACCTTTAACATTTTTACTTTTCAGACTATTCGTACATTTTCCAGTACATTCACTCAAGGTTTTGACAGTATTTTCAGTTTGTGAATTCAAAGAATCTTGACCTAAACTAAAAGACTTGCATTCTTTAACCTTTCTTGTGTAATTCTCTGCACATTGCATTTTTCAGTAAATTAATAAATGTTCTATATTTCATTATGTAGACTAGGAATCCCAAACATGTGGCTCATCAAAGGTTCCAATGCAGCCCGTGGGATGAATTTGCAAAGTGCAAAAATACCACAGTCAAGACTTATTTTACTTCAGGTTCCACATACAGACCAATATGATCTACAGTCAAATTATAGCAGAATAACATGCAAAAAAAAAACAATGACTCCATATTTTCTTCTCATTTTGATGTGAAAATAATCTACATTATTCCCATAAATAATGAAAACTTCAAATTTGTGTCTAAATTGGGAAAATATTTATACATACAAACTATTTTTTTAACAATAAAATGTGAAATTTCTAAAGAAAACCAAGCACAATTTTGTAGTAGATCTGATCCATAATGCACAGGCGTAAATGATAAATTGAATCTGAATATTGTTAGAATTGCATGTATTTTTTGTATGTTTTTCCAGGTTATTCACACCTTTCTTGTTGGATAGTTTATTTTAGAGAAGTATTTTAATGAGGTTAAGGGGTTTATTTGCACTAAAACAAAGCCAAAAACTTGGAATTGTCATTGTTTTCTAGGTTATTCTGTTATTATTTTACTGGTCCAGCCCACTTGACTGTGGCCCCTGAAGGTAATGAGTTGTAGATGACCAAAGCTCAGAGTGAATTCAAACATTTTTGCACCAAAATAGGAAAAAAAAAATAGAGGAAAAAGTGACTTCTTCAGCAAAATGTTTTAGAATCTATAACTACTGCCATTTGTCAAACTATGTAGGTTATAGTACAGACCCTCAGAACGTCCCCATGGAGCCTAATTAGTGTCAGTGAAAAGCTAAGAAACTACATTTCCCCTGAATTATTTACAAGTATTGATAGGATTAGTGGCTCCAAAGTTACTAGATGTTTTAGCTCCGTCAATTATTTTATTCACTGGCAAATATTTGTGTGTGAGGGTTTCAGCCACTATCATCCCACCCAAAAGATTTTAACTTAGTGGTGAGGCAAAAAAAAAAAAAAAAAAAAAAAAAAATCACCAAGACACTTGATGTGCAGACTGCAGATCACAGAAGGAATTTTACATTTCCATACCTTTCATCTAGGTATGGATAGTTGCAGCCCTAGATGCAACTATTTAATACTGTAGTTCCATCTAGGGCTGCAACTATCAATATATTTTTGTAATCAAGTATTCTGTAGATTTTTTTTCCATTAATTAATCTGATTAATTCCATTAAAAAAAAAAAAAAACCTTTAACTTCTGACACATCATTGGTGAGTGTTTTATATGTACGAGCTATTCTAAATAACCATAATTATGATCATACAATGGAGCAAAACAAAGCAGTGAGTGACAAATATAAACAGTTTGGGATTTGTAGGTTTTTACTGTAGTTTACAGTTTTGTTGTGACCCCCCCCCCCCACTGTATCTTTATAAACTTTTAACTGTGTAATTGTTGTTGGAATCAAACCAAGTGCCAGAAAGCAGTTGAACTGAATTTTTTAAGAGCTTGGATTGAATTGGATGAAATACTTATTTAACCAGGAAAGATCAGAAAAGTTTCAAAAGTATCCAAAAATAAAGCCTTTACAAGTTAATTGAGATAAAAAGTCCTCATTATGAGATTTAAAAAGTCATAAATATGAGATAAAAATACATAATTATGATTAAAAAGTCAAAATTGTGTGATAGTCATAAATATGTGATAAGAAATGCATAATTATGAGAAAAAGAGCTGAAATTATTAAATAAAAATGACAAAATTGATATAAGAAGTCATAATTGTGATATAGAAAGCCACAATTCTGCTCTGATTTTCCCTCTGAAGTGTTAGTGTTTTAACATTTTGTCTAGTTTGAAAAAGTAAAGAGAATATTCTGAGAATGTAAGGAGTATAAAGTACAGATATTTAGGTAAAACTGTAGGGAGTAAAAGTAAAAAGTTACCTGAAGAATAAATAATCAAGTATAGATACCTATAAAAAAAAAAAAAAAGTACACTAATGAAGTACTTTTACTTACTTTCCACCTCTGTGTATGGGACACCCTGTCTATTGCTATATGAAAAAAACACTCAGGATGATATAATAACTGTATGACAGTAACATATATGGTCAAACAAATTATTTGCATTTTCTCTTATTGTGGCAACAGGTGTAAGGTGTTGTGCTGAATCATGCAGCAGCTGCCAAAAACAGCTCCCCCTTCCTCAGTCAGTCATGAACAGGACAAAGTGCACCAAATTCACCCTGTCACACCAGAATAGCTCCAAATGTGAGCTGCTAAAGTCATTTCACTCCTTTAGCTTCGCAGGCTTAATCTGACAGGGGATGCAGTTTTTGGCCAAATCTGGTGCCAAATTCGTTCATCCGTTTTTATGCTCATATATTTTGTGATTTAACTTTAAGTTTTATATGCCTCACAGTTTGCACATTCTTTAATAATAAACATAGAAAAAACAGAGTTGCAATATATTATCAAACAATACTATTAATAACTTAATTGAAACAGAGTTAAAATGGTGTTAAGAGCAGACCCTTCAGGATTTTGGGATGTTGACATTTGTAACTTCAATGCAACTTCAGGCAATTGTCGTGAATTTAGTGTGTTGTTACAATTTTAATCAATCACCTCAACTTTCCTGCAAAATGTGAGCCATCATTTACGATGTCTTGAGCTGCTCCTTCCACCTTTTACCATTTACATTAGAGTACAAAGCAACATGTGCATGACCAGCAGTTCACATTTGACTAAAATGATGCATTAGTACCAACAGGTGCATTTGGAAAGGTACTATTTTTGTCTTTCAGGTAATATATTATTTGCTATATTTGAAAGGTTGTGTTAATATCTCAGTGTCTTTGTTCTATTTTTGTCAGAGAAACTGCGTCTATTACACAGTACTAGTAATGTTTTATTTTTTGACTGGCTGAGAAAATGTATATTATGTTTTACAACTTCATGTACTGTAGTGAAGTTATATGCACTTTTGGAAAAATATATATTTTATTGCATTTTTTTAATCCTCATAATCATATATTTGCCATCTTGGTAAAAGGTAGTTTTGACGACCATATCACAATGACTGAATTAATTTTCCAGTAACTAAATATTTGAAATATTACTCAATTGTGATTACAAAAAGGGAAAATTTAACTATTTATCTTAACTTTCACTTCCTCCTACAACAAATAGTGAAAAAGCACCACAACTTTCATCGCAATTTTTCAGAAAAGCTCATGAAACAGACATTTCAAGACGCAACAATCTCAAAAAAGGGGGAGGGGACTGTAAGAGGTGGCCTGGAGTCAGAATGGAGAAAGATTTGTGACAGGATGAATTTGGTGCACTGTCTTACTGAATTTAAAGTGTGTGTGTGTGGGGGGGGGGTGCAGTTTTTTTTGGCAGGGGTACAATTTGACAACTCCAGGTACTGTCGACACAGACCACGTACCTCGATATAGTCCTTATGGCCAAAATAATTCCAGATAACTTGGTTTTCGTTTTCACTCCATGTGCAGGGGCGTGGTTTGCTTTGACAAACTGATTAAGAATGAATGTGATTGGTGCACAGTGTAAAGTGTATGTCAGGTACCCATGTTGAAATGAGATGAGAACTGGTCTGGTCTCTGGGTGTTACTGTGCTTCTGGGGGTACTGATGGTAACCCCTGACCCCATAGCCACATTCATTTAAATTATTAATACAATTGATACAAATATTAAATTATTTAACCCATTGTAGTATTATGACTGCCTCTGCCACAATAATACTAGCAAATTAATCCATTGGTGGTATTATTATTATTATTATTATTATAATAGAGTTTTGTGCTGTTACCATTATCATTATTACTGCGATGTACTCCCTCTATCTTTGACTTTCATTCACTCCCCTTTTCCCTATGGCACCAAAATCAATGTATTGTTTAATTGCTTTTCACAGTCATTATCTTTTTCACTGCAACATGACATTGTTTTTGTCTAATTTTCCCTTCATTTGTGTGGTTAAAGTTTCTCTGTCCATAATGTCTTGGTAACTATCACTAATAAAAAAGAATAAAAAATGATGAGAACACATTGAGGTGATTTGCCTCCAACATTTCAGGACCTGTGATACGACTACTGTGCACATGTCCGTTGCCATGACGACATGTTGTGCTAATTAGGACAATACCTCATTAGTCCAAACTAAATAACCTATTCTGAAAAGATCTGTGAATATATCTTAACATCTACAGCCATTTGTAATTTTCCAATACTTGTCACGTAAAAATGCGAGGCGGTTACACTGCATTAATGATAATTGTATTTGCTCTGATTTAAGGCAACATCAGCAGCGGCAGAGAAGCAGAAAGTGAGAGACTGAGAAGAATGTTTTCTGCATTAATACTGCGGGGACCGAGCTGTTCTCCCATGTGATTCAACTCACAGTTAGAACCGTGAAACGTAGTTAACAAAGAGTCTTATACACATGCACATGTCTGAGGCTACAGTGTCAGGGTGAATACATATAATGCGAGACTAATTAACCTAATTTACTCAGCTAAATCTAATTAATACACGTCCGCATGTGGTGTTAGGGTTTTGATCAAAACGTTGTTTGTATCAGAATAAACCACTAGAGGGTTTAGGGAAGGCAGGGTTAAGCTTTATACATGCACCAAAAAACATGACAGACTCCACATACAGCAGAAACAGAAGCAGGACGATCAACATTCATGTTTTACATACAGTATAAAACTAAGTAAACTGACTGAATAAGGCAGTAAAGACTAAACTATCAGTATCCATTTGGGTTTTTGTTAGGTTTTTTTTTTTTGGAATGTGAAGCCTTTTTTTTTTTTTTGGTTTGTTGAATCTTCCTTCCAGCATGTGAGCACATAATAAAAACTCCAATCTGCACATCACAGCTTGTTCCCTTACATAAGCCACAGACAACAACAACAAAAAAAAATCCTGCTTTAGAGAATTTACTCCTGGGACGACAAATTTCCTCTGGAGTTAAATACGAGCAGAAAGAACAACAACAGAGAAAATAACAGGGATCTGATAGGATAGCTGTGTCGCACCCTCAGTGTTTGCACAGATAGATGTGAGCTGAGCTGAATTTAAATTTGGGGCTTTGCAATCCTGAAATCCTGTTTGCAGCAAAAAAAAAAAAAAAAAAAAAAAAAAACTTTCACAGAAGACATAACAAAACAGGTTAAATCACCTACATATACGAAAATTCTTCTGCTTTAAAAGCCTGTGCCAAGACATGGGGCCATTTGAACCCAAAGGAGCAGGAAATATCTGAGCTGACTACAACCACAAGTAAGAAATGGATAAAATGGATGGATGGATGGAACAGTGAAGAAAATGCCAAGAAAAAAAAAAGGATGCAGCACTATCAAAAGTGTGTATATAACTGAACAGCCACTCCACAAAATATGCTAAGTTCACACTGTATTCTGTTCATATTACGTATATTGTTCCAGCTCTTTCTTATTCACGGTTGTAGTATTAAATAATATATGTGTATGGCATAAGTATATGGTTTGTTTTGTTTGTTTTTCTGATTTATTGGGATTTTTATGCAAAGTTAGCTGACATTTGGACTAAGAAAATTACATTTTTGTTTTTAAAAAAGCATGCTTCTTGCAACACAAGAAGTTTTGGTGTGTTCTAAAACTGTGGTTAGTGAACATTTATATTTCACAGATAATTACACATTATTAGAAGTCATTTTTTTGTATGTACATGATAAAATATTACTGTAGTATACAAAACTGTTAAGATCACTTATTCTAGATAACACTGGTCTACAAGTAAAATTATTCTGGAATAAAACAAATGGAATGTTACCACATGTGTGTTACTGATAAAGAAAAGTCAAGTCTTAAATACTGGTTGGCTCAAGTTTCCAAGATAAGTCTGGGGTCAAAATGTGAAATTAACAGTAGAATAGGTTTTAATATTTACAAATCCATTGTATACACGTACATAAACCACCATATATGTGGAATAACACACCATCATATATATTAAAAACATGAACTAACCAGCACTAAAGTCATTTGTTTTCGGATTCATCTTATAAAAATCTGCAAGATTGATCACATTTAATGTCGGAAAAAGTTACTTTTTTTTTTTTTTTTTTTTTTAAGTGCAGAGTTTCAGGGGTTTTCTTTGTTTGTTTTTAACAGAAACAAACATACAGAGACAACAAACCAGAACTTTCAGGTCACCAGGGGGGATGTCTCGGGAGAATAGATAAACACACACACACACACACACAAGTACTGCATCATGTAATATAGTAGTGTATAGGGTTACAGAGGTACACCAGTCCAGTCCAACCTGTCAGGAGGGTAGTTACCCCAAAGTAAATCGATCAAAACAACAAATATCACACAGAGGACAAACAGATCTGTATGTGAAGCCCAAAGAAGAACCATTCTATTGTATCTACTCCGTCATTTACATACAAAAACCATTTTGACCAATGATTCAGTCTTAAAGAAAAGGTTAGATTATTTCCAGTGGCTGACTAATCTCCCACCATTGGAAGCTCCCTCTTAAGCCATTTCCCTGTTGTTGGTTTCTTCCCTGCTATTATTAATAGCTAAAGTAGGTATTTATCCTGACAAGTAATATCACCTGCTAAATTACAAATTCATTTTTTTATGTCCCATTTTAAATCTAAGGATTGAGTTAATTTATCTAACTACTCCTAGCCAATGAAAAATGGATGCTTTCACCTACGATAAACCCTCATTTAAGGTTTGGAAAGGTGAGGTAACTTTATTTGCATCCAAGGTAGATTTGGTTGCAGATAAAAGTGACATAAAAGCATACATAAAAAAACATAATAATATCAACAGGGACATAAGACAGTTAACACAGGTCAAAACACAGGCAACAACAACAACAACAACAACAACTGACAAGCAGACTGTGCTTATAAATATATATTTATTAGGATATAAATAAAACAAATTAACATATGGGGCTGCCCCTGAAGAGTAGCTTATGTGCTGTTCAGTGTCTTTATCATTGAGGGGTCAGGACTGCATTTATACCTGTTGGTTCTGCACACAGGCATTAGACCTACGACCTGAGGGGAGAAGCTCAAATTCATTGAATAGTGGATGTGATGCATCATTAAAGATGGACGCCACTAGTCTTTCTAATTTCCCTTTGTAAAGGGATTGTACATTCAGCTATTCTCCAGTTATCTTACTGACCTACCTCACAATCTGACTGAGTTAGTTTTTATTTTTTAGGGGCAGATTGTTGAAGGCAGTATAGGCGCTGGTCTGCCTTTATATACCCACACTCACAAAGTGCTGCAAAAGGGAGTTTACTGTTGAGAATGGTCCCTAGACATTTATAGTCATCTACACATTCCACTGTCTGTCATTTTATACAGACTATAAAAGTATAATTAGTATACTTTTATAATTGAACTTGTCCAATGTAACCAAAAGTCACAATCTGTGATTTTAATAGAAATCTTAGTTTGGAAATGTGTTGTAGAAACCACACTAGAACATGTTAATTACTTTCTCTATTTGCACAATATAAATAAAGAGGGTTGGAAAGAGCTGGATTTGATAGTGAACATTAACTTGACAATAAAAAAAAATAAAAAAAATTCTCATTCAAAGGCGTCCCATGGAGCCCTTTTCACATTTTGACACTTAATTACATATTTGTGTTCAGTCAGTTGTCTTTGGTACAAAGGCGTAGAGTGGCAGGATTGGAAAACATTTGGGATTGTGTCATATGACACATCTATTTTCCAAAGCATGTTTTCCAATTCTTTAAACACTACCCTGATCTTAGCGACATAAATATTATTCACCTCTTGTCTGTGCCACTTTTACTAATGACCTTTCAGCATACTCTAATTCTTTGTAAACTGGAGAACAATGAAATACATTAATTAAATCAGCCTCCTGCCACAGCTGAGAGCCAAACAATTACATTATTAGACCACCCTTGTTTTCTTCAATTACTTGTTCGTTTTAATGTCTGCTCCAACTAAAGGTACATTTGTTGTAACAAAAATAGAGAGTTTAGTTTTAGACCCCATTAGTTTTAGACTCTATCCATTTTCTAAGGTTTTAGCATCAATATCTATGGCATTGTATTGATAAAAACAGAGCTTTTATTCATTCTATGCACAATCTATGTTCTACAACTGTTTTAGTCACATGATACATACACAAGTGTTTCATGGCCTAATCCCCCCCCGCCCCAAACATACATACCTGAACAACAACAAAAGCTTTCAATTAAAAGCACCTGTTTTTGAACTATCTTCTCCTCCAAAAAATGCATTTTTCATACTCTCAATACAAGAATTAATAAAAAAAATAAAGACCTAGAATAGGGTTTTAGTTGTTGAATCATGAATGCATGTATTCAAATTTCCAACAAAATACACTAACAAACATGAAAAGTGCAGTGAAAAAAAATCTATACAAAACAACCTAAACTATAGAAAAAAATTGCATTAAAAATTGTAATCATATTAATTATAATGATCATTTTGAACTCCCTAATGATGATAATAATAATAATAATAATAATAATAATAATAATTCAAAGACATAGGAAGCTTCAGTACAGAACCGTGGTTTGCTCTCACTTTATGTATTTCCACATTAGTGTTATAACTGTTGGCAGTGAAATGTCTCCAAGCTTTAGAAAACTGAGAATAAGCACTTGCAAATGTTCACACTTTCTTCTCTGTGTAATTTTGTCATGACAGTAGTGAAATGTTGACATACAGTAACACCTGAGATTGTATTTGTTGCAACTTGGACAATAAGAGGATTTTTATACATAAGGATGGCTAATAAAGAGAAAAAAAATCTAATGAAAGATAAGGAATGTGATCAAAGGGCTTACGGCATTTGCTGTGCTGCGTTATGTCTGTCCATGTGCCATTGGGTAAGCACTTCCTGACCTTGGGCCCCACGATCACCCGGTTTTCTCGGCAGATATACTCGATCTCATAATCCACAGGCAGGATCTGCACACTGCGGATCTGTAATGGAAACAGCACAGAGGCAGATTGAGAGGACAGACAGTAATTATGGTGTGATTGATGCTCCCTTATACCAGTTTTCTCTGGTTGGTTCAGACTCTCCTCATCCCATCGGCTCATGACAGTGTCTGCTGCCATATGGCTCTGACAATAAAGCCGCACTTGAAAGAATATTTTATGTTGATACCGTGTGATGCGATGTGGTGTCATCGTTGGAAATGTAGCTTCATGAAGTCACAGAGGGGGAGGGGGGGGGGGTATAGGCTCCACGTTTTAAGCTTTACTTTGACATGTGTTCAAATATTCCTGCGTTCTACATTCACACATTTAAAACTACATTTTAACAAGTGTTTTTTGAGCTTTAACAAAAGGAAATGCATCTGTGGTGGTGTTAATATCATTAGGTGTGCTTCCATACAGCTGTTTCTGAGCACTGGTAAACCAGAGTGTGAAAACTGACACCACCAAAAACTTAAAAGAAAAAGGTAGCTATGAACAGGTCCAACTTATTTTTAATAATAATGATTATACATTTTATTTATAGAGCACTTTACATTTGTAGATAAAAATCTCAACAACAGCGTAGATAAAAACAGTTAAAAGATGAAATCAAATAACTAGGTTTCTATAGCTCGTTTCAAGGCACTCAAAGTGATTTACATTATTGATCCATTATTCAGTCACTCTCATATTCTCCCTCTGGTGGTGGTAAACTATACCTGTACCCACAGCTGCCCTGGGGCAGACTGACAGAAGAGTAGCTGCCAAATCGCACCCTCTGACCACCACCGAACATTCATACACTATAATATAATATAATATAATATAATATAATATAATATAATATAATATAATATAATATAATATAATATAATATAATATAATATAATATAATATAATATAATATAATATAATATAATAGTTTTAATTTCCATCACAAAGGCTTGTCTGAGGAAAAAGTGGAGTGGTAAAAATATTGCAGATCAGGTAAGATAAGATGAACAGTAGTAGCAGTAATTTAATAGAACATGACATTTCTATATATTTCAGGTGTCCATACAAACATGGAAAATGGTGCAGGCTAAAACGACAGCTTATTTATGCCTACACTATTTACAAGAAAGAAATTTGCATGAACAAAACAAGATAACAAAATGGCACAGTTTTAAACAATATAATAAAACAAGTAGAATTTAAGAAAAAAAATTTAGATTCATACTGATAATTTGATTACTTTATCCTAATATTTCATATTAAATCCTAGTATTTTACATTAAGAGAAGACAAGATAAGATAACATTTTGAGGAAACTTCAGTTAACAGCAGCAACAGACAACATGTAACCACAGTGAGAAAAAAAAAAACACATGAGTGAAAATGAAAAATACAAAGAAAAATATGAAATTCACTCTTTCTACAAATATTTATATACAGATTTATATATTTATATGTTTACGTCGTCATAGCATTATACAATAGTTTACTTTAGTTTTTTTATTGGCATATTTGTATAAAAACTCCAGACTAACCCTTCTATAGTGTCACATAGAAAAAGAAAAGGCTCCCTTGTGATTCTGCGTCTCTTTCTATTGCTCTGTGGCCTGATAATGTCACTGAACAGCTCCTTTCCTTATGCATCTAAAGCCTCCAAGATATTTTTTTCAAAGTCGGCATCGCAGACAGTTTTGTTTTGCAAAACGATGTCAAAGTCATGCATCTGCATTGCTGCAAAGTTGCAACCAGAGGTAGGAAACAACAGTGTGAAGTCAGGCGTCTGTTTTTAGTTGTCTGCCAACTTTGTACTTTAACTTTGTTAGGGTTTAATTTGCATTTCCTGCTTCTGACATCAAGATTGATTTCAACCATTTCCTTTAACTTTTATTTGAGAATATTTCAGAGGTTCTACATTTTTATTTTAACTGATGTAATGCAGTTGCATCATTGGCTTAGGTGTGTTTTTTTTTTTTGTTTTGTTTTTTTTAAATCAGTACTGTTAATCCTTTTTACATTTTGCAAAATCTTGGAATTTCTATTTTTACACTTCAACATAGACTACGAGATAATAATAAAACAGTGGAATTTGGTGACATTAAAAACCCTGTGGACCTACTTGGGTTTCATACACAAGATTGATCAGGAATTAGTAATGGAATCAAACAATGAGACTGACACACAGACTTGATAATGAGAAAAATCAGTTCCCATTCCTAAATGTCCTTAATGCAAAAGGCAGAAACAAAGGCAGAGTGTCTCCTTGTGTCTGTACTTTATGACATGGGCGTCGCACCCAGCCAGATGATTTCATACCCCCCAATTTTTCCTGAGTTTATATATTGTATCGTTACTGGATCCAGGAAACTGACGGAGAGTTGTTCTCACCTACTTTTTATTTCAGGATAAACAGTTACTGTCAGTCACAATCACACCAAACAAACCGCAATAACATTGCAGGGCTGTTACAATATCTATGGTTTAAACTGTTTACCCGCCCGGGCGGCACAACAGCATATGTAAATGAAGCGCACCTCAGTTCGCCGTTAATGTAAACAGCTCTTCTTCGCGGTGTTAACAAACAGTCAACCAGTAAGTAATGAGAAATGTTGCCATTGTTAAACTAAGTTAACTAAACTATGTCGTGTTCTGTGACATATACCCTAAGCCAGTGGTTCTCAAACTTTTTTCAGTGATGTTCCCCCTGAGAAATATATTCTTAGTCGTCTCCCCTGACATGGACAAAACATTTTTGTAAGAAGACATACAGTGCTGTAAAATCAGTGTCTGATTTTTAAAAAAAATTATTTTTAATCACATAATTTTGACTTTTTATCTCATAATTTTTTATTGTGATTTGAATAAATGTTTAATTGAGGAAACATATTTTTGTAATTATTTTTGGCCATATATTACTTTTTTAATATATAAAATGTAATCATTAATGGATAATTGTTCGTTAATTTTCCGATGATAGACTCAGGAAAATTTTGCTCATATGCCACAACCTAGAACTCCCCCACATTTTAAATGGCTGTGACGCCCTTGCTTTATGAACCTGAATCTGTGCACAGCGCTGTGTCGCTATTACACAGTAAAGGGCATTTTCCAGGCAGCCAGTAGCAACATTGCATCAAAATGTATTAAAACTAAGCAATCTAAGATGTGCCTGATGCAACGTTTTCCTATTAGGACTACACTTTATGATAATTATGACATTAACTAGCATGCTATCAGCTAACAGCCCTCTTAGTTCATGTAGAAGTCTTTGCTTTAGTTGTATTTTTAATGCGTTTTATATGTCAGTTGAGGTTTGTGTGACTCCCCAACAGCAGCCTCTGTACCTGTTCTTGTGTCAGGCCTCTGTATCGGATCCCCCCGTCCCTCGGAGGCCGGATGATGGCACAGCCTGAAAAAGATAAAGAAGATAATAAAGCTGACGAGAGCAGGGCGACAGGAAGCGTTTCCAGATAATGTAGATATATTACAGCGACAAGATATATTGTCAATTTAACTGACAACTTCCCCGGCTCATAAATTACCCTTGCTTCATCCGGGTCACTTAGAAATCTCTGCGGGGTTACTGGTGTCCATTAATGCAGATGATAAACACACAAACACACTGGATGAGTCCTGCATGTACACAGACAAATGCACACAAATTACCTCCAGCTGATGAATTATGTATGGGCGCAACAAGAGACGGAAGAGTGTGGAGAATTATCAGAAACAATAGCCGTCCCATCACTGGATCTGAAACATACAGAGAGAAAGAGAGAGAGAAGGTTTAAAGAGGAAGTATGACGAGGGAAAGTCAAGGTTTGTGAGAAATGCATAAGGAAAACAGAGGATAAAAACATATTCTCACAATATTAACGCCATCGTTTCACACACTCTCCTGTCAACTTTGTGACAAAAAAAAAAGCTCCCTGTACCTGCATTTGTGCACAGACAGGATGAAAAGTCCATCTGTTTCAGCTTCTATTTGTATTGACAGCACCGGCTGACAGCCAGCTTCGCATCATTTCCAAGGCGAAGCATAAAAATGGTATGAAATGGTTGACGCCGACATTGTTTGCACACTCAGTGGATGCCCACAGAAAACAGTTACACAGAGAATCAGCTGCAGTTCCTTCATGTCAGGGTTGAAAAGAATCTGAAATAGCAAGTGCAAAGGACATAAAAGCTCTCCACTGCACAGGCAGAGAGGTGCTTAAAGTGTTTTGATAGGTTTGTAAAAAGGATGAGCCTGGTTATTTTCTATCCTCACTGTCAACAAAACCTGAGGAAAGACTATCACTGCCAGTGGATTTGGGATGGTGTGTGGAGCTACAAGCCAATTTATCTTGTTTATCTGTGCCGCAGAGCTCCACTGTTCTCTGAAAGTGATTAAAACACATCCTTGACAATGCTACTGGGTGATATGCCCCATCCTTAGGAAACAGATCAAATAGATCTAGTCTAATATTAAATATCACTTTTTGACACAATCTTATCTACAGTATTGAACAATACAGTTACAGAAAAATATTGTCACACCACCAAAGACCATCAGAAACAATGTTATGGTTATATAATACTAACTCCTGTTTGGGTCATATTACTAAAACAGACAATAAAACATGGAATGAATACAAGCACTGTTTCTGTCAGTACAATCATATACTGATATTGATGGAAGAACTAAAGTTATTTCTGGTTATCATAAAAAATATGGAAAATAGATATATTTAACCAAATAAATTTAGCTTTAGTTGTTCCAGGCATTCAAATTAACAAGAAAACAAGGCTGGTATAATAATGTTTTCCATAACTGTATATAGCTTATTTCACTTGCCCAGTATTTGACTTACTTTTGTCTATACTTGTCATTATTGCCTTTTCCTGATGTGACCTCATTCATTTCTCCAATCATAGTATTATCTCATATAGGAAATACAAATTAAATCAGTGTGTTACTATCTAATAAGAATAGTTAATATATTTGATTACTATTTGTGCCCTTTACAGTGAATATCTTATTAAGCATAAGGGCTTTTTATTATCAATACACAAAACCTACCAACTTATTAAACACACTGTATATACTGCCCCTGTATGGAACACATTAACACTGTATGTCCAGCAGCTAAAAACACCAAAAACACCAAAAGCACCCTGGTTGCTGTTCAAAATGTAAAGTATCTGAAAACAATATTTTACTTCAAAAACACTACAAATACAACCACACCCACAATAGCCAGTAACCTACTTTTAGTAAGATAGCACATGCTGATTTGATGTTAATGTTAGCTTAATTAAGTAAAACAGATATAAAAGGTCTCCAGTAATAAAGTGATGAAAAAAGAAACAGTGTAGATAAATCCTCACGCCTCAGAAGTTTAGTCCTTTGGTCACAGTAAAAAGTCCTGCACATTCAGAGCCAGTGAAGGCAGCACCTGTGCACTAATGAAAGCAGGTGACATCTGTCCACACCTGTTACTTATAAACTAAACTAATATAGAAGGAACAAACATGGACCATCTGAAAGACAACTGACACCAGAAATGGATGCTTCACTTGTAGAGAAAAACAAAAAGATCTGTCCATCAAGAAAAGAAACAATATCTACTGAACGGATTTTGATGAAACTTTCAGAAATGATAGATAATGGGTCAAGGAAAAACCCATTAGATTTTGAGCAATGAAGGTCAAAGGTCAAGGGCATAGTAAAGGTAAACAACTAAAATCAGTGGTAATATCTCAGGATTCAGACAAGATAGAATCTGTTGTTTTTTTTCATTCACATCGTCTTATCTTCAGACATCAGATGGGTCGACACCTACAGTATGACTCGATCACATCACATGTGAAAAAAAATCAAGCCTTGGTGGAGGTCTGCTGTCTCTGACTGCCTTGTTATACTATTATTTTTCTTATTATTTCACTGGTCGGTCTCATACTGTAGATCACACGTAGCCCCTGAAAGTCTTATTCTAAATCTGATAACATGTTTTGAGTAGAAATGAGAAAAATACACTTGGTAAGATTAGAATTTTTCCAGTCCACAACCTGCTCTTTTACTGTCAGTGTTTTTTTATTTATTCTTTTTCCACTGATATGAAAAGGGATCTGATCCATGACTCCAAAGTAAAGATCTGATGAGTGTCAAGAGTGGTTCCACCTGCACTGACTCTGGGTTTGTGAGTCACTTATTGCATCTGCCTCCTTTTCCTCTTTGGTCCGTCCCTCAGCTTTGTGGAAGTACGTGGCTAAATAGCTGGAGCGTCTCTGTTAATTGCTTTTAAAGCTTGAGGCGAGCTGACTGGCCTCCTTCCTGCCTGTCTGCCCGCTGCCGTCACATCCACACACACTGAGCTTCACTCCCTCTCAGAGTTTGCTTTCATCCTGCTCTGCGTGTGATCGCTGATATTAATGACTCCTGCTGGGCTGTCCTTCTCCCCTCCCTCTTCTCCTGCCTCCCCTCCTTTCCTTCCCACACAGGACACACACTGTACATTACACACATAACACACACACACACACTCTGTGGTGGTGTCTGCCTCCTGCATGCTTCTCGTCAGTAAACTCTAAAAATACACTGGATAATGCTAATGAAGTATCCGGCAGGGTTTGTCTGTCTTCCACAAGCAAACCTCGCTGCCATCTGTCTCCCTCTCTGTGGTGCTTTGCTTTTTTATCTCCCCCCACCCCACCCTGATTTCACTAAACACACACATAGTCTTACTGCCTGGTTAAGTGTAGGGATGTGTTTATGTTTATGCATATGTGACAACCTTATGAAGACATATTCATTATTCAAAGCTGTAAATGAGCAGCTATATTTAGCATGTTTATCTGTGAGTCAGTCATTGACGGTCAAGTGTTTGTCTTTCTACATATGTGACTGTGAGCGCTTCATGCACTTTGGGCTCGAGTGCCTTCAGGACTTTTTGTAGGTGAATGTAGCACATACTTCTTCCATCCTCGTGAATCTGCAGCTGCTGTGACAGCCGAGTGGCCTGCTTTTACAATACCTGTTTAAAGCAGGATTTACTCTGCTGCAAATGTTCACTCACATGTTCTGACACTATTTGTGATGCATTAAAACACAGAGTTTTAAGAGCGATAACGTTGATTTACAGATTTAACAGTAAAGTGCTTTTATTTAGACCTGGCTTTCCCAGATATTGGGTCAGTGGCGTGAAATATTTGACAGGTTTATGGTATACAACAGTGTTTTAAGGATACTAAAGGGAATTATGTACAAGAGTATGGAGGTAATATTTGAAGGTTTAATTTATGTGGGGAAAAAAAACTTGCATATTTTTTTGTTCCTATGTTGGAGTGAGTGTTTTAATGTCAGTTCTAATAGAACAGGTATGAACATGAAATGAATATAAAATGACTATAAAACCAAAGGAATGTCAGGGAAACTGAAGATTTGAGAAATAAAAAGATAAAATGTTCACAGTTGTGAGAGGAAGGAAATGTTTTATGTTGGTAGCTATTACTATGCAGCATGAGTGTGAGTACTTTCAGAGAAATAAGTGCATTTTTCAAGGATGTTGTTAACAAAAAAAAAAATAGACAGATTTTTTTCTGACACATACCATCAAAAATGTAAAACATCCTGTTCCATTGAACTGTTACATGTATAAGTCTGTCCTATTGGTTTTCTTCCTTTCTTGATGGACAGACATTTTTTTATTTTATTTTTATTAGGAACAGTTGACAAGACATTGTGGACAGAAAAACAACAACATAAACAAAAGGAAAATCAAACAAATAATAAGCAAATCAAAAACAACAACATCAATGACAGCACACTGTAAACCTGAACAAGTTAACAGAACTATAAAACTTTAAGATAATCCATTGCCTCAATTATTTTAAGTTGATGAAAGTTAAAAAAGACAAGTTTCCAGAACTTAAAATGTAGATGCTTATTAAAGTATACTTGTCAGTTCTACTGAACCCTGACTAGTCAAGGTTCAGTGTCTTTGCCTAAGGACACTTGGACATGTGGACAGCCACAGGCAGGACATGAACCACTGACCCTTTAGTCATTGGACGACCCGCTCTACAAACTGAACCACAGCCGCCTCTGAATAAAACTGCTGTTTTGGTGGTTATTTGGAGTGATTTGAAATTATATTTCATCATCTACTACATCAGTTAAGTTTATTTTTTTCAATCATCCTTATTTGAAACAATAGAAATAACAGTACAATATCATTCTCAGCATTTAATGACTTAATTCCACTCAGTTGAACCTCATCTATGTTGTTAAGTTATGTTCACTTATATCAACAATAGTTCCCCTTAATAAAAAAATATTAGTTGGAAGTACTTAAAAAGAAGAACATGTTACAGCAACGAATACATTTGAGTTAATAGTACTATTTCTGACACTCTGAGTATTCACAAGTGAATATATTTAATTATTCTGAACATTCAGGTTTACAGTGCGTGATAACAACCAACAATGACAACACTGTGTTACAATGAAAAAAAATGAATGTAAAGAACAAATAAACAATATAAATTCATTAGGGGGCGATAGAGAAAAGGGGAAGAGAGGAGTGTAAATAAAAGTGAGAAATATAGAAGGGAGGAGCGTGGGGAGGTAATAATTGATGTGATAATAATAATAATAATAATGATAATACCATTATTCATTCACTCTCTCATGCTCACTCATGTGGTGGTAAACTATATATGTAGCTACAGCTGCCCTGGGGCAGACTGACAGAAGGCATTAAGACCAAAATATTAACATCATTTTCACTTTCTCCATTTACAGATTTTTTCATTCAAGCAAAAGTATCTTGTATATTGTTTTTGTTTTCTTGTTTTTAACAGTATATTTTTTCCAGAGCGAGATTTGAATCTATAAATCCAGCCTGTGTGGTGTGTCCTCGTGTGTCTGTGTCACACTGTGGTGCCTACACACTGTCATGCTTTGCTCCAACACCCTTTTCCATCATCATTATATTTTACAGTGAAGCTCCCATACAGCCCATCAAAACTTTTCCCCACACAACTGTCTGTCAAGTGCTTTTAACACATGATCACTTACTGCTACATCTACATCTGTTTAAACCAGCTCCAACTTAACATGTAGGGATCTACTGGATCACTGTTTACCCACGTCATGTTATCATGTTATCCAGACCCTCCAGGATTTTGCGATGTTGCCCCATGAATTCAGTGTGATGTTGCAATTTTAACCAATCACAGGGACTTTCCCCCAAAATGTGACCAATCATCTGCGACGTCTTGAGCTGCTCCTTTCGCCTTACATTTTCAATATTTAAAATGTATAATCTATTGCAGGTTGAAATCTGTTCATTTTGAATAAATCAATTTTTGGTAAGTCGGTATCTGTTTAACTGTTTTATCATTTATCATTTTTAAGCAAAAAAAGTAACACAAAAAAATACTTTTCCTTGTAACTGATTACTTTGCTAGTGGAGTAACGCAGTAAGTATCTCAATTACTTTTTTGGGGGAAGTAATTGTAATTAATGACTTTTTCAAAGTAACTTACCCAGCACTGTTCTTCAGTTACACAAACATATTTTGTTTGGAAATGTAAAATACATCAGAAGTAGCAGAGGCACTCTATCTAATATGACACCAGCTCTATATTATAATAATATTGTGAGTTCTTCAGAGAGCTAATTCTAATATTTTATGTTTTGTTCAACTGAACATTGGCTCACTGTCTAAAAAAAGACAAAAATAATCCTGGCCGATATGGTCACAGCAAATACCAAATCTTTATTTGTTGGGGCCAAGAGAAAAATTGAAGAAACCAGACAATTATTTTCAGTTTGAAATAACTTAAAAATGATGCAACAAGCTGAATAGTCTGGTAAAAAAAAACAAAAAAAAACACCTGTAGGCTCTGGTTTTGTGATTTAGTTAAATTGTAGTGTATCTTAGCTTTCAAAGCATTAAAGCAACAGAACATCACTGCAATCTAAGACAAAAATGACTGAAAATATGGATGTTTGTGGATTTAAAGTCATCTTTATGATCAGAGCATTTCACAAATCTAATAGTAAATTATTAAAAAAAAAACTATTACAATGATAAAACAGCTGTTCAATATGTGTCCTGAGTGAAAATAAGTCAAAGTAACAAAAGAGTCAAACACTACCAAGCATGGTTACTGATAATATAAAGGTTAGCATAACTGTGAAAAATGATCATGTCAAGATAATAAGGATTGTTTTATCACCCAGTGGTGTCAGTAAGTACCTGGCTGTAATTAGTTGATATACACGCTGTAGTCTGGGGTCATTACTGCCACCTCTGGATAATGACCCATATGTGAATACTACAACTGTGATCCATGTGTGTTTCACATAATGAATGGATCACAATGTTTGTACCTGAGTTTAAGCAGCATCTGACTCCTGTTTTTCATTAGAAAGTATCTGCTTCAGACATTAAATGTATTAAATCTTACATATTTTAATGCAGTTACATGCCTTTATACCTGCACTTTATTTGTTCTGCTGTAACTAAGAAAATTTCCCCAGAGTGGGATGAACAAAGTACTATTCTATTCTATTCTATTCTATTCTATTCTATTCTATTCTATTCTATTCTATTCTATGAGATTAATTACAAAACAAACGACTTTAGTGCTGGTTAGTTCATGTTTTTAAAATATATGATGGTGTGTTATTCCACATATATGCTGGTTTATGTACATGTATACAATGGATTTGTAAATATTCCACTAGAAATAACCTGTAAAGTGAATGGATCATAATGTGCAGACAGTGTTTGGAAGTAGATCTGGTAGATCTGAGACCAATATTCCTTTGGTGTAATCAGATTTTTTTTATTATTCATACTGCTGTCATTCATCACTCCAAAGTAGTACAATAACAAACACTATTGACACCAATTAACAATACTACCTCTGATGTTATATTATGTGCAATTTATATACTATTATTATATATTATATTATACATTATACTGTTATTCTTATTTATCTCCTCTTCACATAGTTGTATCACTTCTGTATCTGTATTTTTTCAATCCTGTATATTTTGTATAGTGCACAAAGCATATAGTCTTTTTTCTTTTTCTCAATATCTGTGTTTGTGTACGTATATTATTATTTATCTATTTGTTTCTTCTCTTTGCTCTCCCTCTATTGTTCTATATCAATGGCTACTGTAACATATGAATTTCCCCTTATCTTATCTTATCTTATCTTATCTTATCTTATCTTATCTTATCTTATCTTATCTTATCTTATCTTATCTTATCTTATCTTATCTTATCTTATCTTATCTTATCTTATCTTATCTTATCTTATCTTATCTTATCTTATCTTATCTTATCTTATCTTATCTTATCTTACCTCACAGTGCTATCGTGATTATAACCTTGTCTTTTTCTGCCTGCATGTCTGCTTTTTGTTTTAACTCCACTCTTTTAGTTTGTAACCCAAACTTTCTAATAAAAAAAAAAGAATAAGGATAAGCTCCATGACTCACTGTAGTTATTTTCACAGACATAAAAGACTGTAAACAACGAGTTTCTCTGCCAGCCTCTTACTATAGAAGATAAATGGTCAAAGTTAGAAACATTTCAGTTGTTCAACAGTCATCCCACAACATGTGAGGAAAACCCAGGAATAGATTATTGGACATAACAGCCACCAGAGCCAAGTGTTTACTGACTCTAAAACACATTATTATTAGTCACAATAATAAACCTATTGTTGCAGGAAACTTTCTGTTAATTTGTCTGCTTCCTTCAAAGTGACAAAATATATCTCTGGTATTTTATGATCATTTTAATTTTTTGTCCCAAAGTGACACAAATCCAATAAATAAATTCATTTTTTAAAACTATGCAAGATGAATTTGATGTTTCTGATAAACTGGTGTTAATTAAAGGAGAAACACAATATGATGTAAAGCTGTTATAAATATAAACTGTCCCAAAGTCATTAAAAACTGAGCTGATAGAAACACATCAGTGACATATAACACTTAGTATCAAACCTCAGGGATCCACAAGTCTGTAGTCAGTAAGATTAACGTTAAGTGAGTTTGAATCAAATTGTGATGACAGTTGAGACATTTCTGCCAGTTCACTGTAAATCAATTCAGCACTGACGAAGCAGATTCACTCATTAAATGTTAGCCCGTGAGGTTTTTGTCCAACAAACTTTAACTCAGATTGTTTGTCTTTGAGATTTAACTCCTGAGACTTTAACAGTTCCAGTCAAAAAATTATAAAATAAGTAACAAAATGGCCAATCACAGCCAAAAATTTATAATAAACCAACAAAATAATATGTAACATGAAAAAAAAATAAGACACAAATGGCACAAAAGTGAAGAAAAGTAGTGAAATACAATATTAAATGTAGAAATATAAAACAAAATAAGGAACAAAATGAACAAAAACTAATAAATATGTACAAAATAATAACTTAACTTAGTTAAAATAAACTAAAATGAAGTATAAATAAATACATTAAATAAATAAATAAATAATATTGTAATTTGGTTCCAGTAGTTTTGGTTTTGGCTTTTTCTTTTTTCTAAATCAGTTGCTTTTTTGACACCTTTTTCTTTCCATATATCAGATCCATGAACAAAAAAAAACTGTCATTTTTTTCAGAAAATTGAAACTAAACTATCCTTTTAGAACGTGTCATCACTGGCACATCAGGGGTTAAAGGGTTAAACCTTCCTCTATTGAATTATAAGTAGGGTTTTCAGTTCAGACTTTGTTGTGATGGGTCGTATGTGTTTCTACAAACAGGATTATTCTATACCACTAACATTACTGAGTGAATCAGGATGAAGTTTTCAGCTTTTTTTGTGTTATTTTGAGGCCATTACTTATGAGACACTAAAAATCCATCAATAAAAATGAAGCGTTAAAAGGAACAGGAAACATCTGACCGTTCAACTTCAGAAATTAACTATTTGTAGAATCATATATTCTAGGTTTTTACATGTGAGGAACAGATGTCACTTTCATTTTTTACTTGTGAGACATTAACTCCATCAGTTCGGTTGACTGACCTAAAGATTTAAAAATTTGTTTCAACCATAGAAACCCAGCTGCCCCTGGTACCACAGTTCCATCTGTGTTGCCATGGTGATCTGGTAATCCTACACAACACTTGTAGCAATATACACATGACATACCATGGTAGAAAAAAGGATTTTGGGACACTCCATGGATTTGTGATATATTGTACTCTACTGTGTAAAAGATAAGATGAATTTACTTGAAAAAATTGAGGAAAGTAGTTGCCTTAAAAAAATTAAGTAATGTACACTTCAAATTTAAGTGACATTAACTATAAATGTGGTATTCTAGAATTGTTATTTAAAGTCCAATATACTTCATGTTATTGAAGATAAATTCAATAACCTTGAATCTTTTTTGTTTTCCTTTTTTTTATACTTCATGTCAAGTTGATTTAACTTGAAATGTTGAGTTTATTAAAGTTGTGGTGGGAGATATTTTTGGAATTTTACCATATTCTTGTAAACCTCTTCATGATCCCATATCACTCACTGAAATAGAATGTTTGCAAAAAAAACAACTAAATGTTTTAGTCCAGTCTAGAGGATGGAACCAGAGGAAAACTCCAGCTACTGAAGGTACTGATCATCTTTACAATGATTGATTTGCTGATACGTCCATCAAATATCAGTCCGCAAATATTCAACAAATATGTCATGATAATATTAAACATTTTTAACTTTCCATCCATGTACATCATCCATGTAACCAGAAGAACAGCAACTAAACTAACCAGATGTGACAAGTATGAAAAATAAGTCACTTCAGAGGGAAAATCAGTGGAGGAGAGAAACTATGACTTTATATATTATAGTTATATTATTATTATCTCACAATTTTGACTTTTTACATTTTTACATTTTATCTCATAATATAGATTTTTTTTTCTCTTAAAATGATGGGGTTTTTAATCTAATTTTTTTTTTTTAATTTAAAATCTCATGCTGACTTTTTTATCTCAATTGGGATTTTTTTTTTTTTAATTTTTCCTAAATTTCCTGCCAATATCCACAAAACTGAATAAGTGTGACCTAATCAAATACATTATCCACACAGTAACTCACTTGTAAAGGCTTTATTTTAGGTATGTTTGAAACAGTTCAGATTTTTTTCTGTTTAAATAAGTATTATTGCTTTAATGGCAAAACATCCTGTTTTACTTTTTACTCTATTACAGTTGAGAAGTTGTACTTTTTAACTTTTTTAACTTAAGTAAAGGAGTTGAATGAGTATTTCTACTTTTACCACTGTATTTTTTCACACAAGTAGCTGTACTTCTACTTAAGTACAGATTGTGAGTACTTTTACCACCTCTGAACTTTGAAGCATTAAGAAAATCCAACAGTACAAGTTGACTTTACCTACCATTAAAACTCATTAAATGACACAAAGCAGAGCAAAAAAGGTCAAATAATAAAAGAGACAATTAGATATGTTGTTTTACCTTTGCTGTTTTCTGATTATATCTTGGTTTTATATGAATGAGGCTTTTACTATCAGCTAACCCACTGTTTTGTGTTGCATTCAAATGATTCCCACTAGAAACAAATGACCAAAGGTTTAACAGGCGCTAAGCAATTAAGTCTTACACTGGAAAAATTCAAAATCTTACCAAGTGTATGTTTGTCATTTCTAGTCAAAATATCTCATCACACTTAAAATTTCAATTCAATTCAAAAGACTTTTTTTATCCAGTGTAAGTGACAGCAGTGCAAGTGTAAAATTATAAAAGATTAGTAATAAAATGACACGTTAAATAACAATTAAATAATAATACAATTTAAAAAAAAACATCACCATGGAACAACAAGTGCAAATGAGCAAAAAACAAGTCCCAATGTAACTGGAAGGTGGAGGTGTTAAGAGTTGAGGAGGAGGACAGCCTTAGGAACAAAGGTGGTCTCCTCCTCTGAGTTCTGCAGCCAAAAATACAATCCATTCACTTAAAGATTATTATTTTTCGCTTAATTCAAACAAACAAACAAAATTTTGGTTATATTTCTTGAAATAACATTTTCAACATCTATTGTCTAAAAATAAGCTCTTTATATATCACTGAAAAGTTACTGTTTAGGTGATTATGTTTTATTTTAATAAGTGTAATTAGATATTTTGACAGGACATGAGAACAATACACTAGGTATGATTTGGATTTTTACATTCTACCGATGAAAGCAAACTTTGACACAGGTTTAATGGTGAGGTAATTAGTTTTGAAGTGTCATTAAATGTGAAAAGGAAACTAGGATGTAAGACAGAGCTAATGTAGAGTTGGTGCAACAAGCAGCACATGGTGTCTTCTCTCCTAAAAGTCTATTGTAAAAATCTGAGCAGGGATTGTTTAACATTTATACTACAGATCAGTCTCAGATATTATTTAGTTTCGTTTCATGAGAAAACAGAAGAATCTCAGTAAAGGCTGTAGACATAAAGTAAATGCTTCCCCTGGTTTTTGGTTGTGAAACTGTTCTGGTAGAAGGGATTTATGATCAGAAATCAACCTTTTAAACACAGAAGTCATTAGATTCTGTTTCCAAATGGTACTTAGTATTTTGATTTTTTGATTTGATTTGATTTGAATGATTCCTGAGACATAACTATATGCCTTTGAATCACAGTGAAATCACTTAAGCACATTGTTTTAATTAGTTTTTTTCTTTTTTTATGGATTTATTTCAAATATGAATGTCAAACCAAAAATAAATAAAAATAAAGAAATATACAAAAACAAACACACACTTAAACATACGACACATAATACATATTTGAAAAGGAGTGAGAATAAGCATCGCTTATGAACTCCCACCCCTTCTCCTTATAAATTAATTACAATAATAATCATCCTAGTCCATACAAATGTAAACACACATTCATACATATCTTTCTTTTTTTAATGAAGCCATGTCTGCAAAATATATCATATAACAAATGAAATATGGTCATTTTAAGTCCTGGACTGAAATTTTTGCTTTATTTTTACATTTTTGATTTAGGTCCCATGATTTTGAAGTAAATACATTTCAAAATCTAAAATCAGTGGATTATTTTTAAACATCGGTTGAAAAATCTGCAGTGTCATTTTCACAAGTTGATATTTCAATGGTTCATGTTCAAGAAACCACTTCCAACATGTTTTACCATATTATTATTTCACCTATTATATGAAGTTTCATTAGCTGAGAGACTGAAAAACTGATGGAAGGTCCTTTTAAAGGCTGGTTCAGCATCACAGACAGTGCCTTAAGACCCCTTTAGGACCATTAACAGGGTCTTTCTTGCTCTAAACAGCTGCTAAGAAAGCGTCTTCCATCCATTCATACTGACAATAACATGGGGTGCTCTTTTATACATTGGTCTAATCTTATCTTATTTGAGTTAAAATGTCATCAGTTAGTGATGCTGTATTTACCTACAAACAAGACAACTCCTTCACTGCTTTAAAACCATATTAAATACAAATGATCAGAACATAAGTGGACTATTTTACAGCTAAACAAACAGCTCTCCTAAAATCCACTCCAAAAGTAATTAAAGTTGGAGATATCTGATATTTATTACAATAATTCTATGATCTAATGAAAACCAGAAACATGTTTAAGATGGTCATAAACTTCATATGACAAATCATAATCTAGGATGTTTAAGATTATTTCACATCCTGTATTTGGAGCCTTTTCCAAAACATGTTTGTATCAGTAATTGTTGTGTATAAGGATCCCTCTTAACCAGAGGTGGTTAAAGTACTCATATTCTGTACTTAAGTACAAGTACAGCTACTTGTGTGAAAAAATAATCTGATCCAACTCCTTTACTGAAGTAAAAGTAAAAACGTACAACTTCTCAATTGTAATAAAGTAAAAAGTAAAACATTTTTATTTGCTATGGATGAAATAATACTTATGTAAGCAGGAAAAACTAGAAAATGTTCTAAAATATCCAAAAATAAACCCTTTAAAAGTGACTTACTGTGTTTTATTGGGTCACGGTACTCAGTTTAGTGGGTATGGACAGGACATTTAGGAAAGATTCAACAGTCGTAAATAGGAGATTTATAAAAAGCATAATTATGAGATAAAAAAAATGCAAACCATGAGAAAACAAAATCAGAATTATGAAATAAAAAGTCAAAATTTTGAGATGACAAGTCCAAATTATGAGGAAAACCCCCTCAAAATGATGACATAAAAAGTAAAAAAAATTATGAGAAAAAAAGGCAGAATTATGAGGGGGGAAAAAAACAAAATTATTTGATAAAAAGTCAATATTACTAATTTTTCATACTGTCACATTTGTCTAGTTTGAAAAAGGGTAAGAGAATGTAAAGAGTATAAAGTACAGATATTTATGAACAAATATAGGGACTAAAAGTAAAAAGTACATATATCTAAAAAGTCATGGAAGTACTTCTACTTAGTTACTTCCACTTCTGCTCTTAACACTAAAGCCACCAATATATTTTTAAAACTATTTAATGTGTATAATAATGTTTCCCATTTAGTAGAAACCATAATTTTTGGCATAGGAATTGTCTATGTGTCTAATGGGGCTCTGATATATTGTTATTATTTACTGTTATTTATTTTCTGAAATGTAATTCACCCAGAAGCCAGCCTCTTTTTGGCTACAAAAACTACTCCTGTCATTTTCACTTCACTTTCTTTCCAAACAAGCTTTAAAACATAAAAGCATCAAGAAGCTCCAAAAATGTTATAGACTACGAAACATCAAGTTATAATCAACCAATTCACTTTAACAAAACTGGTGTAGTTGAAGGTTAATTTAGCACCATGGAGCGCTACTCAACACCCTCTTCAAGACCGCAGACATCTCTAATATTAAACACAAAAAATCAGAACAAAGGTGGAGTATTCTACTGCTGGAAAAACCACTATCCCCAAAAGACAATCCTAAAGTATTAAGGTTGCAAATCTTGGGCATTTTCTACAATCCTTCTTATATCCTATAATCAGCAGAATGTTTGAGATGGTAGAAAACTTCATATATTAAACTGTCATATAAACAGCAATTTACATTTGTCAACTAGAGGCTCTTCAAAAGCTCCAAAGGCTCATGTATATACAGTATAGGCAGGAAGTAGTCACTCAAAAATGTTAATCAAACCGCGCAAACTGTCCCAAATGTCACATGACCTAAAGTAGTATGACAACAGAGATTCTCACATATCAATACAATCACTCATTTGTTCAAAATACAAATTATAAATGTCAAATAGCAGATCTGAACCTTTATGTCTCATAATTATCCACAGAGGAACCATATTCTAACAAACACAGTCATAGTCCAACAGAAATATCCAAAATAAACCCAAAAAAAAGTGTCCATATATCATCCAAAACACATCAGAACATCAATAAATATCCACAAATAGTTATTGCATCCAAGTTTTCACCTTAATATTTTCATTTATACTATAATCAAACAACAATAGCATGTTATAAAAATGGTTCAAGAACAGCATTCACTTTACTTTATTAAGAAATTGTGGTGAAATTGAGTGAAAGTTTAAAGGGTTAAAAAATGTATTACTATAAATGATTTCTTGTGTTAAATTTGTGGATATAAACATAATATTTTTGTCGCTTTCTTAATACTCGGCACTACAGCCTCTCTTTATGCTCTTAAAGAGAGTTAGAATGACACAGACATTTTCAATATGTGTGAAATAGCTGTTTTTTATGCTGTCATTTATCCTTTCTAAAATGTGATTCACATAGAAACCAGGCTGCCTTTTTCCTGGAAAAAGTACGATTGTCAGTTCAATTCCATTCATTTCCAAACACGCTTTTAGAGGTTTTAAAGAATCAAGGACAGAAAATATTAAACACTTTGAAACTCCAAAATAACTCAACCATTTTACTTTTCCAAAACTACTTTGAAGGCTGGTCTGGCACCATGAACAGCTCCTCAAGACCCTCTTCTGGACCACAGAAAGCTCTACAAATGATCAGAACAATGGTGGAACATTCTATGGCTGGAAAATTGGTGCCAAAAGTGGTTTAGTTTCTACGTCTCAGACATTTTCTGCAATCCTTCTGTAACACTGCTCTATCATTTTTTACTTTAATAAGATGAATCATAAAACAAATGACTTTAGTGTTGGCTAGTTCATGTTTTTAATATATATGATGGTTGTTATTCCACATATATGGTGGTTTATGTACATGTATACAATGGATTTATAAATATTCCACTAGAAAGAACCTGTAAAGTGAATGGATCATAATGTGCAGACAGTGTTTGGAAGTAGATCTGGTAGATCTGACACCAATATTCATTTGGACTAAAACCTATTGTCTTATTAATTCTAAGGATTTCACATTTTGACCCCAGTCTTATCCAGGAAACTTGAGCCAATCAGCATTTAAGACTTGAGTTTTCTTTATAACTAACACACATGTGGTAACATTTCATCACTTTTCTTCCATAAGTATTTTACTTGTAGACCAGTGTTATCATAGACATAATAGTGATTTCCTCAACCTTTAACATGTTTACTTTTCAGAGTGTTTGTACATTTTCCAGTACATTCACTCAAGGTTTTGACAGTATCTTCAATGTGTGATTTCAAAGAATCTTGACCTAAACTTAAAGACTTACATCCTTTTTTTAACCTTTCTTGTATGACTCTCTGCACATTGCAGTTTTTCAGTAAATTCATATTTTTTTTATTTTTTCATTGTGTAGATCAAAGTCCCAAACATACGACCTGGGACCAAATATAGTTTGAAAGCTTGAGCCAACCAGCATTTAAGACTTGAGTTTTCTTTATCAGTAACACACATGGTAACATTTAATTTGTTGTATTCTAGATGCATTTTACTTGTGCATCAGTGTTACCTATTGAAAACCAGGAAAGTGTTTCAGACGGCAAAGAACTTCACACATAAAACCTTTTCTAAAATATGAGTCACACACTAGATAGACTTCCTTTTAATCACTAAAAGTGCTATTGTCACTTCAGTTCAATTCCTTTCCAAATAGGCTTTTAGAGGCTTTAACATATTAAAACATCCAGGAGCACAGAAAATACTGAACATGTAGAAACGCCCTATAAGAAGTCAACCTATCCACTTTGATCAAACCAGTAGAGTTGCCCTTTGAAGGCTGGTTCAGCACCACGGACAGCTCCTCTGAACAGTAATCAGAACCACGGACAGCTCCTGGACACACACACACACACACACACACACACACACACACACACACACACACACACACACACACACACACTCGTTTCCATCTCTTATGAGGAGCACATTTTTTGTCAAGTAGCCATTGGGTAATGAGTGTAAACACATCTTTAAGAATAAATAAATAAATAAATAAGAACATTCAATTGAATTTTAAAAAATGAATGAATAAATACATAGCTAAATAAAAAGTAATAATTACAACATAAAATTTATAATAATAATAATAATAATAATAATAATAATAATAATAATAATAATAATTTTTAATAAATACATAAAAAAGGAAAACGGAAAATAATATAAATAATAAAAAAATACAGAAAAATAAATATTTTTTGTTCTTTAAAGTAAACTCATCTTCAAACCTTCACTTTGCACCAGTTTCTCTCATGTTTTATGGGGACTTCCAGAAAGAAAGGGGGGGGAAAACCCAAATTAATGTATTTATAGGGCCACATCATTTCTATTTTACTAGCGGGGACGTTTAACCCTTGTGGGGACCTGAATTTTGGTCCCCAGATGTCTCCACGGTGTGACTGTATAAACATATCAATGTCCCCATAAAGATAAGAACACACACACACACACACACCAGACTACAGTGTGTACTGACCCGGTCCACTTCAGCATCACATTCTGAGCCTGTTAACCCACCGTGCACGCGGGGCTAATGCTCAGAGTATAGGCCCACGCGGGACACACACATGAAGCTAACACTCATATACTGTGTTTTGTGGATGGCTGAGCACGAGCCACTGAGACGTGAGGGTCACAGTAAGGGTGCCACCAACCGTATGCTGCCGGTAGTTACGTGTCGACTGTTGACGAGGGACTCAGTGATGGCCTGTAGAGGAAGGCCGACCCGTATTAACAAGCCTGTAGATAGTGTACATACATGGGATATACACACCCCATACACCCCTACACCCCTACACCCACCACCAACGCCCACCCTCTTCTTGTCCTGTCCCTCCCGTTTTATTATGAATGGCTGTGAAAAGTATCTGAGGTCCACAATGGAGTGTGTCATCTGCTCCAGCCGGCTGCAAAAAGCTGCAAAAACCATCCAACCATCTGTTCTTCAAAACACAAACGGGATGGAGACGGTGAAGCTCTTTTACGCATTAACACAAACATAACCGGCCTGTGGAGAATATTTGGCCTATGCATAGAAAATGAGCAACCGAGCAGGCATCCATGTAGACATGATTAAACAGTCAAACAGTGAGACCTCGGGTTAATAGTAGCACATAGCCCCCCTAAAGCAAAGCCATAGCATGTGTGGATACTTACTATTAGTTCCGATGCCTTCAGTCAAGATAACAGTGCGTCCTCCGGGTGGGACCCGTCAGGAGGGGGGAAAGCCCAGGTTCAGATTATTTGGTAGAAATATAACATCTTTTGCAACGATATTATGGCTATAATTGCTATGGCTCTAAATGTGCAACCTGCTCCGAATGGTACAAAAAAAAACCAAAAAAAAACAAACAAACACACACAAGAGACGGCTCTTATTCGGGCTTTTTCCGCGTATTGCATCTGCGCATGGCAAAGGTAAGAAATGACAAAAATCCATAGAAAAAAATATACATGCACTATATACAAACGCAACCCATGGAACGACGAAACACCGATTCACCACACTCCCCTCCTTTTTTTTTTCTCCCCCTCTCCCCCCTTCTTACAATCTGGAGCTAATTCACGACGTCATGATGGAGACGCACCGTGCGTAACAGTCCTCCTCTCACGCATTTATCTGATTTTTTTTTTCCTCCCCTCCTCCTCCTCCTCCTCCTCTTCCTCCTCCTCCTCCTCCTCTTCCTGCTGCTCAAGATGAAGCGGGTCTGGGCCCACCACAGAAGGAAGAATATATCATAATAGATCTTAAGAGGAGGCTTTGGATTTGTGATAAGCTCGCAGGGTTTATTCCACCGTGAATAATGACATGACGGCGGCACAAGGGGACGCGACACGGGCGGAGGTGTGGGTGGCGCTGTGGTATTAACAGTCACTACACTGTTAAGCCTTTCTCTAAAACCCTGTGGAGCTTAAGTCAACGAAGCAACAATCAGTCATTTCTACAACACTGGTCATTTATCACATCACAAGTCTGTCCTCTGTCACCCTGTTGTGTCTTTTTTTTTTCTCCTCAGCTCTTCTTCTGACATCTATTCTGAGCTCATTCTGCTTCATATTTATACTTCTACTGAATTATTCAGGTCTGACTCTGGAAGACATCACCACTCCTTCTGCCTTTAACCCACTGCTGGAATGGAACTAAGTATTTTTACTCATATAATGTATATAAATGCAGAGGTGGAAGTAACTAATTAAGTACAGTTTTTAGGTTTTTATGGCAACTTTTTACTTTTACTCCCTATATTTTTACATCAATATTTTTATATTTATATTGATATAAATATCTATTTTATCATTTTAATCTCAACAAGCTTTTTTTCTTGGTTAAATAGAGGTTATAATAATGATAATAATACTATTACTGCTTCTGAATTTCACGTTGCTTTCATCCTGTTGCATCTTACAGCTTTTAAGTTGTTTTTATCATAATGTATTTTGATTTTTCATCTCGTGTCTTTACATGTTTTTCACCTGGATGTTTCTTTTACATCATTTGTTTTTCTTTTATGTACGTTTCTATCCTTTACAGTGAAGTCTTCTGTATTTATTTGCTTTAGTGATGTTAACATATAAACTATTATTTCAAGACAGATTATCTTATCGATTATTTTTTTCCCTACAGAGGGCAATGCAATAAAGTCAACCCTACCTTATCGAGCAGCATATGGATCATGTTATAGATTAAACCACTGAGCAGTTTATACATTAATCAGAATGAGTCCCATTATTACTGCATCACAGATCAATAAATGTAATCCTATAGCTTTTCCAATACAGAAACTAGAGGATGTTACCCTTTTAAACTGAGCCTAATACATGTATTTTACTTTATAACCTGAGGGTTTTAGGATTTTGTAACATTAAAGATGAAACTATCAAACTGTCCTCAAAGTAATGTAATGTATTATAATAAATTACAGCTATTCAGACCTTAGCATTTTGAAAATATTGAAAAATGCCCACAGAAAATGTCCCTAAGTATACTTTAACAAACAAACCAATCAACAATTAAGTCAAATATTGTACTTTTAACTTCACTATTGAATTGTTCTGTGGTGTTGGGGTTAACACGTTCCATGTCCTGTTCAGAAATGTAATGTATAAATGTATCTGCAGACTGGATAGCTCTTGTAACCAAATTATTTTGCTGCAGATTAACCCTGCTCTTAGTGCTGTGTGGAGACACTGGTACAAGTGTCTTTTATGAGTGTGTTTTAATGTTGTTTTTATTATTTATCCCTATCTTCTTTTTTATTATGTGGGTGCATGTGTCTGTCTTTTTGTATCTGAACCTCGAGTCTACAATAAAAGTCGATGATGATGATGATGATGGTGATGGTGACTATATTTGTTTGACAGCTTTAGTTACTCAAAGTGCTCAAATGTTTTAATACCAGAGTGCAGAAGTATTATATTACATGTCATACAGTTCATTTTTTAATTCAAAACTTACATTACACACTAGTATGTATCTGTATTTTGTAATAACACACATGGGTGAAGTCTAATTACTGATGCATTAATGCACTCATCACTTTCCATCTCATGGGCAGCTTGTAATTCCTCACACTGTGATCAATAATGTTTGATCTTAATCTATAATAATACATTTGTATTATTTGAGTGTTATATTTTCTATTATTTAACCAAATTAAAGTTGTAGCAATTAAAGTTATTGAATGGAAAGTAAAAAGTACAAGAGCTGCATAGCAGATATAGAACTATGAATGTTCTTATGTTCCATACGTTCCTCATCTGCCCAGTAGAAACACTTATATGTGTACAAATGGTTTCTTTTATAGGTTGAATGTCAAATTGTGCTCTATTTTAAACTTAATAAAGTCATTAAAACACTATGTTTATCTAATTGGTTCTCACAAACATGATCTTATACACAATGACACACTGACAAAATAAACCACATAGTCCAAAAGAGCATCATCCTAATTATGTTCAACAGTAAATGACTGAAAAAAAAACATGTGAGTAAAATACTGAGGAACCATTTTACACATAGAACTTAAAGACTCTCAGAAACATGACTCATAGCTCATTATATCTCATGCACAGGTGTGGTTCTGGCTAAGGTTTCTTATTCCCCACTTGGTTTTTTTTGAAGATTTTCTTTACTGAGGAAAGTCTAAGCTCAGAGAATCCATTTGTTTCACCAGCTGTTTACACTATACATGATTTTTTTATCACTTCAATAATTTCTGTAAAGCCAGAAGGTGACTTTTTTGTGATTTTGGGCTCCATAAATAAAATTAATACAAATACTTTTACTTCAGTAAAGCATCTATATCAGGGGTGTCAAGCAAATCTGGCCCACCCAAGGGTCCAGTCCGTCCCTTTGGATGATTTAGTGAACTACGCACACACACACACATATATATATATATATATATATATATATATATATATATATATATATATATATATATATATTTGTGTGTGTATATTTCACTAAATCATAATCATTTTAGTTGAGGTTTCACATTCAGACTAATTCACTCTTTTAAAATAACCTAGAAATATTCACAAATCAAACATTGTCTCTTTGTAAATGTTTTCATTTAGTTACATGAAAACAAAGTATTATTTCACAAAAAAAATCTGTATAACTGGAACAAATATGAACAACCTGAAATGTCTTAAGACAATTAAGTTAAATTTTAGTAATATTCCACCTATTACTAAATTATTTGTGTATTTATAAGATATAATATACACATGAAAATGACAAACTAAAGCCTAATAATGTTTAAATGACACCTTTAGTTCAGTTTGTTCATGTTATTCACACTGTTTGAAAGGATGGTTTGTAGATGTAGATATTTTCATGATGTAAATTGACTTTTTTTGCTCCAAAACATGGACAACAGTTTGGAGGTGATTATTATTTATATATTTTTATGTTTTTATTTTACTGGTGCGGCCCAGTTCTGATCAAATTTCGCTGAATGTGGACCCTGAACTAAAATGACTTTGACATCCCTGATCTAAATATTCCTTCCATCACTGAACATCACATCGTAACACTTTCAGTTGCAAGTCTATAAATATCAAGTTGATGTAAATGTGAACCTCGAGCCGAAGAATTATGATGTGTTTTATTGATTATAGTAATGACGATGCATAAACTGGAAACTGTGACATCCTGACAATTTCACAAGTAGTTAAAGTCATTAAAAGGGTGAGGACAAAACTGTTAAGACAGCAGCGAAGGTGCGAGATGTTTCAGAGAAACGGCATTAATTAGGATTTAAATATTAACAGTAAACAGTGGAGATGTAGAACATCTGTACAGCAAATTTGTACAATTAAATATTCAAATCGGCAACAGATGAAACTGTACATGTCCATATTTTCCAGCTGTGTAATAATTACATACATTTACAAGTCTTCTCAACTTCATGTTCTTTTTCTCACACTTTGACACTCAAAGTACAATAAAAAAAAGAAAACAGCATTGAAAATGAAAACAACTACATAGTATATCTTTATGCTTGACATTCTAATGGTTTTAAAAAGCATAAAAAAGGGCAAAAATTGTTCTTTAAATGGCTAAAAAAAACTTGTTTGCAAAAAAAATGACTTGTCACGGATGTGTTCTGTGTCAAGGCACACTTCCAACTACAATTAAAAAAATAAAGGAGGCAAAAACAAAATTAAAATGCTTTTGCAACAAAAAATATCCACTTGTACCGACGTAAACAAGATCAATATAACAACATGTCAGGAAAGGATTCTGCAGCACCAAACTACAATGCATCGACAGATAAAAAACAAAAAGGAAGTCAGTTTACATGTTGCGTCAGTATTTATCATATAGCCCTGAATACATGTCATAAATGTGTAGGAGTGCATGCTGTGTTTCATTCTTACCATTACTCCAGGAATTTTCAAAAAACGCATTCTCCTGTGCAGATTAAAAGTAGCTATACTTTCAGCACGTTACAGTAAATAAATACATGACATGTGAATTCAGACGTGCACCCAGAGAAGCGTTTTTGTCATTTTTCCCTTAACTTGATGACTCCCAGTGAAGAGAGACCTCTCTACCTTAAAGCGATCCGACTCCACATGACTGAAGGGGATTGTTTTCATCAGTCTCCCCAAATTAGATCAGCGATTAGCCTGGGAAACCAAACGAAAGGAAGGGAGGAAGCGATGCCTTTCTAAATATGTCCTTCCAAACTGAGCCATTTGATCTCGCTTCTTAGTTCTTTCATGCTTTGAGGGAGTGGATATACAGGACAGTACACCATTACTGTCCTGAAGGGATGTCAGTAGTGTTCTAGCTAAGTCGCTACATGATCAGCATTATCGGTCAGAGAATGTGTGTTTATATACACTATGCAGCATATATTTACACCAGCTCTGTTGTAAATAATTAACCACTAATTCAACTATTTTCATAATGCTTTAACATCTGGCTTTTGCCCCGTTGGTCTGACAACAGAAGACATTTTAAAAGGCTACTTCATATTTTTTTAAGCACGGTTGCATGTTGTATTTATCCGTAGACGGTGCATTTAACTACAGAGCATAGCAGGCGGTCAGTACAATATTATTTTTTGACAATTGGATAAGAGTGGTGGTATAGAGATTAAACAACATATTGTTGTGGAAGCAGCAGAACGTTAAAAACTATGAAGAGATTTTTCTTCATGACCAACAGTGATATTCATCACAATATAGAATTTGAAAATGCTGCCAGTTTGGAGCACATCTAGAGGGGCTAAAGTGTGTTTTATTTTTTAACTCCCACTGCATGTACTTAAGTAAAGTTACTGTAGCTTTGCAGTGTTGCAGAACAGTTAATATTTAGCAGTGGAAAAGGAAACTTTAACGACAAGTTAAAGGGCTGAAAATGTTCTCAAAGAAACATGCGTTTAAATCGATATTGATGTATTTTTTTTTCCAGTGGGTAAATTCTCTTTTGCGGCTGCTCCTGTCCTCTGCAGCGCTTCGTTTATCTTCTACACTTGTACTGCTGTCTATTTCAATTACTTACCTAACTATAGAGAAGTACTTCATGGAAAAGCACTGCAAAAAATCAAAACTAACCCTTTAAGACACTGCTCTGGAGTTAACCTAAGTGTGATGGATATTATATTATGTATCTAACCTGCAAGTTTTAGACTGAATGTTTAGCCATTTAATTGGTAAAATGCAAGTTTTACAAGTTGCGGCCTTGGCTAATACTTTGGCTCTTGCATTTTAATATTAACTTTATTTTTGGAGTGTTCAATTAAAAACTACCACGCAGCTGTTTTGTCTTCTCACAAACTGAAGCTGCGGTGATGCGCCTTGTAGAACTGCTGCTGGCGCTCTTTAGCGGTTGTTTCAGTCAGCTTGTCTCTTTTTTCCTTCACTCCACCTTTCTCTTTCTCCCCATCATCCCCAGTTACGCTCCCCACATCACTGAGGTCTCCGAGGTGCTCGATGGAATCGTATTTCTCCAGGTCGGAAGCGATGGTCTGCAGACTGAACACAGAAAGGGAATCGGATCCCGCCCGCTCCCTCTCCTTTTCGCTCTCCTTCTCCTTATATTTCTCCACCAGATCAATGGCAGCATCCACTCGATCCTTCGTCATCGAACTGCCGCCGCAGGCCCCACCTTCTTCCTGAACTCTGATGTCAGACTCCGCTCCGACAGGGGGACTCCGCCCGACACAGATGCTCAACTGCACCCCCTCAGCCTGGTCTCGCCCCCTCTGGGCATGGATCTGCTCGCTGATCTGTTCCAGGTTGCGCAGGGCGATAGAGTAGCGGGTCTTCACTTTGGCCACATGCTGCTCCAGCTGCAGCACTTTGGATTTGTGCTCCTGGAGACACAGAGGACGCAGAAACTTTTACCATCTGTTTAAACATTGATTTACTGCCAGCAGAAAAAAAAATTAGACAGTGACCTCGAGTAAATCTATAAAGCACAGCAGGTTTCTGCCCAATCAGCAGTGAACTCCAGGAGCCTTCATTTCTCTTTTAATAATGGGAACATTGTAAGTGAATGCAAGTTGGTCAGCGAGCAACAGGGGGTATGATTATGCTTGTGTAATAGTGAATCACGCTTATTGGGCTACATAAAAAAACCTGAGACATCATATACAACTGGGCTTATGCCTTTGGAAGTGACAGCTAGGGGTATATCCCCAAACACCCCCAATCATTAATGATGTCATGACATGAGGCATAGAAATATGATAGTTCCAGAAATATGAATAAGAATGTTTAGAATTTTTAAACTTTTGAGCACCCCCTTGTAGACAATCTAGAAAATGTCCAAAATCAAATCAGTTTTTTCTCTTCAGAAAATGTATTGATGTGGAAAACCCTGAATTTCTAAACCGAATATTTTCCAAAGTATTGCATTAACAAGAAGGATATCCAGTTACGGCAGTCACACCAAAAACTAAATATCCCCAAAACTCCATTCAGGGATGTAAAATAGCGTTTCAATCTTAAATTATTTCCTTCATCTCCAGCATCATCAGTAACCACTTGCTACATGAAGGAGGCTCTATAATATTCCAGTAGCAATGAAAAAAACTACACCCTGATCAGATTAAAAGTGCTTCAAATGGACAATCAGAAAGATTTTCCAAACATGTTTAGAGCGGTGGTGAAAACGTTGGATAATCTATTCAAGATGAAAATGGGGCCTAGATAGAAGTAGAGCTGCAAAATTAATCAAATTGCAGTCGCAATCTAAGCCGTTGCAAATTACATAAGAACAAAAGGACACAATTTAGAGGTCCAGTGTGATAGTTTGGATTCAGTGAAACTGAACAGAGGGGTAGTTAAACAAAAAACAAAGTATCTGCATATTATTTATTTTATTTTATCATATTAAGTATTTTTAAGTATATTTTGATGAGGTTTAGTAACATATAAGACTCACAGAGAAATGTTTGCTGTGGTAATGCAATTGTACCCATCCATATTTTGACTGTGTTAGCTATCTTTGTTATTTTCTTGGTGTCAGAATGATTTTAATCAAAGTGAGAAAATATTGTCCATGTCATTAATGAAAGCAGAGTTTTTATGTTCGGGAAAATTACATTGCCTGTTCATGTTGGTGCAACCAACTGAAACAAATAATCATAAATATCTGTAGATGAAATGTTAATTAATTTAAAAAGGTAACCCTCCATGTATTTTCAAATGTTACCGAAGATTATATCCCCAGGGGCGTTTCATTTTCTCAGTGCATTGTGGGCCATTAACAACTAGAATTTAGTTTATAAATGACATTCAATATTTGATTAGAAACAGTTTTCAATTACAGCACACAGAAGAGAAAAGCCTTGTGGCAACAGCACTCATTACTGGAGACTTTAATGAGAAATTATACCAAAGTCATTGGTACAAATAATGGACATCTGTACCTGAAACACAACAAAAGGCTTCACTCAAACAAACAGGGTCTGGGACTGTTTACCTCCAGTATGTGGTTGAACTGGGCTTTGAGCTCAAAGTATGGTTTGGACTTGAGGATGACTCTTTTGAGGGACTTCTGCAGCATCTGGACACGGGCCTCGGCCTCCTGACAGGCATGGGTGACCCGCATATGCTCCCTTTCACTGCGGAGTCGCTCCTCTTCAGCCTCATTCACCTGTCGGACACACACAGGAGACCAGTAAAGGAACAGAAACCAGATCCAGACACAGACCGGACTGTGCACAGTCACCCTGTGAACTAAGTGTCCTCCGAGAAGATCTGAACATCTTATTGATTTCTGTTCTGGCTCTTTGCTGCATTTATGACCCTTCAGTCCCCTGTGCGCCTGTACAAACCTGAGACTACTGTGTTGTTCAGTCCATGTATCCGAGTATTGGTTTTCCACTACAGGGAATGTTGTGGTCAGGACACTGAAAGACCACTCTGAAGAGATAAGCCTACTGACTCAGGATCATCTTCAAGTAGATTTCTATCATGGGGAAAAACAGCTGTTTGAACACATAGTGAGGACAAAGCCTTTTGAGAATACATGAAAAATGCTCATTTTTCAAACAAATAGAATAAAGACACAGACCAACTGAAGATACAAAAGGTCCTGGAACCTTACCAGGTGAATAAAGTCTTTTGAAGAACCAACCACATCATTGTTTACTAGAACAGAATAGCAGAATTTCATTCATTCACTACCTGAACCTGCTTTACCCTCACTAGTGTAGCTGGAGCCTATCTCTGCTACTTATGGGTGCAGGCAGGGTACACCCTTAACATGTTGCCTGTTCATTACAGGGCTGACATACAGAGACAGACAATCAATCACTGTCACATTCACATCTACAGGTAATTTAGATCAACCGATTAACCTATCAGTGCATGACTTTGGATGGTGGGAGGAAGCCAGAATGCTGGCAGAGAACATGCACTGCACCACCATGTTGCCCTGTGGCCATTTAGCTCAGTAGGTAAGGCACTGGAATCTAATGCGACAAACCTGGGTTCAATTCCCAATTGAAGTAGTCATTTTCAGAATTTCATTGTATACATTTTTATATATATATATATATATATATATATATATATATATATATATATATATATAAATTAAACTGAGGTGAACATAACACAGAGGGTGACTTCTATTCCAGAATACAACAACCTCTAGAGAGGTTTTAAAAATACCACAAATAAAAAGTCAACAATTTAAAAAAACAAAGAATCTCAAGCTTGTGTTGTCACATGAACACCAGTCATTCACATGTTTTTGTCATTATTCAGATGTAAGAGAAGGTCTTTAAGATCATGCAAGCGACACATTTTTAAACCATAAACCAACAACTTTCAATTTGACCTCTAAAGGCCAAAGAGAGACTGAATATTACAGAGAAAAGAAAGCACTCTACGAAGACATATACTGTATATAAATATAAATAAAGGAGTCATTTTTAACAAAGATATGACATGGACTTTATTCCTGTGAAAGAGTATGTAATCATCTCATCAGTTTTTGTGATAGGAATAATAAATAAATTGTTCATTGCTTCAGTTTCTTTTTTCTGTACTTTGAACACGTTCAAATAAAACAAAAAAAAAATCTTCCAACAGTAATAACCATGGATAAATTCAACACCTTCTGATGAATACCTCACTGATTATCACTTTTTTCCTGAATGTCGCACTCTTTTCCATTTTTTGTACATTTTTGCAGAAGATGCATGTTCTTCAGGTCACCAACTTCATCTTGAGTACAGCTTGTTTTCATTTTAACAGTAATATTTTGCAACATTTGTGTCTTGTCCTACTCTCTTACCTTTGAGGTAGCATGGTTGAGCATCTCCTGCCAAGTGGGATCCAGGGTGTTCTTGCCGTCAGCCATCAGGCCCTGCTCTGCCACGTAGACCATCTCCCTGGCCGCTGTGTGCATTGAAACGGCCCTCTCATAGCTCAAAGCTGCCTTCTGGGTCTCCTGCTGCGCCTACAGAGTGCATACGACCATTTACACAACTGACTCAAGTGGATGTGACAAGGACACGACTTCCTGCTCTGGGAAGTCCAACTCTAATCACTTCTGTCGGACTGGATTTGTGTGATTTTAACTGCTTTAAGTCAACCAGGCCATTACATGTAGCATCAGGTAGGTCTCCAGTAATAAGAGAGTTCTCTAATACTTGACTACTAAATCAAGCAGAGCAACTGTTACTGGAAGAACACACGTTCAGATGCAGTGATAATAACCTTATTATGCATGTAGGGTTACTTCCCACATTTTAATCCAAATAAATAACCGTGTTCCTGTTATCTGTTTCATGCCTCGGCTCTTGTTTGACATTAATCTCTTCCCTCATGCATAAAATATCTTCTGCACAGTTATGTCTCTACATTTACAATTTGTGGATCAAAAGCAAAATGTCTCATGTACGGACAATTGTAATCTGGAGTGAGAATGGGATTTCGTCTCCTTGATCCTCATTTGTGGTCTGGAAATTGATCTTGGTGAACAATCTTTAAAAGAGTGATATATCGCTTTTTATGGAATTATGCATTTTAAAACATTTTCCCTGTCATCTACATAAACTGTAAATGCTCTGCTTGGGTCTGAATTATTCATTAATTCAATTCCACAGGTACATCCTCAACCCTATTTCTGATTAGAAAGGTAATTTTGAGAGCTGGTGCTTTAAATACAAATGAGCCTCTTCACACCTCACCTCCTCCAGGTTTGTTGACTGTGCTGCTCTGTCCCCTTCAGCCACTTGTGTTTGTGTTAATACAACCAACAACTGAACAGTCTAAGTTTGGACATATTTAAGTATGGACTACAACCGCTGCTGCTGAGAAACAATTATGTCATACTTGGAGAAATATTTGTTGGAAGTCTTGCAAATGTGCAAATGTTGTGACGCAACAAGTTATAGATGTAACAAGCAGGAATTCAAACGGGTTGTAGAAATCTACTTGATTTTTACCTAAATGAATAAAGATAGTTTTCAAAAACCTGGAGAGTTCAACTTTAAACTGTTGAAACTATTAAGTTCCAAATGGACAAATAAATTAACAAGATTAATAAAAGTGTATTTAACAAAACATGACCCTTTTAAGGATGTCTGAATTACCTGAAATGCACCGAAGAGTCAGCTGGAGAAAATGTAAGCAAGGATACACAGCAGTATCCTTCAAAGGCAACTTATGGTAATCAAACATTTAATCATACAGCAAATTATAATGCACTTTATAGTGTCGGTCTTATAAAAGCCACAGTAGGACTTTAGAGTTGAAAGCTTTCTGTCATTTTGAGGTTGAATCTGGGTTCTCCCAAGTGCTTTTCTAGTTGAAAATTAACAGATGAACAATCAGCCTTAAAAAGTTAATCATAACTTTACATGAACAGTGATGTGACAGAAGTTGTACGAGGTTATAAGACAGCTTGATGTCATAAATGATATGTCTTGTGACTAAAACTGTCAGGAAACCACTGAGCTACAAGCTAAATAGCCCTCATTTTGAGTTTAGAGATGAGACAGTGGCACATTCACATCCTGACTCATCTGCTGCTACAGCAACAGGACACTCTTCCTCCGCCTCCTTTGCCTTGTTATTACCTTCATCTTTTTTTTTTGTTTGTTAGAAAGTGGTTCTTAAATAGCCTTATATAACCTTGAAGTCCTGCCTTGGTGAATGAACCAGAAAACGATTGTCAAATACCAAACAGGAGAAGCTCTGTATCCAGTGCACTAAGGGTGTGACGAGATCTGCCGAGATGTCATTTGGTTTTGGATATCAGGTTTGTTAGGATCCACTGATCTTGCTGCCCGCATGCGTCTGGGCCCCGCGGGGCTGGGATCCCACCTTAGATGGCGCGTGCCAACCACCATGGGGTTTCTGGGAGACCCTTTGACTCGCGTGTGCATTAGACTCCTGTGTTTCCAGATGGGTCGTTGGGTTGCTGACATCGCAGCTGACCCCTGGCACTTGTTATACGTGGACCGGTCCCTGCCCTGGCGATGAGGTTGGCGCGCTGGGGGAGAAGGTGCAGCGAGTCCAGGAAGTGGCGATGACAGGGCGGAGGGTTCTATAAAGCCCAGAGCTGGTTGGGGCGTGCCGCCGCGGAGGTCATGCACCTGGCGGAGGTGCATTTCCTCATTCGGACCTCAACTTCCACAGTCAAGCACCAGATTTGATTTTGAAGAAAGGAGAAATATATAATTTTATTCATTTTAACTTTTATAGCATTTTATTTTAGTTTCAATTTGTAGAGGAAGAAGTGACATGTCAGTGTCATACTTGGTCAGGCTCTGTTTGCATTATTTACAGTCTGTATTAACAGAGAACAACTTTTTGTTTTGCATATATTGTCTACACTTCAAAAAATGAATTCAAAGCAATAAAAGAGACCAGAAAAGAGCTGAGCAGTTTTAACCAATGCTGTTTTCACTGTACTTTTATCATATATTACACAGAACTAAAACCATCTGTAAAACAATGAAGACTTATGAATAGAAAGAAACATGCAACTACTGGAATAATGCTGCACTGCAGGACACTGCCGCACAGTGAGGAATGAAAAAGGGAATCAAATAGCAAACCCTGATGGCCCTAAACAGACAGAATCATAAAACTAGCAGTAATAAGTGGAAATATAAGTAGCAATGTCAAAAAAATGTTAGATGCTAAAAAGAGATTTATCAAGTTCCAAGTGATTAGTTTATATAGTGTCTCACATTTTTTCCTCAATTTTTACATTTATTTTCAAGTGAAAATATTTGTAGATATTTATGCTTTGTGTGTCGAATGAGAAAGAAACACGGTTTGTGTGTACGTACCTCCTTTGCAAGGCGGCGAGCTTCATAATATGGTCTTGCTTTCTCAATACAGCCCCCAAGTTGAGAGCTCTGAGCATTCAGTTTCCTGGCAGACTCGGTTAGGATCTTCCGGTACCCGGATCTGGCATCCTGGATGGAGACAACATGAAAAAGTCCAGATTAGATTTATCTATAATGGGATGATGACCGGTAAGATTTTACCTGGGAAGCTAGAAGTGAGGAATCAATTCACTTAGTGTAACAAAACCAACACTATATACATTTTCCATTTTAAGCATTCACACCATACACTTCACAGATAATAAAACATAATTATGATGGACTCGCACCATCAGGGTAGTAGACAAGGCAAGCATTAAGCAGGTAAGACCAACTGAAAAGTCATTGTCACATCATTATTTCTCATCAAACATAAACATACAGATGAAAAGCTGTATTTTAGATTGTAGTTGTGCACTCACATCCAATTGCAGTTCCAGTTTGTTGATTTCTGCACTAGCTTCATTGAGGTGCTCCAGCTCTTCCTGTAGGAAAACAATAAAGAAAAGCACAATTTTCAGTGGATGAATGTAATAATCTGCTCAATATTCATTGGTTACTTCTTTTAGTTTCATTACTTTCTCAGTTCTAACATTTTGAAGTCATGTGTGGACAGCATAGACATCACATAAAGATGCATAAGCTCACATGACTTAAGTTAATTATTTTTAGTTTATTACTATACAAAAAAATTTGAATAGCTTGAGTACATAATAAGTAATCACTAGGTTTAAAACTTTCAGTCATTAGATCTGGATAATTTGATGCCATCCAGAATTACTTTACAATGATCAGCCATAGACTTTATGTAATGAATAATACAAGTGTAAAATAAAACAGTTGCTTAAATCCTACAGTTTATGAAACAAAAATATGTGTACCCAACTCAGAATGCCTATGATAAAATTAACTATTTGGTTTCACTTATGTTCAGTTTGTTAATAAATGTTCAAACTATTAAAAATGGCATCAAACATATGTGCTTAATAGATAAAAACAGATTTGCATATTAGAACTATGTTGTTTCTCCTTTTCTCTCATTAATTGTGTGACGACGCCCTATGATCTATCTAGGAAACAAAACTGTCTGTAAATAAAACTGGATAAACATCTGCAGCAACACTAAAAGTGAAATATTAATAACCTAATAATAGTTCATAGCATCATATATGTCAAAGAAACAAACTGATTTTTACTAAAAACTATTCAACTCCATTTCACGGATAACACATTTATCTTTTACGTTGGATTCTTTATGTAGAAAAGCTTACATCATTTCACACTGTTGCATTAGTACTTTTATTTGAACAAAAAAGCTAAATATTTCTTCCACTATTGCTCACATTTGTCCTTTATCTCATCCTCTCACTGCTATGTAAGGATGTTGTACTTATTTGAAAAGAATGAAACTGACGAAAATAAGGCAAAAATATTATAGCTGCAAATAATTATCGTCAACAGCTGATAGGTTATTTTCTTTACAAATTATAAAAGACAAATTTTTTCAATGATGTAAAAATGGAAACTTTTATGTTAAAGACACAAGCAACAGAATAAAGCAGCTACAAATATGTGTAACTATTAACTTTTTATTGATTGAGTAATCCTTGCTAAAATAGATCCTGAAGTGACTGTAGTTCACAAGACTGTGATGATCCAGTTTACCAGTATGATCCACATCATTAGTATTGATCCAACAACCAGATATAGGCCTACACAGATTACAGCAATATGAAATGAACAGGAAAAGGAAAACAAAAAATGCTCCAGTGCTATCAAATCAGGTGTCAGTGACACTAATTAACCCTTTAACCCCTGATGCGTCAGCGATGATGCACTCTGAAAGGATGGTTTAGTTTCAATATTCAGAAAAAAATTTAGTTTTTTTTAACTGTGATTTTTACTCAGATTTGTTCATGGACATATGGAGATAAACAGGTGTCAAAAAGCTACTGATTCATAAAAAAGAAAAGGCCAAAACTAAACCTACTGGAATCAAATTACAATTTTATTCATTTATACTTAATTTTAGTTTATTTTAACTAATTTAAGTTTGTATTTATATTTATAAGTTTTATGTTAATTGTGTTCCTTATTTTGTTTTATGTTTCTACACTTAACATTGTATTTCATTATTTTTCTTCACTTTTGTGCCATTTGTCTCTTATTTTATTCATGTTAATTATTATTTTTGTTAGTTTATAATGCATTTCTGGCTCTTATTGTACATTTTGTTGCTTATTTTATTACTTTTTGACTGGAACTGCTGAAGTCTCAAGGGTTAAAGGGTTAACAAAAAGAATATTACACATACTACCAAAATGGAAAATTAGAAAAGTCTTGCTTATTGATATACATATACAATAAGTAAGGAGTACATGTGGCCAACACACATGATTTGTATATGCTCCAGATATAATATGTCGATATACCTTCAGGTTGTGGTTAAGATATTTCTTTTTATGACATTCAGCTGTGAAAGGGAAAATACTAGCAACATAAAAACTTAAGTGTTGCAGCAGACAAGAGACATTAATAAACGATAATCCATTTTTCTGAGGACCAGGCAGCCCCACGACTGTAATCTATAAAACCTAAGAACTAGGGAAAACCCTGGGAACATAATATGCAAAACTCTTTCTCTAAAATCTAAAAATGTAAGGTAAAAATGATTATGTCAGAATGGCGTCATGATGTTACAACCAATGTTTCTGTATCAGTGCATCAAGCATTTATGAATAATAAACTTTACTTGAATCGCTGTCTTAATTGTCCCACAGGGGCATTACAGTGTCCACTTAATGTACTTAAGTTCATAAACTACTAGAACTAAATTAGGGACATTGAGTAGATGCAGACTTCCACTTAATTTCTAACACGAAAAAAGCTCAACATCAGTACTACAAAAAAAACTTTGAAGGTTTGTTTAGTTGCTTTTCCTACCTGAATTCTAGGATCCAGTTCCTCTTCGTAAGGGCTATGTAAACGCTCTTCAGGACTAAGTGTTTTCTTAAATTTTCCTTCCTCCTCGCAGGTGTCTCTAATCGTAGTTTCGGCTGTTGTTTCATTAGTTTCAGCAGCCTTTACCTCCGCATCTCCATCCGGGACTACGTCCCTCCAATCGCCCGTGTCTGACTCTCCGGAGCCGGCGGGGCTCTCACGCAAATCCTCTGGTTCCATCTCAGGCCTGAAAGTAGCGATGATTAAATTTTCTTCACCGGTGACAAATTATTGAAACCGGGCCCTGATAACAACGGGGACTGTGGTTAAAGATAAATTACAAAGTATTTTCAGTGTTGGGTTTGCACTATTTAAGAAAAACGACACAACTAGCCTAGCGTGCTAACAGGCTAATGCAGTTCATTAGAATTTAGCCATCAATTTAGAGCATAGAGATAAGGATGTATCGATAGGACATAAATATAAATAAATAAATAAATGGAGTCCCATAACTGTGTCCCTCCATCACTCTGTTGCTCCATCTCTTATAGGTTCTCCATTACTTCAGTTAGCTAGGCTAGCTAGCTAGCCCCTTCAGTCTCACATCATCGTTTCAAATGAAGTAAACAGATGAGCTGTTAGCATAGGGACAGATGCGGTAGAGTTTGGCCCTGCAAGGCTACCGTAGACAATGTTTCCACTAAAGCATTCAAATATATTAAAAATAAAAAAGTAACAACCCTCAAGGCAAAAGCAGTTAAAATATGTCACGATGGTGCTAATTTATTTGACAGTTATTACATTATATCTCCAGTTCCTTTCTTTAAAATGACATGTCTTAATTCCAAATAATTCATCAGTGAGTAAACTCATCAGTGTCATAGTGAAGTAAGTAAAGCTTGTATATTTTTAAACACAACTTTGCTATTTTGAGTCTCCACTTATATGCATATTTATGACATGTAAATAATCACCTTTGCCTTTAATTTCTTTTTACCATCAATCTCCACCTATATTGCATTACATTCACCAAATACATGTTATGATTTTAAATAGGTACTAAGAGTTTAAAAACAAAAAAACAAAACCATAATAATAATGATCTGAAATACATAGCTTACTCAGTCTTGACATCAAGAGTGGCAAATATGTATACCATTTGAAATTATTTCCTTGGTTTGGAATGTGTAACATTTCAGGTCATTAACCTGGTGATGGAAATGAACTAAGGACAAAATGCTGTAACATTGTGCATTTTTTTAATTCCAAAAATATAAACACACAAATGTGGTAGCTTTGTAAGGTTAGAAACCTGCAGCTACAATGAAAAATGCTTAAACAAAATTAATCAGACACTAAAACATGGAAAAACCAATTTCCATAGAAGACAAAAACAATCAGAATTAAACATAGATTATACTGCAATCATGACTTACCATCACCACCCATAACCATACCACAGATTATACATTTACACTTGTACCAGACTTAAACAGTTAAGACAAAGTAACTGCAAATAATTTAAAAGAAAAGTGGCAAATTAGGTAATTGCATTGAATGCATTACTGAATGTCATGTGCACTAGAAGCATCATAGAAAAATAGATCTCTGTATGTATGTTTTACAGCAGGTTTGTCTCACAAACTGTTTAGGTGTTAAGAAATATTTTTGGAATAATGAAAGACACCTGAGTGGTATTGGCAGAGACTGCTACAGTGGGAAGAGGACAATCCATTCTGCATTATCAAATACAGGAGAAGTTGTCATTCTTTTTAAACTAATCTGCAAAAGGCATTGCTCTTTGGTCTGGAAAAAGTCTCCCTAACTCACATTTAGAGAGAAGTTGCTCAGTTTAACAGGATCAGTTCAAGGTGGGATCATACTGGGTCCATCCTGGAGGAGGGGCCAGGAAGATTCTCCGTCCTTTGGAGATAAAACTGACCACCCCTCTGTATCCTGCTCTCGGGACTCCAGACTTTAAGTCTTCCATGATCCCCAGGTGTTTGGCCATGACTTTAAAACTGTCCTTACTGGAGTACTGGAGGCGGAATGGACCCTGTCCTTTCAACTGCCCCTGTTTCACATCTTCATATGTGACAACAGGAGCACTGTAAACCTCCTTCTCAAAGTTCACTCGGTATGTCTCCTCCTTCAAGTAACTAAGGTCTAATTTTGTAAAAGGCACAAATTCAGAGTTCAATTTAATGAACTTCAGGTACTTGTCATAGAACTGACCCAGGCTCACACCCTGCCGGCCAAAGGTTAAAGTTCGTGAGATCTCTGGACGGATACAGGCACGGTTACGGCGTTGTTCTGGCTGACGCATCCAGTCGTCCCAGAACGATGCAGGCCACTTGGGCTCCAGCTCCTCCCACAGCTCGCTGAGGAGCATCCAGCCTAGACCGGGAAAGAAGTCAGTCCGGTAGAGCAGGTCAGCCTTCCCCGGATCCACGTATCCATCCCTGCCATTGTCATTCCACGCTGACGCACACCACAAACTAGGGTCAGATTTCAGGAGAGGATGCATGGCTCGGAAGTACTCAAAGAAGTCTGGCGCCACCTGGAGTCAGAGAAAAGCATTTCAGTTTGTAGGTTTTTCTTTATTCTGATTTTGAAATACAATCATGAATCTGAACTAAAGGCTGCAGCAAAATAAAGTATCAACGTTCATATTTTATTCAGACAACTCAAAAAGCAAAATACATTCTTTCAAACTGTATTTTCAGCTAGACTGACGTTGTCCTACCAGTTTAAAATGAATGGAATTAAGAACATTTTTGAGTTCCATTAATTTAATTTCATTCTCTAGAAATCCTTAAATAATTAGATATAATAGTTTATAAAAGAGCTAATAAATCAAGCTGAGCACACATCTATTGTTGTTTGAGACGACCTGCACTTTTAGATGTTATACCAGCCTGTCTCCATTTTGATAGTGCTACTTTGCAGTGTATTATTATTGACATAATGGTTAGGAGGTGCAGTAACACTGTTTGTTCTAACACCATTTTTATACAAACAAAGGATATGCAAGTAAGAAAGGGAGGATACATGTAGAAATTGTGTGTATCAAGTTTTAGGGTTTCATTTCAAAAACAGAAAAAAATTAAGAAACATAAAATACATTTTAAGGTTATAAGAGTCCTGTTTCAGAGAACGAGAATGCAGAAAAAAACATTTTGGCAACTAGAAGTAAATGAAGCCTTGAAAGTAAATACAAAACTAGAACCCATTTAAATATTAACATTTCACATGCTGAGGAGTTGTTTGTTTAGCTGTCCCTGACACACACAAACTTGTCACCCTTTATATAACAAACATTTCACTGTAGGAAAGGAATGTATCTTAGCTGGTTTGGCATAGCGCTAGGATAGCACTCAGAGGTGGCATTAGGGTTCCACACTGGCACATTTTCTCAAGAGAACATGCAAGTCAGAAATGTCAGTTATGCTGTGTGTTTTGCATGAGGTGCTTTCTACCATATGAATAAACATAACATGTGCACTTTTAATAGTCCTCAACTAAATACAGTAACTTTCTGTTTTAAGTTCCTGCCTTATAAATTAGATTGTCTTTGTGTAAAAGTTTATTACAAACATATCTATATTTGGAAGTACACATATCATAACTGCACAAGGCCGTTTAAGCTTGAAAAATAAGGTGACACATGTTCGATAGGCTTCTGCTCAATGCCACACTGCATCCACACAGTATAAATGTGCAGCTATCTCAACACATTCTTCAGATAATGCAATTATGATGTAGGATGGACAGACAGACTACAAAATATTTATAATACCGTATGGCTGAGGGGCAAAACAAAAACTGAAAATAATCATCAATATAAAATATGCATGAAGCGATTTGACTGTTTGTGTAATAGTGAAATAGAAACGCATTAAAATAATGAGAACTTTTCTCATGTGACCTTCACAAAACAAACAGTTTGCAGTGGAACACATGCTTTCATTTAGTATTTCATCATTTGTACGTAGTGTTCAAATTATAGGAAAACTTAAACGGGTCTCCACACTCCCATTGATCCACTTTTATTGACATGTGAGCAGTCTGAGGTCCAATGAACCTCCTGAAGTGGAACAAATGTAAGTCACAAAAAGTTATTTGCCATGTACCATGAAACTAACCATCTTTCTGCAGCAAAGAAACTAAATGAAGCCTTGATGGCCAGTGCAAAAAATTCAGACACGTGTTCTGATTTTGATTGATTAGTTAAAAATAATTTGAAAAAACTGTCTAAAAGGAGCAATGGAACAGACTGTTACTGCAACTCCCTGAAGCTTTATTTGCACAACACTGTACAGCAGGAAGTAGAATATCATTATCATGACGGATTTTCATCCCCACGATAATAAGGAAATTAAAGGAAGCCAGACATTTATAACTGTTAAAAGTGTAGGTGGGGCCTTTAAAGAATACGGCAAAGTTATACAACTTTTGACTGGAAGTGAATCAGTGTACAGTATTTGGTATTAATTTATAGGGTGTTATTAGAGATACCATTTTTATAATATCAATTATGTGTTATAATATGTGGGTTATGGCTACAGTTGCACTATTACTCACACTGTTTAGTAAGTTATGTAGTTTTCTTATGTTGAAGCAGCGTACTTTAAAACAGAATGATGTGTTTTGCCATTTAGACTATGCTATGTATTTGACGGTTCAAATGAATCCTGATAATCACAGATACTGATATACTACAGTTCGTTGAGTCTCTTATATTAGGGATAGACTGATGATAAGGACATCTTTAAAAATGTCCCATCTTTTTTTTTGTCGTTTGTTTTTCAAAGGACTTGGATGTGGTCTGGTTTTCAGAAGATATTATACTTTCATTTCATGTTTTTTATTTTTATTTAAACTGCATTTAATCAGGAAAGAGTTGTTGAGATTAACCACAAGCATCCCAGGTCAATAGTTGGCAACATTCATAGTTATTATCATATTTGTGCAAAACACCAAAACAAGTTTAAAACAACACTTACAAGGAAAACCCAGTGTGGACCAACTAGAACTATTAGATTAGGAAATTCTCTCAAGATTTTAGACGTATTTAGCCAAAACCACATGGTGCTACACCTCAGCTTTACGGTGGGAGGAATAAACAGATACATATAGGTTCATTTTACCCTTGACCATAGTACTAATTAAGATCTGGAGTTTGTACCAGGGCTTCTTCAATGGTAACTCCCTGCTCATAGTGTGTGCTAATGCTATACACTATATTATGATGGGTAAAATGCAGTGTTTGGGTTTCCCCTTTAGGAATAATAGAGCAAACTAACTCTTTAAAAACATGCAATATATGGATAAATGAACTATTCTTTCAAGTACCTCTCTCGCAACAGTATATGATTGGTTACATGCCATGAGGGAAAGTCGATTAATACTGACATGAGAAAACACTGTCTTCAAATCAATGTGGCAACAGACTATAGCTATTGTTAAAATGTTACTGAATTATCACGTATTTGGTTAACTTTGTGTTAAGATTTATTCTAAAAGTTAACTGCAAGATTTGCATTAGTCATTATTTTCATATGGATTCAAATGTTTTTTAAGACTTAGTTTTGTTTGAGGAAGTAGTCAGCACTGTTGAATATCGTTTCTTACTGCTGCAAATGTGGAATTGGTGGCATTTTTTTCACTACATTGAAAAATTATGTAACAGGTGAAAAGAGGCACCGACACCTTCTTGCAGTATGTCAAAGGGTTTACTAAACTGCTCTCCTCTCCTCTGACACCTGGGGTGGAAAATAATCCTGTGGTCGACACACAAGCTCAATGAATTTGAACTGATGTATTTATTTGATAAAATGGCAATAAATCTGGTTATACAATTACTAAAGCTCTATGAATGTTTAACCACCAGGAAAACACCTTGGTTTTATGGCTTTCAGTTATCATTACAATTGTATTGCCCCTTAAAATGTATATAGATTTAATGTTTGTGTATAGTCTTTTTTTTATTATTTCAAAGCTTTTTAGCTCTGTTACTTAGCCATATAGTGTACACTAAAAAGACTCATCTCTATATGGATCAGTGAGTCATGTAAAAGCATTAATTGGAGCATGTTAATGGAAAAAGGACTGATGTAATATACTATACCTCCAGGTCATCCTCTACTACAACCACAGAGGAGTAGGACAGGGTCTTGAACACTTGATTGAGGGCCCAGTGATAATGTCTGGAGATCTTGTAATAACCCTGGAACTTCTTGTGCTCTGGTCGGACTGCGATGTCTGACAGCTCCGGCTGTTTCAGATGAGTTACTTTGCCGCCGTATGAGCTGATGACCTCGGCAGTCTCAGCGTGGCCACAGTCTTGACTCACTATGATTGGGTGGAGTTCTGCTGAAGGCCGATGCTCAAGTAGTTTGTCCAAGCAGCGCCTCACAGTAACCCTGTTACAGGCAATAACCAGAATTGGGATGACAGGCGGGCGGGAGATGACCTTCAGTCCATTTCTGTTTGGTGACTCCCACAGTGAACGCTGACTCAGGATTTGCAGTAAGATTTTTTTCTGCCTTTCCAGCTCGGTTTCAAACATGTCTACCATGCGGAGCAAGTCCGCCACCACATCGCTGGTGGGCAGTTCCACTGCGCCCCCCTGGTCCCCAGTCAAATCACCTGGCTGGCTGGAGGGAGGTCGGCTCCACAGTAGCAGAACCAGTATAGCGTTCCAGGTGATGAACAGGAACGTCCCACAGAGAATCAGAGAGCTTCTCTTGCGGATCATGGCACATAAACTGAAAGGGAGGTTGGATCAGGAGGACAGGGTCTGAATAGGGAGATGTGTCCTTGTTACAGACAATAGGAAGGGGATATGCAGCCAGTGTGTCATCACAAGAGCGTGATCACACACATAGTCACTCTTTTTTGGTTTGTTTTGTTGAAAAAGTTATTAGGACGCAATAAAGATGAGGGAAATATTATGATGGTGGGACTCATCTTGGAATGAAGATTCTCAACATAAAACATCCTTTTGTACCTGAGATTACAAGAACACAATGCATACAAATTTATATAAATCAATAAAGCAATGACTTGACATTTATAAACTCACTTTTTAATTCATATTAACACAAAACGAAATCCATCACAAAAATTTTATATTAAAAGTAAAAAGGGACATTTGCCAGAAAGCATAAAAATGAAAGTCTTGTAATTTTTACTCCACTACACGTCTGATGACTTTTTCACTGTTTTTCACTTCCTTTCTATCCAATGAAAGCTAAGAAATGTGTTGATTTTTAATGTTTGTCCGTTTGTTTTACAGGTCGAGTTTTGGATCATACAATATGATAAAGACACTTTACTGATCCTACAGGAGTTACAGCAACAGCAATCATGTTCAATTATCGCCATCATAATCTAAAATGCTAAAAACACTCCAAGATTTAAAAATTAATAAATAAATTCAGTAATAAGACAAAATACAATTACAAAATTACATTTCCAGAATATATAATAGAATAACTACAATAATCAATCAATCAATAGAACACTGACACTGTGATATTCTTTTGTTTGCATTATGTTCTGTGAATGTTCAATTTCTGTATTTAAAAGGATGTATAAAACTAGTAGAACAAAAAAGAACATTATCTGAATAAGTGAAAATTCAGTTATAATGTAGAAGGATGCAAAAATAAGATTTTATTTTGATAAATTAATGTAAATTATCATGATTCGGAGATATATTAAATACTGTATTTGTAGTAAATATAAATGTACTTATAAGTTGATTATACAAATTGGATTGTGTGAGGTGACTTACAAAACAGTGTGTATATAAATTATTGTGGATGTTTAAAATAGATATTTTAAAAAGTGTGTTAAATCAGAATGCAGAATCTTCTGGATTATTAGTTTGTAAAAAAAAAAAAAAAAAAAAAAAAAAAAAAAGGGGGTGGGAGTTTATAATCATACATTTGACTTCTTCCCACTCCTTTTCGAGTGCAAGAAAGATTTTTTTGTTGACCATTTTCATTAATCTTTTGATGATTTTGTGAGCTAGAAATAAATCGAACTGAACAATAGAACATGATTAGAATACTTTGAAAACACGTATCTGTCATAAATCTTATTGAAGTCAAACAGTTAGAGCTGTTTCCATTAATATGCTGTTAATAAGTTAATCAATTCTGGGTCGAACCTTTTTGAGCAGTGATTACTGGGTAGAAATAAAAACGAAAGAAAACATTATTGGAGAAAATTAACTATGTGAGGACAAAACAAGTGCTTTCTATTGTGACTGAACTGGATATGGTCAGAAGTTACCATATGTCAGATCAGAAACTATGATTCACCTTCTCTCCGATCGATTTTTCTTACACCTGTGGCTACATCGCCGATAAAGGACACTTTTTCTGGCTGAAACGAGTCTACAAACTGTACATTTAACCTGCCCCCACCCCTGCTGGTGCTCACAAGGGGTCAGAGGTTTATTTATGTGGACTGGAGCTAGAAGACGAGCCTCTAAAACGAGCTCTTACCCCGAACGTGCTTCCACTTCTTCTCTCTCCTGTTGTGGCCATTTCTTCCTTCGCCGTTTTTTTTCGAATGACAGTAAAGTTACACAACAGAGTCTCAAACGCGGCGTCCAAGTCTTCCCTCGCGGTGTTGAAAGAAGTTACGGTTGCTTAGTTTTTCTTGTTTTTCGTGAGACTGAAAAAGCAGCGGTAGGAGGAGGAGGAAAAAAAGTAACACGACGACTTCCTGGTAGAGGGGGCGGGGTCTAGACACCGGATGTCCCGCCCTAACTGTCACCTTGAGAACTTACGCAATAACTTTTTTGGGTGGTAATTTATTTATTATTCACCTGTCACTGCCTACTTTCTTGGAGAATGTGCTTTGTTCACAACTTCTCCCCCAATAAAAATCATTATTTGGAACAATTCTGATATTACTGTGAGAAACAAAACTTTATTTGATCCTAAATGGTTTGAACATGGCATATGTAATCTTATTTCTTTATTTGATAACTCTGGCACTTTGTTAACATATGAGCAATACTCATTTTCCTCAATTACTCATAGCTTTTTATTTTCTCAAAACTGCACACTTGAAATACAATTGGAAAGTTCAGTTTCAACGTTTAAAAAGGAAGTTTTCTGATTTGTGATTTTGGATTTACAAATGTGATGTTTTGCTATAAAAAGAATTAGATTGGTGATGTAATATTGATCTGATTTGTGAGCAGGATATGAGAAAATAGCAAACAATGTTTTGTTCTGGTTTGTTTTTTTCATAAGTAAGAATCTATATTTTAACTAATAAAAAAGTCAACATCTTGCCAGAAAACATTAGAGAAGAGATAGAACCAAAGCAGATGATATATATTTTCTTCTGGTTAATTACAAAACACTGATGTCATTTTTATGTATTTGTATGAACAGTTTGCAAGAATAGAAGCAATGAATTGATTTGAGAGAAACTTACACAATAACTTGGAGCGTGTTTTCCTCTGCGGGGCTAATTATCACACTGCAGGCTTTGATGGATGCCATTGTCTGCCTTCACACATCATCCATGAAAAGATAAAGTGGAGCACCAGTCCAGACGCACTGGTGGATCCTGGCCCTGGTTTACAGCTAAATATAAACCTGGATTCAAAGGGTGGCCTGGGGGGGGGGGTCTTACTCTTTCAGCACATTCATACTGCACATTTGTGCATCTGGTCAACTCTAATGCACCACTTTGTAGCATTTTGACAAAGCCTGTACCAGGGAGAATTATTGTAAATCAATAACAATGGATAAAATCTCAAAACAATGATACACTTGAGCAAAATAGCGACAACGATAAAACTTTGTAATATCAAAGTATGGACTCTGTATTTCAAAAGCATCAAAACTATTAGAAAATAGGAGTTTGTTCTTAGAAAGGAAAAGGGATTTTTTTAGGAAAATAAATCAGACATTTCAACTTGGTATTGAAAAAACTACAAACTTTAGCAAAATAGTAAGAACTTTGCTAAATTCATGATAAACCTTTGCCAAGTAATCTCTAAATTTGGCCCAAGTACATCAAAATAGTGACAAAGTCAAATACATAAGAAAAATAATCTCAGTTTGCACTTAGGTTTTGGTCAGTTTCTTTATTTCAAAATAGGAAGAAACTCTTGTAAAATCATTGTCTCAAAATGTGGAACAAATTAGAATAATTATTGTTTCACGTGATAGGAAACCACAGCCAGACAGTGAAATTTATTCTTAAAAATTAGTCCAATCCAGCAGTCACAAACACCATTCCATTTAGAAAAGGTTTTCTAAGGTTTTTTTAATTGTTAAAAAAAACAACTAAAAAACACACAGTCATATACACACTTCCAAACTACAACATGTACAAATAAATGACATTATAACCCATATAGTAAAATGAAAACACATAAACAACCAAGACAAGCTGTTCATATAATCTGATTTCTTCCTAGTGGAGAGAATCAAACCAGAATTGTTGTTGAAATGTTTTAAAATGCTTTAGTGAAGTGAAATGTAAAAATGTTTTATTTCAGGAAGTGAGAAACTGAGAAAAAACAGGAATAGGTCGTGGAACAGAGGCAAAAAAAATGTGCAAAAATGTTATGGTTTGCATTATTTTTATTTAGAAGAACCTGTATTGTGGCCTTTGTTATAAATGGCTATTTCATTGGTTATTTTGGTTTTGTTAGATTTTTTTAGTAGTATTTTTAACATGCACAAAATAAATCACCCTCAGAGCCTAAACCTTTACCTTTTCATCTTTTTTCTTTTCTCCCTGTAAATCACACATCACACATGTCTGTGCCGGTGACATATAAATAACCTTGCACTTGCTCCAGTATTCAATAATTGAACTGAGGAGTATATTTTGTTGCATGAGTTCCAGAGAAGGGCATGAACTTTACATCAGTCTCAAGAGACAAAGTCAAATGTGTTCTGGTTCAGTGAAAAATACTTTCAAGCCTCACAGATAAGATGAGAAAGATGGCAGAAACAAACCTTTGGACCACATAGCAAGGTTTTTTTAGATCCAAAAATGTCCTTGGGTTTGAAAGGTGCAGTGGCTTGTTCAGGTTTCTAAATACATACAGTCAGTGACATTTATAGATCGTGACTCTAAAAATACCAGTGGGGCCTAATAACTATTTTGCCTTTCAACAATATACGTCTTTAATAATGTGTCCTTTAATCATTGTTAACAGAAAACAGGTCATAAGCAAATCAAAAGTGTGATATTTATGCACCCAACTTTGTGTTTTATTTATATTTTACTGAGGTGAGAAGCGTCTAACGATAAATACTTGCTGCAAGTAAGGGACAGATTTCAGGTTTCAGGTATTTTGACTTTATTGCTGTGTTTATTTTTCTAACAAACTTGTACTTTGTCACACAAATATACCTTTATTGCTTGCATTTTCAAACTAGACTTATTGCTTTAACATTTGAGGGGAATTAAGTTATTTTTGTATTGCACATCTTACCAAAATCAAGACCAAGTTCAACATGAATGGATGAACAATAACATGAAAAACATGATTCTTTGGTGATTAAATGAATACATTGCATACATGATTTAAAATGAAAAAAAAAGATAAAATACTGAAATTATGTATATTGTGAAAAATTGAAACTAACAGGAAAGACATAAAAATGAAAAATGTAAAGAAGCAAAAGAGTAAACTAAATGAGAATAGCTACTATGAGTACATTTCAGAGAAAGAGGTTGAGTTGTACCACTGCTTCTACTTGAGCCAATGAAGTGTGTATTCTTTCCACCTTTGACATTTAGGAGTATAAGATATTTATACTGGAGATGTCACGTATACTTTACATGAATTACTAGCAGCTGTGTCCAAAAATTTGTTCTATTAGGTTGCAATGACATTGACCTTTGAGTGGCAAAATTAAATAAGTTCTCCCTTATGTCCAAGTGAATGTTTGAAACTGGTTATGTCTATTTTCATTCCCTGTATCACTCATTTCCTCTGTCTTATGTAAAAACAGTCAGTATTTCAGATAGTTGTTAATTTGCATCACAACTAGCAGTTCGTACTGTATAACTAAAATGTGCCCCATTGCATTGTGGGATCGTCAACTTCATTTCAGTTAAATTTTTCTTTCAAATATGCAACAAACAAAACAATCACACTCAAAAAAAAAGGTGCACATAAAAAACAAACAATAACAACTTAAAATAGCACACATGCCATGGTCACTGCTTTTCATGTAAATTCTCTCATCTGAACAAAATGACTAATTTCAGTCATAATCACTGTATTCATAAGAACTGACAGAAATGACGTCAAATTAAATGAGTGTGACCTTTAGCCACCAAATTTGTTTTAAAGTGAAACAGGAAATAGGGTTAAAAATAGACCTGTGGAGTTGAATTAATGAAGAATTCAGACCCAAGCATAACATTTATAGTTTATGGAGACCACAAGGAAATGTTTTAAAATGCTTAAAAGCACTCTGAGAGCACAGACCTCTGCCAACAGATAGACCCCCCCCCCCGGATCACCACCAAAATCTAATCATTTCCAGATCTCCCCATTACAAACCTACCCTGAAAATTTCATCAAAATCCGTCAGTAGGTTTTCGAGTTATCTTGAGCACAGACAGACAGACAGACAAACAGATAAACGCTGACAAAAACATAACCTCCTTGGTGGAGGTAAAAAAGCATAATATTACTCCTTTAGTTCATTTATACACCCAAGAGTATATCTGTGGCAGGTTTTGTAGTGTTCTGTCAAACAGGCCATGGATGATGTATTTCAAAAGATAAGTTGGACAGACTGACAGACCTTAAATAAATAAATGTCTTATTCATTAAACAGTAACTAAATGTCAACTGAATGTCAGCTCTACCCGTCAACTCTTCTTCCATCAATATAAGCCTGCATGGCAGACATGAACAGGGAACTCATTGACATGTCAATCACAGCACCCACACCTTTAATTATGTAGAACTTTTAGCCTAGATATAATAGCAGGGTGAGTTACATAAAAAGTCACCCCTGTACAATTGTCATAAATGTTTATATTAGCTTTACAGCTTTTTGAGCCATAGCACATATTTCACATTATAGAAAAATCACAAGGCACACTAAACATAAATGTCACGGAAAGTGTATTTACTGAAATATGATGCAAATCTAGTACCAATGGACTTACTCAGTGGTGAACCTAGGCCTGTTTAGTTAAGCACAAAGCTGGTATTCTTGCAGAAATTGAAGACAGACATGGGGCATTTGGAACAAGAAAGTTGAGAGAGGGGTGTCAGTGACTTCTCAAACAGAACCCTGGCTCATGGACTCAGATCCATATAATAAAGGCATTTGCCCCCTGCCGCCCAACCACAGGCTTGCCCATAACAAGTGAGGGGGGGTTTAATCAACAGAATCTACCACATTAGAGCCAATTCACATTCATTTCCACTTTGTAAAGGGATGCTGTGGTCAAAGAGTGGATCACTGACATCTGTGGTTGTATATATATCTACATCAGGGGTCACCCATCCTGGTCCTTAAGGATGCATGTTTTAGATCAGGCATGTCCAAACTATTTCACAAAAGGCTGACACAGCTGCAGGTTTTTGTTCCAACTAAGCAGTAACACACCAGACTGGACTCAATTAATCAACTGATCTCAGTCTTCAGAGAGTGGCTTGGTCATACTGTGAACTCCTGGTTGGTTTTAATAAAAAAAAAAAAAAAAAACAACCCGCAGCCACACCAGCCCTTTGTGGAATAGTTTGGACGTGACCGTTTTAGATGTAGCCCCCTCTTCTAAAACACCTGATTCCAATGATAAGCCTCCCATCATGCTCTGCAGAAGACTGATAATGACCACCAGGTGTGCAGAAAAAGGGAAACATCTAAAACATGCAGGATACTGGCCCTCAAGGACCAGGATTTTATCACACCTGGAAGACATTACATCATTATCAGGCTTCTACAGAGCCTGATCATTACTTGTACCAGGTTTGCTGAAGGAGGAAAATATCCAAAACATGCAGGACACTTAGGAAACACTACTTAGACCAAGGGTGCTCAATCCTAGTCTTCAAGTACTACTATCCTGCATGTTTTAGACGTATCCCTCTTCCAACACACCTGATTCAAATGATCAGCCTGTCATCAAACTCTGCAGGAGCTTGATAATGACTGTCAGGTGTGTTAGAAGAGGGATACATCTAAAACATGCAGGATAGTGGTACTTGAAGACCAGGGTTGGGAACCACTGTTCTACAAAGCTTGTTAATAGGTGGGTCATTAGATTCAGGTGTGTTGGGAGAGGGCTACAGTATGTCTAAAAGACTCAGGACAAGGGCCGTCAAGGACTAAAATTTAACAGCCCTGGTCTAAAGGGTTAAAAACACAAACAAAAAACCCACAAAACTGCATTGTTGGATTATTTCCCTGCGACAGACCTTCACACAGACCTAGTCACTCTAAGTTACATTCAAGAGTCATTTCAGCAATTGTCACAAATGTTTATAGAAAATAGCGAAGGCACACAAACTTCCTTCAGTAAATTATTGATGCATCAATTACAGAAAGAAGTAAAAAGGTTCCACTTCAGACCTGGTTCCATCAACAAATAGGAAACTTCACACACTTTTGCCTGTCTGTCTACATGCGGGTAAACTGCAAAATGCATGAATAGTGAAAACATAGCACCACTTTTGCGGTAATGGTGCAGATCATTACCATCTAAACGTAGTCTAAGTGGTAGGACAAACACACACTTGTGTTTTCTTAGTGTAATTCACTTATATTGTGCACAAATACATTTATACCTGTGGAAGTAAAGCCATCTCATCAGATTTTTAATTACAAAAGCCATTGAATTTTTGCATCTGAAATTTTATTTAACTCTAAATTTATGAAGATTGTTGAATTCAGAGACAGATACTTAATTTCAGTGCAAAAAAAATTTATATTTAATGACAGTACACAAGAAATTCAGATACTTTATTTCAGTGCAAAACATTCAGTGCTAAAAAAAAAAAAACTCAGTGGCTTTTATGAATCTAAATCTGATTAGACACATTTACTTTCACATATAAATTTTCAAAAACAAAGACTAATAATGACTGATCTTATCTTAAATGAAAAGAATAAACTTATGTCAACTTCAGATTGCTACATCTACCACAGTTCAGTCAATTCACAAAGTATTAACTCGGAAAAATTTTCCCATTACGCATATTGTACCTTTGAATTTAAGCAAATATACATACAGATAAAGTATGCAGATCACATTACTGGGCTTAATGTTTTGGATTCTTGACAGGCATTGGCATCTTTCTACATTCCATTATCAGTCTCACAAAAGGATCATCACTGGGTCTGATGACATATACCATAAGGTCGACTTAAATGGTTCCTGACATTTGTACTTCATTTCAGTGCTTGAGTATAATGTACTTGTACTATCTTTTTCTTACATCAGCAGTTCCACTCTGATCTGAAAACAACTGGTTTTCCGGGTGAAGTCCAAATGCTGTTTGTGAAAGTCAAGTAAAGTCAATAAATATGCTTTGATCACACTGTGTTTGTTCGTGGTGCTGAGGCCTTGGACTCAGTCAGGTCTGTCCTCTGTGATCTTGTTTTCAGAGTAACAGTCATCCAGGAAGTCAACAGGGCCTGAAATTGGTTCATTTACCTGAAAGAAGAAGATGAAATAGTACATTTATGGACACTAGTTCAGTTTCCAGATGATTAAAATCAGCTTTAATACTAATCCTATCTATTCCATCCATATCCATTTTTATTAGGGCTGTCAAAATTAATGCAGATTAACCCATTATAATGATTCAAAGTTTTATTGCAATTAACCCATTTGCAGCAGAGTGACTGAACATTTCTGCATTTTCAGGCAGTAGTTAGTAGTTGGATGTACATATGCAAATGTGCAGGTGCAAACATGGAAGATGCTAAACAGCATGGCAGAGTACCAAAAATACTTGAGACAAAAGAGTCAACCAGCAAAAAAGTATCAGATGCACTCAGAACTGAGTTTTCAATTTTTGCTTCCAACTTAAAATACCACATTAACGCAAAGTACAGGATAGTCAGGTATTCGGCTAGCACTTTGGCTAACACGTTGTCTAGTTTCCAACAAAAATGGTAAGTGCATATTATATATATATATATATATATATATATATATATATATATATATATATATATATATATATATATATATATATATATATATATATATATATATATATTCCCCCTTCTTCCTTGAGTTTGTTTGCTCATGAAAAATAAAATGCTGAATTACTTTTTTCAACTTAGATTCTATTTTTTAAGATGAAAAAGGAATGGTATTTGATTGTGATTAAGGGAATTTAATGGATTAAGGGATTAATTAATCTGATTAAAATTGGAATCAATTGACATTTTGTTTCGTCATTTTCTTGACCTACATGCTTTCAATGGGTCTCTTATTTTGTGCCTTTAATAAACACCAATTCATTAAGCTCAAAAACACTCATTTCCACCAAGGCAGTTTTAATAGACGGAACCATTTATTGGGTTTCAATCGCTCCTGCCATCACATGCCTGCATGAGCCAAATCATGTGCTGCACATACCAAACGCTGATCATGTGCCAAGATGACTACTCATTTTACAATATAGACACACAGATATTTATTATTATTATAGTTATGAAACTTAATTAACTCCTCTTATCCTCATAAGGTTATTTCATACAGCGATATGTGTTTCTGTCCACATTTAGACTGGGAAAAAAGGAATAAAATTAAGTGGTGTTTACTTGAGTACATCTCATCAGCATCATTGGCTTTAAAACAAATTTATGAAAAATGACTTCACATTAAATATTATCTGAAACTACTTTGAGTGGAAAGAAACCAGAGATTTAAAGCTAAAGTTACAGTTAAATCACTTTGTTCTGAGTTTATTTTTGTGGAGCTGCTTTGAGCTTGTGTAAATGCAGATGAGCCGTGTCTTAAGACAATATGATAGAAAATTAGATACAAGAGTTTAAATACAGGAACAGAAATTAAAGCAAATGCATCAGCATTGAATATTTTTATTAAAAAAAAACTGAACTGTGGGTTTATTTTAATTCCTTTATAATATAAGAAGTAAAACTAACCCATTGGTTTCAATACTTAGATAACATATCACCCCATCACTGTTTTTTTTAATATACTAGACATTAGAATTAGAAGAATAACCTTTAGTCCAGTGGTTCCCAACTTTTTGTGGCTTGTGACCCCATTTTAACGTCACACATTTCTGGCAACCTCGGATATTTAAAATGGATGACTTCTTTTCTGAAATTGTTTTTGATGATTTAATAATTTGCTATGCTATGTTACAAAACCAACATTAATTTTACATGACATTTAGGCTATATAGGGTATATTATTATGAATGTAAATTACTGCACAAAGTGAGAATTATATTTTCCTTGCTCAAAATATGTACACAAAGTTGTACGTCTTTACAAGACGGACAACTAATACTGAACAAATAATAACTTGAATTATGAAAGAGCTGCAGCACCTGAAACTGACCACAAAAAACATGTAACAGATCAACAGTACGACAGTGCTTCGGTTTCAGACTCACTAATGGATTGGGATTGTCTCTCAACTTGCTATATATATTTTTATTAGTTAGATTTTATTACTATTTATTATTTTTAATCAATTCCTAGACGTTTTAGGTGACCTCATTTAAATTCCAGCCAACCCCACAGGGTCCTAAACCACAAAGGTTGAAAAAAATTACTGTAATGTAAAGAGCCTGATTTCAAAGAAACATCTATCTATAAACCATTTACAGATAGGACTAGCCTAACTTTCTTAAAACTATTAATAATAATAATAATAATAATAATAATAAAAAGAATTATATCATTTTAACTGGAATAATGTTTAGAGACTATAAACACGATGGTGTGCTGGTTTGGTTTCTCACATACCTCTCACACTGCAAAAATCTAAATCTTAAAAAGTAAGTAGTTTTCCCATTTCTAGTCCAATTATGTCATCACACTTAAAATAAGACAGAATCGTCAATAGAGTCATTTTTCAATGAGATATAACTACTTATTTTTAGACAGTAGATCTGGAAAACCTAATTCCAAGATGATTTTCACTTGTTCAATTGGCAGATTTTGTTTTACTTAATTTAACACTTGTTGCCCAATTCAAGCAAAAAAAAAAAAAAAAAAAATATATATATATATATATATATATATATATATATATATATATATATATATATATATATATATATATACACACAAATAAAATAAAGTATGTTAATGGAACAAGTTTAATGAATTTAAGATCTCTTAATCAAATTTTCCAGATTATCTAAAAAATATAATAAATAATAATAATAATAATAATAATAATAATAATAATAATAATAATAATAATAATAATAAATTTACTGTGTTAAGGTGATGCTGTCTTATTTTTTTTTTAAGTGTAATGAGATATTTGGACTAGAAATGAGGAAAAATACATTTGGTTAGATTTGGATTTTTCCAGTGTATATTGACTGGATGTGTAAATAAATGCTCACCTGGGCTACATGGTCATCGCTGTTGTTCACATCCTCCTGGTGGTTACACCACAGCGCCAGTTTATAGAGCATAATTTGTGACACCAGAGAAGATAATGACACATATGTGTGCTTCAGTTTTACCCACAGGAAAGACGGGATCTGAGCTGCTTTCTCCCTCAAACATGTGGAACTTAAGGACACTTTCAAAACACCATGTGGGAAATCACTGGCCTGGTGAATGGAAAATACGTAACAGATATGTACAGCAAACGTTTCATTCTGAATTTCTCGAATCATTTGAGAGCATTTATCTATCCCGGGAAAGTTAGGTGTCAGTTTGCGCGCCAGCTGACGCATTAGTGCGTTTTGGACAGTTGAGCGCGTGTCCCCTGCGTCCAACAGTCTGGGTTGCGAAACTTCCCGACACACTCTGTCCACGTTCACGGTGTCTTTCTTTCTCGACGTGTTTCCTCCGTTCACACGTGTATAATTCACGGCCAGTCTGCCCACGCCAACGCGTTGAAAAGCCTCCCACGCGGACGCCTGTGCGAAGCGGCTGAGTTCAGCGGTAGAGTCGCGCGCGGGTCCAACGGACAACCCCAGGCTGTACGCCGAGGCTACGGGCCGTTTGGTGGGGGAATTGCGGGGACATATATTCCGCCGACACCGGAGAACAGCAGACAGGGCAGAGGCGGAGGGGGTGGAGGCCATGGTGGATAAAGTCCAAAGGCAGGAGCCCGTGTTGTTTTCTTCTGCAGGACGCAAACCTCAGTCCGACTTGAAGGACGAATAAAGGCTCATTTGCGCAAGGAGGGGTGGGGGTGGGGGAAGGAGGGAGGGGGGTCTTCTTTGGCAATGTCCACCCGACCATATTTGCCTCGATCATCCCGTTTCTGGACGGTGGGTGGGTGTGTCCTCGAGGGTAGAGTATGCAAATAACCAGAGGTGGAAGTAACTAAGTAAAAGTACTTCCTTTACTGTAGTACATTTTTAGGTATATGTGCTTTACTTGAGTATTTATTTTCCTGGAAACATTTTACTTTTACTCCCTACATTTGTTCATAAATATCTGTACTTTATACTCTTTACATTTATATAAATATCTGTACTTTATACTACTTACATTTATATAAATATCTGTACTTTATACTCTTTACATTTATATAAATATCTGTACTTTATACTACTTACATTTATATAAATATCTGTGCTTTATACTCTTTACATTTATATAAATATCTGTACTTTATACTACTTACATTTATATAAATATCTGTACTTTATACTCTTTATATTTATATAAATATCTGTACTTTATACTACTTACATTTATATAAATATCTGTACTTTATACTCTTTATATTTATATAAATATCTGTACTTTATACTACTTACATTTATATAAATATCTGTACTTTATACTCTTTACATTTATATAAATATCTGTACTTTATACTCTTTATATTTATATAAATATCTGTACTTTATACTACTTACATTTATATAAATATCTGTACTTTATACTCTTTATATTTATATAAATATCTGTACTTTATACTACTTACATTTATATAAATATCTGTACTTTATACTCTTTATATTTATATAAATATCTGTACTTTATACTACTTACATTTATATAAATATCTGTACTTTATACTCTTTACATTCTCAGAATAATAGACTTTTTTTTCAAACTAGACAAATATGACAGTATGAAAAATAAGTTGTAAATCAGAAATTGTTGCTTAATATCATAATTTTGACTTTTTAGGTCTCAATTATCTATTTCTTATCTTATACTTCTGACTTTATCTAATAATTCTGACTTTTTTCTCATAATGTTGAGTTTTTATCTCATGATTTAGATTTTTTTTTCATCTCATAATTAGGCTTTTTTATTTTAAACTCCAATTTATGACTTTTAAATTTTTCCTAAATTTCCTGTCCATACCCACTAAACTGAGTACCATGACCCAATAAAACAAATCATCTACACAGTAACTCACTTTTAAAAGCTTTATTTTTGGATATTTTTTTGACATTTTTCTTGTTTTTCCTGCTTAAATAAGTAGAATTTCATCCATAGCAAAAAAGAATGCAGTTTTAATTTTTACTTTTACAATTCAGAAGTTGTACTTTTTTAGTTTTTCTTCAGTAAAGGAGTTGAATCAGTACTTCTACTTTTACCAGAGTATTTTTTTCACACAAGTAGCTGTACTTCTACTTACTGTAACTACAGCATGTGGATACTTTGACCACCTCTGCAAATAAGTTCCAGCCCTTCCATTGCAGTCCTCAGTTAAGTGAGCCATGATGGAAACAGGGCAGAAATATGTGTAACTTATTGAGCCATGTATTTGTCAGGTCAAGTTTATGCAGTTATTCATTATATTTCCACACTGAAGGAGAGATCCACACCCATGGACAGACAGGCTATAGATGAACGTCCATTTGTAGATGAAAGGAAGGGGGGGGCAGGTCCATTCATCAGACAGGTGAGGGTGAGGGAGGAGGTCTGGGGTCACAGGTCAGCACAGGACACAGGTGAATGACTGCAGATCCTGTTGTCTATGGCTCCTTATGCGGATACTGCTGAGAGTTGCCACTCCCTCCAGAGGGGGAGGTGGGGAAAGGGGACACCGAGTGACTAGCCATGAACAGACGTGGTATGTAAGATAGGTTTAAGTAATTATACAGATGACAGAGAGAGAGAGAGAGAGAGAAGGACTCAGTACCTGTACTTCTCCCAGCATTCTAGCTCCTAGGGGCAGCTTAGACTGAACTGTGACTTCAGTCTGTTTTTAACTAACCTGACCATAGTTTTTTTCAAACAGGAAAGTTTTCAACCTAATTTTAAATGTAGAGACTGTGTCAGCCTCTTTAATATAAAATAGAAGCTGATTCCATAAAACAGTAACCATGGTAACTAAAGGCTGTAGCTTAGGGGTGTCCAAATCCAGTCCTCGATGGCCAGTATCCTGCAGGTTTTAGATATTTTTCTCTTCCATCACACCTGGAAGCCATTACATCATTATCACATCATTACATCATTATTTACTTTGCCTGAGCTTTATGATGAGCTGATCATTCATTGAACCATGTGTGGTGTAAGAGGGACATATTTAAAACAGGCAGGATACCGGCCCTCGAGGACTGGGTTTGGACACCCCTGCTCTAGTTCCTACTGTACTTTTATAGACCCTGGGAACTTCAGTAGACCTGCATTCTGAGAATGAAGGGTTCTATTGGGCTGGTAGAGATCCAGATCATCTTTAAGATAAGAGGGGTCCACACCATTAATGGTTTTATATGTAAGGAGGAGGATTTTAAATTTAATTGTAAACTCAACTGGAAGCCAGTGAAGGGTTTGGAGCACAGGGGTGATATGTTCTCTTCTATTTCATCCTGTTAATAATCTTGCTGCTGCATTTTGAACCAATTGAAAGCTTTTTAAGGAATATTTACGACACGCTACAAGTAAGGAGTTGCAATAGTCTAATCTAGATGTAATAAAAGCATGAATTAATTTTTCTGCATTATTTTTGGACAGAATATTCCTAAGGTTGGCTATGTTGCACAAGTGAAAAAAGGCTGTTCTGCATGTTTGGTTAAAGTGTGCTTTGAATGAAAGATCTGGATCACATAAAACTCTCAAGTTTTTAACTGTGGCACTGGATGTTACATCCTAACAGTCATTTCATAAGAAGGAAAATGAATACTATTCCAACTTTTGTGGAAAATAGTAATAATATTTATATTTGATACTACTGAAACATGTTTTTACATATTTGAACTATATTTATCTGTTCATTTTGGCCAAATGTACATATTTTATTATGTATTTAGAATAAATAATAAAAATACTAATTAAATAATTAAATACAAATAATTATTGTCTTCGTTTTTCATAGGCAGTAGGATGAAAGTTATGTTCCGGCTTCATCTGGCAGACATGAGGACACATCTCCTGTTCTTTCAAAGTTTGACACAAACTGTTTCTGGAGAATTGCACAGGACTTCCTCCTCAGTCTGCTACCAGCCAGCCCCCACCCCATGATAAACCAGCCAGCCCCCACCCCATGATAAACCAGCCAGCCCCCACCCCATGATAAACCAGCCAGCCCCCACCCCATGATAAACCAGCCAGCCCCCACCCTATGATAAACCAGCCAGCCCCCACCCCATGATAAACCAGCCAGCCCCCACCCCATGATAAACCAGCCAGCCCCCACCCTATGATAAACCAGCCAGCCCCCACCCCATGATAAACCAGCCAGCCCCCACCCTATGATAAACCAGCCAGCCCCCACCCCATGATAAACCAGCCAGCCCCCACCCTATGATAAGCCAGCCAGCCCCCACCCCATGATAAACCAGCCAGCCCCCACCCTATGATAAACCAGCCAGCCCCCACCCCATGATAAACCAGCCAGCCCCCACCCTATGATAAACCAGCCAGCCCCCACCCCATGATAAACCAGCCAGCCCCCACCCCATGATAAACCAGCCAGCCCCCACCCCATGATAAACCAGCCAGCCCCCACCCCATGATAAACCAGCCAGACTGTACTAAACACAAATGTGTAATTTCCTCTTTTGTTTTATCTTAACAAGCTATATGAATATAGCTTAACATATTTAAATGTTTAGGCTGTGAACAAAAGAACAGTGGAATACTGTATGATATATGATACTAATTAGCATTTGTGGCAGTTCCCAAATGAAATGTTATCGATATTTAACCATCTTTAAGTGATTTATTACCATTTACCACATTGTCTTCTGTATTTTGTGTTTATTTTTCAGTGAAAATCTTGTATTTTTCCCACATTTAACTTACTACTCATGCAGATGTTGCGAAAAGCTCAGAATAATTGTAAGGTTTATTGTATCAAAAATAGAGAAAACTGAAGAAAAATTGACATTTTCAACAACATATATCGTTAACTGAACATAAACCAAGTGCCTCTATTTATCAAACTCCATGGGTTTTACTGGTAAATCAATGTTGTCGAAGATGACGGTGTTTTAAATACAAACAGTCAACTGAAGTGTATGTCAAAGGTGAAAATACTAGGTCACATTCTATCACATGACCATAAATATGTGGTCATTAAAGGTTAGATGCTGGACATGGATCATTTGTTGGCTGACCTACTTCTGATAAAAATGGCACCCGTATTTATCAACCCTCATCCAGTCCAACAGGTTTGTTTCACTGTCCTGTTACTGTTGTGTTTACACCACTAGAGGGATCAGGTAACCAGAAAAACCAGACGGAGCACAACAGGAGTCTTGGTTATGGATCTGAATTCACCAGGAACATGTTCATTAATTCACTAGTTCTAAAAGATCAGCTGTTAGAATTATTTTTTTATTCTCCTGAGCAGTAACATGTAACTTTAATAAGTTAACGTTTAAATAATAACTTTTAAGGGTAATTTTTTTAATTATAAAATTTTCTTTGTTTAATGTATTTCTAAATTTTATCTCATATTTTTTATGATGATAATATTTCTTATTTAGTTTTAATTCCTTTTTTGTTATAGTGTTTTGTATTATTAATTTTCACATAGTTTTAAGTACAGTACTTTCTGTCTGTTTTCATAAATATATTTCTTTTTATATGCAACACCATGATCACTATTTATATTCTGAACAATATTTTATTAACTTTATTTTTGTTGTAAAATACCTTACTACATCTTGTTTCATTGTTCTTCTGGTTTTATTTTCTGTGTTAATTTTTTTTTTATATATACTTATTTTCCTCATTTCCTGAAGTTTTATAATAACAGTCTTGTGCTTTTCATTCTTTTCATATTTTATTTTAATGTTAAAGTTACATTTGTTTACTGTTATTAAAGTACTTTTCTTTGTTTCTTTGTTTTCAGCATTTAGACTATTAATATTATATTATTATATTCGCTGTGTTCATTCTAAACAATACTGAACAATGTATTAATGGATCTGATTGGTAGACAGGTTAATATTGCTTTTATCATTATTCATATATTTTATTTATTTATATGGAATGGATCTTCCCTGAGTTTTGTCTTGTAATTATATTTTTATTCAGTCTTAGTCAGGTATTGTCTTAAAAAGCAACAAAAGTATGTGTAACAATGCCAAATCAATCCACCTATTAGTCCATCCACTTTCTTAATACATACCAAATACCATTACATTTATTTTTTACTCATGCTATTTATCATACTTTATAACTTGTGCCTTAAAAATAAAATTTGACTGATTGATGAAAAGGTTTCACGTCTATTCTGTGGTCGTGTTTTAGAAAGACACCATAGTTACTCATTGACACAAACATGTTGACTCCATTTTAGTTTTTCAACAGTGATTTATTTCTCTGATACACTGGGTGAATTTCATTTAAGAGAATATATACAAATATATAAATCATACACTGTATGTCTATTTACAATGATGAAGTTCAATATAAACATTGTACAACTACAAAACCTGAATTGTATGTTCAACCTGAAAAAATATTCATGATTTGTCTTCACAGAGTTTAGTGCATTTTGGTATTTACAGCGTATTACTTCAATTACCATTAATAATATTTCAGGATTTCACAGTAACACATCTCATTATCAACACAGATGTAAGTCATCACTGTTTCCATCAATGGCAGAAAAAGAACACAGATACTTCAGTAAAAATATTAACACACTGACAATAAGCCAAGATAAATACAAGAGCTGCATTCAAAGCTTGTTTAAGCAAAAGCATGTATAATCAACAAGTGTGAAAAGTCAAAATACAACAGTTCCTGTCAGTGTTTTAATCAAAGAAATTAGATTTAAAGTATAATGGACTTCTCTGTGGATTTACTTAATAAACTAGTGAGAATTTAATCTAATCAATCCATCGTATTCTATAAGGTCATCGTATGTTTGCAGTGTCACTGTCGTATGAGAGGCATGCGGCATGAGGCATGATTTTTGAATCCAAACACATTAGGTATATACAGGGTGTTCAGAAAAATATTAGATAATTTGAGACGCCCGTATCAAAGTGAGGAGGAATGATATATAATAGGATTTATTTTGGACATAAAATGTTTTACTCCACAAATTTCAAAAAAGAAATTCTGGGGGATGGTCATTTTATAATGTTCCAAAGTTATTACAAATATCTAATGTATGTGGTGCATTTGACGTGGCATGAATCACATCAGTAGTGGAGTTCCTGCCACACTCGCTGCAGTATGTTGTGTGAAACATTCTCCTCTTGATTTCCTCTACACAGGTGGTTGTTTATGAAAGTTTATAACAAATTCATGTGACATATTTACATTTGGTTGAGTTTGGGTGTACACAAAATTGCCTTTTCTGTTGTCGTAAACAGCATGTCTATTCAGTACAGTACAATTTATGACACTTTTTAATTAATTTTAAAGAAATTATTAGGTGATGAAATTATGTTAAAAATAAAAAATAATAAAACTAAACTAAATGTAAAAAATTGGGACACCCTGTATACTAATACTTGGTTTTTGATGTGACAGTTTTTATGCTGCTGTATGTTTGTGTATGCTGTACCAGACTGGTCCAGCAGTCACCACCAAAGCATTGTGGCCATAGCAGCATAACTTTAAGGTTATTGTATTCCAAAATTAATACATAAAAAGAGAAACTGCAGCAGTCAATGTTAAGTCCAAGACACACACACACACACACACACACACACACACAGTCCACTTGGCTTTTATAATATAGATAACACTGACAGGAAACATTTTACTGTGACTTTTCATACTTCATGTACATTTTGCTGGTAATACTTGCAAAATTTCCCTTACCTAAGATTTCAAATGACAAATGCAGTTGTGTAAAAAAATATATAATAATCACCTCTGAGATGTAGTGACATATTCTAGTCTAAAGTGACATAAAAACTGTTAATACTCAAGTACCTCAGATGTGCATTTAATGCAGAACTTGAGTAAATCCACTGGTTCCCTTCATGTCCATTCTTCCTTTTTTTTTTATCTTCATTGTGTGTGTCCCAGTGCGATTAGTTTTCCCTTCACCATAACACGCAACAATACTTTATGTTTATAAGGAACTGAGAGAAGCACAAGATGACCCTGTTCTTTTGTCCAATCACTTTGTCTTGTGAAACTGTTTACCCCTAATCCTGTTCCAGAGCAAACAATGAAGACCATCAGCTGGTGTTTGTGTGTTTTCTTTTGGGTTTTTTTTACATCTTTACTGGCACAATTATTTATTGTTACCTCTTTCAACAAGTAATGGAATATTTATGAGAGTTTTAATTTTGGATTAGTGAGTGAATCTACCTCAAAGCAATATAAACATATTCTGACACTAGCTGAAAATGTTCATAATTATGTAACTCATGGCATCTGACAGTGATGTTTTAATATTTAATTCCCATATTTGAGACAATGTCCTACTTTTTGTTTATTGAGCGGAAATAAAAGAAGTTGAAGAATATACTTAAGTGTCTGCTCTGTTAATCAAATCACAATCATAATAGCAGTGGCATTTTAGGAGGATTTATGGTGATATAGTTACAGAAATGGGAAAAAAAATTAACATTAATCTCTGTGTATTTATACTGATAACCAAACACATACACTCAAATTGCAACATTGCCCACAATGTGAGTGTTTTCATTAAATTGAACAGCCCTAATTTTGACTGAGTTGTTGACTTTCCTTTGAGATTCACTTTGGGAAAAAAAAAGTGGCTGCCAAATGCATAAATGCATAAATGTAAATGCAGTTTTCAGCCACATTAGATTCATCAAATGCTTGTAACTTTAGACAACTGTATAAATAATCAACATTAACATGATTAATTCATGTATGTCACCAGCTGCATTAAACTAAACATAATCAAATTGGTGTAGAGAGTTTTCAAGTTCAAACTTAATTTAAAGGTGTCATTCCATGGTTATTTCATTAATATTACTGTGTTCTCCATTGTTACTGAATACATTGTGTGTTGGTTCTATTTAAAAAAAAAACATCCAGATTGCTGTTTTTGCACGATAGAAAAATGACTTGAGGTCGAATAACAGAGTTTACCGGTACTTCTTCATACATGTCCATGACACAGTGACGAGGCGTCTCTGATTGGCTCAGAATGCATGAAGGAACACTCCCCCCTCCCCTCTCGCTCTCCATATGTGTTTACCTTTACCAGAATAACATCCAGCTAGGTTGTTTATTCTGAAAACGTGCAGGGAAAAAAACGAGGCTTTATTTCCACAGAGAGCACATGAACCAGTTTGAGTTTGTGCAGCAGCTACTGTGGCGCCATCTTCTCTCATAGATGCTAATGCTAATGCTACTTCAGATTCACTGCAATGGGGAATGGGTTTAACCCCACGTGGGTGACGCCAAAGTCCATCTGATGTCAAATGAACCGGCTTTTTCTGGGTCCCGCGTTCCTCTCGTTGTTTTCTGTGAGTGCGGTATGCAGCCAGTGGAGGTGACAAACCATTTTCATATGTTAGTAAGTCGGGGTGACCTATAAGATGCCAAAAGGAGCATGGAAAAGTGTTTTTAGTGGAATGACACCTTTAAAGTAATGGAATATATCAGAATTTTACAAAAGAATTACACTAAATTACTTATGAAAGGTTCATGCAGTAAGTTGTGTTTGTATTGTAAAGACACTGAACACTTGAATGTAACATTTAAGAACACACCATCACACTGTTGTCACACAAGTTGTTCTTACATGAGGCCCAGTGTCGCACACAAACACACACTTTCCAAAACATTAGATTGTTTCAGCCTTGGAAAATGAAAACTCTCATAAAAATATACTATGTCGATGTGATTATAAGGAAGTTGTGTCAATAAATTCAACAGAAAGAAACACAAAAAAAAAAAAAAACTGCTGACAAAATGTTTGATTCAGATGTGAATAAAACAAATCTGGTATTTTAAGAAAGATGTAATAATAAAAATGAGAATAAAGGTGTATTTTATCTGTTTATACAAGTGACTTTACTGTCAAGAAATTTAATGAAACTATAACTCAAATGTTTTATGTGACAAATCACTTAATGTCCAAAACAAATGCAGAAAACATTTCAAAACATAAATACTGACTTTGTTAGTTGTTTTGAAAAACCCATTATGTCTATCAAACTTTAGCATTAGTAGAGCGCATCTTTATTTTATTCATTATTCATTCTATTTGGTTTGTTACTGACTACTCCCCTGGCACACTGTTTCTGCTTTCATGTTACATTTTATGTTAATTTTATTGTATTATAGTGAGACTGCTTAAAATAATATTATAATCATCAAATACTAATAGACTGATGCATTTTAGTCAGGTGCACAGTAAATTTTGCAGTGTTAAATCAACACTTAGAGAGTTTATTTAACTTCTTCTAGAGTGTATTTGGTCCCATTTTCTCCAAATTAACACTGCAAAATTTACTGTGTGGGAATTTTGACTATTCTCAAAATACTTTTGTCTGTTATTACCCCGTCCGCTGAAAAGGAGGGAAGGAATATTGTTTTTTGTTTGTATGTCTGTTTGTTTATCAGCAATTTCACACAAAAACTACAGGACCAATTAAAATGAGATTTTCAGAAAAGGAGTGAGGTGGTCCAGAATAGATCCCATTAAACGTTAGTGAATGTAGGTCAAAGGTCAGGGTCAATGATATGAGATAGAAAATCAGGAATTCCTTTTTCATTCCTGTATACTCACTTTTACATATAGCTTCTTTTTGTTCTGACTGTTCATGTGCTTTGACATCAGAACCTTAAATAGGGATAAACCGGATCAACAATCAGCCCAACAGAACCGGTTTCTTCACGGTTCTAACCCACCCGGTTGTCCTTGTACCGTCAGATTCCCGTCAGGCCTTTTATGAACAACAACATGTGGTATGATGACAAAAGCCAGAATCCCCACCAGCATCAGGACCACAGTGATGGTGACGATGGTGGCCACCACCACATAGTAGCAGTGATCTGTGCGGAACAGCCTCCGGAGGCGACCCCTGACCTGGTTAGGGGGTCTGCCCACATCCACCACGGTGGTCGGGGGTATTCCCTGCTCAATGGCATTCAGGTGCATGTCACCACCCGCTGTCACCTGGCTATCCTTGACAGGCAGGGTGAGGGAGTTGAGTCTTGTGGGACTGGTGGGGCTGATGGGAGGAGGACTCTTTAGGACCAGCTTCCCTTTGCTGCGCTTGAAGCGGATGGAGAGCGCGCGCTGCATCTCTGCGGGGAGCTTGTCGATGATGTCCTGGTTGTTTCCGAGCCGTGGCAGGTCCTGTCCGTGACGCAGCTCCGTCACCTCCCGGCACACGGGGCAGGACAGGCTCTTGAGCTCCACGGAGGTCACGTTGATGCGAGCCAGACACTCCAAGCAGAATGTGTGTCCACATGACAGCAGCTTCGGAGTCTTGAAGATGTTGTCATAGGAACAGAAGCAGATGGCGCACTCTGTGTCATCCACATCATCCTCAGGTGGTCTTTCTTTTTTCCGGTCACTCTCCCCCTCCCTCCGCTCTCGTCCCCGGGCCTCCTCACTCCGGCCCCTCCGCCTGTGCTCCCCCTGATACCGGTCTCTCCCGCGGCCCCGGTCTCGCGTTACTCTCTCTGAGTCGATGCTCCTGGACCTCCTGGCCCTGGTGGGCTTCTCCTGCCTCTTCCTGTTATCCCCCTTACTGTTCATCCGGGGTTTGACGTTTTGGACCGGTTTGCGGTTGGAGTGCCCATCTGGTCTATGTCTGTCACTCATGATGGAGGGATGATGGTAGAGGTTTAGTCCATACAGTGACACCTGTGGAAAGGAAAACCACAGGTACATTTAAAGCAGGGCCGTTTCTAGCTTTTTGGGGCCTTAAGCGAGATGCTGTTTGGGGGCCCCTAGTGTTATGAGCCTAAGCTCTTGTGTTTTGTTTTGTGTTATTTTTTTTCCATTTTACTCTTTTTTCTGTCATTGTTGGTGTCTTGGGCTTTTATTTTGTCATGTGGGTTCATGTTCACAGTTTTTATCTTTACTTCCTGTCATCAGTGTTGGTCCTTGATGTGTCTCACCTGTCTTTTTGAGTATAAATACCTTCATTGTATTATCACGGTGTATGACTGGTCTTGTTTTCCTGGCTTTGACAATATTTTGTCTCTTGGTTTTTGGATTCTGGTCTTGTCTATATATATTTTTTTATTTATTTATTTTTTTTTTTTTTTGGAAAATACAACTGCTGAGACAACTTCTGTTTAATGCCATTATGGTGTTTGCTTTTTTAAATGGTTATCACTAACAGGAATGGTAGGTGGACCCACTATGGTCCACCATTTTAACCCATAAAAATCCAAACACCCACTGGCAATTGGTTATTATAGGTTTCATATTACAAAAAAATGTGGCATTTGAGTGTGTCCCATTTCTGCAGACAGCCCAGCTTCTCATAGGTAAATGTTGTACTTAGTTTTTACATCACTCTATTTTGCCGACAGCTGTAGTTCTTTTTTAGTTTTTCATTTCTTTCCATATCCAACAAAAACTTCCAAAGATAGTCATCATAAATCTTTGGGACAAACTCACAGTTTTGACCAACTTTACATTTTAAAGGCAGGTCAGTTGGTAGAGTGGGTTGTTTTATGACTGAAGGGTTGGCAGTTTGAATACCGGCTCTAAATAAATGGTCTGCACTTTTCCACCTTCATGCTGCTCAAAGGGCTTTACATTAGCTTCACATTCACACACACACACACACACACCAGTAGGTTTCTAAGGTTCTGTCAGTCCTACTGGGAGATTAAGTCACGGTTCAGTGTCTTGCCCAAGGACACTTCGACATGTGGACAGCCAGAGCTGGGATGCGAACCTCTCGGTCATTGGGCGATCCACTCTACCAACTGAGCCACAGTAGAATCGAGTGGAGCCGATACACTCGTGGAAACGTGTCAAAAGTGTCCTTGAGGAAGACACTGAAGCCTAAATTACTCCCAGTTGGTTTAGCAGCACCTTGCATAGCAGCAGCTGTCTTCTGGTGGGTGAGTGTGTGTGAATGGGTGTATGTGAGGCTAATGTAAACAGCTTTGAGCACAATAGGTAGAAAAGTGTTATATAAGTGCAGTCCATTTACCATTTATTTTCACTTACAGTTTTTTATGTTACAATTTTACAACTTTTTGTTGTTGATTCTATGGCCATTTTTTTACACTGCATTATTATTATTATTATTATGATTACGTGACTGCAGTTTTTTGTTGCTTACCCTTCATCCTTTATGCTTTTACTGCTAATCATGAAATCTAGTCAGACAGCAGGACATAACAGAGTGAGGAATTGCACCCGTTCAACCTGCTGCTCTTTCATGATGATGTGGCAACACCTCTTAACCACATGGTATTTGACATTTGCAATCCTCTTTATTGGTTTTATGTGCTTATAATTTAATAATGAGCTGCTGTATTTGTTTAATAGGTTTTCCTTTTAAGTACATTTGTTCCGTACTGTAGCAGCCTATTGATTTACTCAGAGATGAGTATTGTTCTTTTCCACTAATTATATCTTATTCAATTATCAGAAGTTTTGTGCAGAAACTTTAAATTGTTACTAAAGTTGTAGTAAAGAGATGTTAGTGAAAGTACAGATGTCACACTGTAAAAATACACCACCAGTAAAGGTTCTACATTCAAAACCACACTTCAGTGTTATCAGCAAAACTATGCAAAGTATGAAAATGACAAGGAGTCATTGTGCAGTAAAAAAAAAATGTTCCTGTCACGGTGTTACTCTTATATATAATGTGTTTAGATTCATTTTGTGGCTGCATTTATGTTAAAGCAGAAGTTGTTGACAGTTTGGAACTATTTTGCATGACAGTAGATTCTATTTTATATTTGTATTACTGTTTAACTTTTTTTTTTTTACCTGTACAAAGACAGTTTCTGTTGTTGTTTTTTTTTGGGTAAACTGGAGCTGTATTTGTACCATTTTATACAAACAGGACAACAAATGAATCACAATGTTTTCATTATGGATTAAATTGTTGATTATTTTCTCATTAAAAGATTATTTAGAAATGAAATAGTGCTATAACAGTGATCCAAAGAAGTAGCCTGACACCCTCACCTTAGCCAAACAAAATCATTAAAATACATGAGACATTTATCACTTTTACATCTGTCAACTAATCAATTAATCATTTCAATTGTACTTATATAAACTTGTCTAATTGACCAGAAATCATTTATTAACTTATTTAAGTTTGGTGTAAAAATCTGAATATGTAATAAAAGTAAAACGTTACCACCAGTATTTTCTATTTTGTCATAAATATAAATAATAGACATCCTGGATTCATATATGCATGTATCATAATCTAATGAAAGCATGTACATTATAAAGTACTGATATGATTTTACTACAATGACTGACTTTCCATACTTTATGAACGCTTTTGTTACTATTACACACAATCTCTAAAATTGTATTAACATTAAATATTTGAATCATTCCTCTTCAAACACACGTTGATATTATAATTCAAATGATGAAAAATGCTCAGGAACTTGTCTGCAATGACAATTTAGTTAAAAGAACAACAACAAAAATGACATTATATTACTTATAAGTAAGCACAATTATTCCAAAATACTTCTTTTTCTGTTCTAGTTGGTCAATAATTTGCTCATTAAGTCACCGTTACCTTTTGAAATACAGTTAGTTTGACTAAATATTTGTGTATTGTAAATTTTAAAAAAATTCAATTCAAAATAGTTCATGTTTACTGTTCCCTGTTTTTGAACGTTTATTTAACATATTTTGTGAATTTTGAATTTTAATAAATATTTTATCTTATTTTTTCGTGTCAGAATATATGTAATCAACAAATAATGACCATAACAATATTATATAATTATAATAAAATGATAATAATTAGAAATTAGCCACCCACCTGATTGAGTAGACCCAGTAATGTAAGTCAAATTGAGCCTGTGGTTGGTTTATATGAACAACACAACTGTTAGTTTAAGCAACCAAAACATCTTGTTGGGTTAAAATAACCCAGTGTTCTGTCCAATATTAAACCAGTGTTGGGTTAAAAAATAACCCACACTGTAAACCTGAATGTTCAGAATAATTAAAGATATTAAGTTGTGAATATTCAAAGTTTCAGAAATAGTACTACTAAATCAAATGTATTCAGTTGTTCTTTTTAAGTACATTCTACTAATATTTTTTTATTAAGGGGAACTATTGTGGATATAAGTGAACATAACTTAAAAACATAGATGATGTACAACTGAGTGGAATTAAGTCATTAAATGCTGACAATGTTATTGTTCTGTTATTTCTATTGTTTCAAATAAGGATGATTGGAAAAAAAAATTAACTGATGTAGTAGATGATTAAATACATTTTCAGAGCACTCCAAATAACCACCCATATCTATCACATCAAAAAAAAAAAAACAATATAATTAGTAATTTTATTCAGGGGTGGCTGTGGTTCAGTTGGTAGAGTGGGTCGTCCAATGACTGAAGGGTCAGAGGTTCAGTTGTTACCATGGAAACACCAGTCCTCTTCTACAACACTGGTTCAACAGTAAAACCTATGGGGCTGGATCAATAACAGTGGATGGAGATGCTTGTTTTATGTCCAAGTAATGACATATTTTGTATAAAAAGTCTCTTTTTCTCTGTTTCTCATGTAATAAATCACAACTTTAATCCAAGCTTTTATGAGCTTGTGATCAATGAAATAAATATAGGAAAATACATGATTTACTTTGAAAAAACACAAAATACAGAGGATAATTTTAGAATAAATGGTGACAAATCAATTGTGAATGATGATTTGGGAATGGCATTGTTTTTTTAAAGGGTTAAATAATGAATACAGTTCCCTGTAAGAATTCTGATAATTGGACAACTGTCCTAAGACAAACTGAAAACAGGAACACACAATCCATGGGTCAGCTATAGATTTGACATAAATATGAACTGAAAACAATTAAACATGAAAGGCATTTTCAAATCAGAGAGCTCCGTGGATTTGGCTCCAGAGCTACAAAAACAGTTTTGTTCCTGCAGCTCAATAAGACACTGTGACATTACACTTTTGCACTTTGTTCACTTTATTATTATTATTATTATTATTATTATTATTATTATTATTATTATTATTATTATTATTATTATTATTATTATTATTATTATTATTATTATTATTATTATTATTATTATTAGTATTATTATTATTATTATTATTATTATTATTATTATTATTATTATTGTTGTGACTCTAACTCTTAAATTCTATTTATGCATTTTTTTTATTGTTTACTTTTATCTTTTCTATGTTTGTATTGTTTTATGATATTTGTCTTTTATTCATTTGATCTTAATTATTTTATTCTTTTATTAAAACCATGCCGCTTTAGTGATGTGTGGTGGAACACGGAGCACTTTGTCCTGTTTTTCGCCCTTTCTATAAACTTGACCAAATGTACCTTAATTATATGTTGTGTGTGTTGTATGCAAGTACCAAATGATCATCATGACTGCAAAACAAATCTACCCACGGGTACAAATAAAGTAACCTTGAACCTTGAACCTTGAATCATTAGCAATGGTATTTGTATCAGCTATTAATTTGTGTATCAATGATATTTTCAGTCTGGTGTGAACATTTTTACTGGACTAAAGCCTTTGAATACTATCTAACATTAAAGAAAATGTTCTAAATTGTGAGTTTTATTTGAACAGTTTATTTCAGTATGACCAGGAGTTAACATCTCAGATTTAAAATCAATGCTCGCTCTATATTACAGTTTAGTTTATGCATATCTACCGTCTTGTAATATAGTGTGGGTGAGCACTTTTCCATCAACTTTAAATAAAATATTGATCTTACAAAACCATTTTGTTTGACTTGAAACCCAGTCTAAACCACTGACCGTGTTTACTAATTTATTCACCAAATTAAATGTACTTAATTTTTTTTCATATTAATATCTTCCAAATCTGTATTTTCATGTGTACAATTCAATTGAATGTATCTTTTGTATTTTTACTACTAATGCTACAGTTCACAGATACTATACTAATCCAAATCAACATTTTCATTTGCCTAAATGTGTCACATCAAGAGTTGAGTTTTGTATCAGGTTCAACTGTGGAGACTATTTTCACATGTTTTTGGAAATAGCACACATCAAAGATATCCTTCAAGAATATTTAAGGAAATCAGTTGTGATATTGCATGGATATATATTTATATTGTCTTTTTTTTTATTGTATTTTGAATGTGTATGGGTCATGGATGTGTCATAATTTTTATAATGTTTTTATTCATTACACAGATGCTTTGTTTTTCACTATATCTTTATTGTTTTATTATGACTTTGATCAATGTTACTGTACATATGTGCAAAAACATTCAATTAAACTAATCAAAAACAAGTCCTCGATGGGATTTTTTTTTCACAATTCTAGAGTTAATGAATCAACTTTAAATACTTTGTTGAGTTTATGTTTACTGTATTTATAAAGTGTTTGAATACTGCTGCTGCTTTTTGTATTTACGATCATATCCTTCTGAGACCCAGGAAAGTCAATGTTTCAGATTTTTTTTACATGAAATAATTGCCTTGATTGGAAATTGGATAATGCAACAAAAGGTGGTCAAAGTACTTAAGTAGAAGTACAGCTATGTGTGTGGAAAATACTCTGGTAAAAGTACAAGTACTGATTCAACTCCTCTACTTAAGTAAAAGTAAAAAGTACAACTTCTCAATTGTAATAAAGTATGTTTATTACTATTTTTTTCTATGGATGAAATAACATCCAAAATAAAGCCTTTAAAGGTGAGTTACTGTTTAGATAATGTGTTTGATCAAGTCACAGTACTCAGTTTTATGGATATGGGCAGGAAATTTAGGAAAAATAGGGGAAGGAAAGTCAAAATTGAGATTAAAAAGTCATATTTTAAAAAAAAATAATTAAAAAAAGTTATAAATATGAGATAAAAATCCATAATTTTAAGAGAAAGAGTCAAAGTTGTGACATAAAATGTTAAAATTGTGAAATAAAAAGTAAAAATTGATAGATAAAAATATGATATAATAATATAATATAATATATAAAGTCACAGTTCCTCTCCTCCACTGATTTTTCCCTCGGAAGCCACTTATTTTTTCACTACTGTTACATTTGTTTAGTTTGAAAAAGTAATAAGTATATTCTGAGAATGTCAAGAGTATAAAGTACAGATATTTATATAAATGTAAAGAGTATAAAGTACAGATATTTATGTAAAAATGTAGGGAGTAAAAAATAAAATAAAAATAAAGTACATGATACTTAAAAAATCTACTTAAGTACAGTAATGAAGTACTTAATTACTCCCCTCCTCTGAATGCAACAGTTTTTTCAGATACATTTTTGAAATTAATTTCAATTTATTTTCTTATTTTTTAATGGAATGTTCTTTGTGATGGACAGCATTTTTTGGTTAACTTTTTAATGCATGACTTATGATACCCTTAGTCAAGACATTTTCCTGAATTTTTTTTTTTATTTCTCTTTAGGTACAAAAAAGTAATCTGACTGAGATTTTTTTTTTTTCATTTTTAAGAAGTTATGTAAATGTCCACTCACTCAGACATTTAACTTTTCAAAGCAAAGAAACACCTAATATTAGAAAGTAATATGGAAAACTGCATTAAGAACAGTTTTAATGCTGTTTTCCCACACTTTAAGATACTCTAATACTAGTATTATTCACTCCATAGAGATAATAAGGAAACTAAAATGTTTTGTTTGTTGATGTCCGCTAAAACATGTCACTGCAGATCAGGTTTATCAAGAACAGCCTGGTGACAGTAACAGAACTAGAGTGTATGAGATGATGCATAAGTGGCTGATATGGAAGTAAAACAACAAAACACCATGAATATACAAAAGAACAACTGTCCAAGAACTGTCCACTGGAGTGAACTGTATGAATGAAAGAATTAAGTTGACATCACAAAACCTACCTTTTTAGCTTAGTTTTTAATTAAATACTTACTTTTAACATGATTTTATTCAGCTGTTTTTTAAATCTATATTAATTATTGTTATTATTATTATTATTATTTAGTTGGGGTTTTTTTAACTGTACCTGCAACTATGGGATAATGGAGGAGGAGGGGGGGAGCGGGGTGATGTAAAGCACCTTTTGCTACATGCACCATGTATGAAAAGTTCTAAGTTCTATATTAAGTTTGGTTGATTGATTGACCTCCAGTGTCACTCCCACTGGTGTATGAATGTTAGGTGGTGATCAGAGGGACTGTAGATGATAAATAACAGCCACACTGTTATTTAGTTGTCAGTCAGACTGACCCAGGACAACTGTGGATACATATGTAGTTGACCACCATCAGAGTGAGAATGTGAGAGTGAATGAATAATGGGTCACTAATGTAAAGTGCTTTGAGTGGCCAAAAAGGCACTATATAAATCCAACAGAAGATTATTATTATTATTATTATTATTATTATTATTATTATTATTATTATTATTATTATTATTATTATTATTATTATTATTATTATTATTATTATTATTATTATTAGTAGTAGTAGTATTATTAGTATTATTATTATTATTATTATTATGTCCTGTACAGTGGACAAAAAGCATTGCTGGGTCTGAGGAGCAGCAGAAGTGGACTGGGCCCACTGTGTCATCCACTCAGACATTCCTTCACATCCACCCACATTATATAGTCAGTCATTAACCTGAACAGTGGAACCACATCTACAGCTTGTTTCCTCCTCCGTTGCAAAGCTTGACATTTTCCACATTTAAATGCAGTGCCAAGCTCCTGGTAGAGACGGTAAAGTCCAGATAAGGAGAGCAGTGACGGAGCAGCAGTAGGTCAAACAGGACACACACTCACCTGCTGAGGTAGATGAACATCAGTGGGATAATCCTAAAGAGGAGAGAGGCCGCACATCACCACACTTCATTTCCACAGTGTGTCAAAGCTCCGTCCACACTCTCTGCTTCCCACTTCTCTTCTGCTGTTTGGGTCCTTCTTCCCATATCTTGTGAGTGTTCTGTTTTTCTTTTTTTTTTTCTGACTGTTGCTCAGTCCCGCCTCTTTGCTGCCTCACACCCTCCTTCTCTTCCTCCTTCTCTTCCTCCTCCTCCTCCTCTTCTTCTATTTCTCTTTGCTTCTCGTCAGACCAGTCAGACCAGTCAGGTTGCAGCGAGCCAGTCTGAGTGTGTGACATGTAGATAATCAGGCCATTTACGGACTAAAGACTGCTGTGTTTGTTTGATAAATATGCTATAAATAATTATACAGTACAGAGGTTTAAAGGATTTGTCGATATTTAACCACACAAATACACCTGAAATCTATCAAACTGTTTGCATTAACTTAAGTTGTTTGTACTGCACACATTAGGCAATATCCAAGTCAGTGTCTGCTCCAAACAAAAGTCTACACAAAAGTTTGGACTATAAATATATTTAGAAAGTATTATATAACTTGATGATAAAGGATACTTGAGTGAAAAAAATTTAAATATATTTTTTTAAATAATAAAATGATAATAAAATGAAAATTAATAAAAAATAAAAATAAAATGAAATGAAATTAATAATTATCAATAGAACCCCCCCAGCCCCCCCCCCCCCCAAAAAAAGCCAGATATCAACCAGTAAAATGAAGGAAAAATGGCCAAAACAATAAAACAATAAATAATAATGAAGAAAACATTGTAAAATATAATCAGTGAACAATAAGTAACAATATAAACCAAATAAGCATTAAAATAAACAAAAGAATGAAACTTAAAAGAAATTTTAAAAATTAACAAACAAAATAAATAGTTTTAAAGAAAAATTAACAACATCCTTAATACAATGAAGAAAATAACTAAAAAAAAGCAAGCAAAATAACAAAAAAATTAACAAAATAAGACCAAAATAAGGAGTGCAATAAACAAGCATCAAAATGAGCAGATAATTAAGAAAATAACCAATAAAATGAACAAAATAAGCAAACAAAAAACAAATGATTGATATATTTTTTAACAAATGTCAGTAAAATAAAGGCCAAGGTAAAGAGCAAGGAGGAAAAAACAACTAAACAAAAATAATATGAGCAAAACTGAAAAATAAGGTAACAGCATTTATGTCCAAAAATTAACAAAATAATCAAAACATAAATGAAAATAAACTAATCTCCAAGTCTGTATCTTTTAGGCTGATATAAATATATAAGTTTTTCATTAAAACATCTTGAACTGACACAGAAATTCACTTTTTTCTTCATACTGACTATATTCAAAAGAAAAAGGAAGGACATGAGGGGAGGGTCATCTGTTTTAATGTAACCTTACACTTTAAAACTCCTTTTACATCATGTGGAAAAACTAGTTGGACCCACTTTATTTGTGTGGTTTCAGCAACAACACTTATTTAATGAGAGTCAGGTGTTCTGTATTCACTTCTCTTTGTTTTTTTCGGGTTAATTAACACCCAGAAACCTAAACGAATGCCAACAAAACAAGAACCTCCCATTTAAAGAACTTTAAAACCACTCTTTCTATCAGTACATGTAAATAAATCAGTTAAAAGGCAGTTTTTCATCATTATCAGAGGATGTTCAACCCATGTATGACAGTGGTTGTGGATGGTTTTTAGCTGAAATTCACCTTTTCATCAGTTTTCTGTATTAGTTTTTAGGAGATAAAGAACAGAAGCAGAGCTAAAAAGTCAACTTAAGAATGAAAAGAGTCATATAAAAAAATATGTTGTGTTACCAGGCACAACAAACCTGCCCTTTTACAAGCTTTTTATCTGATTTAACTTCTCTTATCACTGCAAAAACACATTTTGGTGACTGTGGCTTGACTACTGACCTACATTCACCAAAATGTAATGTTATGTGCAAAAGTTCATTTAAGTTATATGCAAAACTGAGCATACAGGAGTGAAAAGGAAATCCTTGATTTGCCCTATTTCTTATCATAATAAAAACACATTTTTGGTGACTGTGACCTTTGACCTACAATGACCAAACTTTAATGGAATCTATTCTGGATCACCTCACACCTTTACTGAAAATGTCATGGAAATTGGTCCAGAATTTTTGCATAATGTTGCTGACAAACAGACAAACAAACAGGCGGATAGATGGATGGACAGCCACCCCCCCCACCCCAAAAGAAACCAAACCAAACACAATACCTCTCTCACCTTTCAGGGTGTGGGCTCAAACAGAGGTTCTCTGACACATTGTTGAAAACCCACATTTACCTCAGTATTTGCGTTGACTTTGGGAACAATTAAAAGGCCAGTGGCAGAGGACCTGAGGGTCCAGCAGGGGTCTTAAAGTAAAAGCAGATCAGGAAACACCATTTATACATTTAAAAACCATTAAAAGGATCTTAAAATCAATTCTGAAAAACACAGGGAACCAATGACATGAATCATAGGTTATCATCTCGTCATCTGAACCCACTTTATCCTCACTAGGGTCACGGGGGTCACTGGGGGCCTAATCCAGCTACAATGGGTGAAGGCGGGGTACACCCTGTATGAGTCTCCAGTTCATCTCAGGGCTGAACATATATAGACAAACAATCACTCTCACATTCACACCTATGGATAATTAGGTTAACCAATTAACCTATCAGTGCATGTGTTTGGATGGTGGAGAAAACCCACAGAGACACAGGGAGAACATGCGAACTCCACACAGAAAGGTCTGGTGTCATAGGTTATAGGTTTGGAAAAGATCATTTGGAAGTCATTAGAGCTTCTGTGTGTTGTAAGGACTTTGGCTTATACTTCATAATGGGTTATTAGTGTGCAAATAATTAACAGAATTAAGACAAACCTTCATTCTAAAGTGACTGCGGCTAGTTCATCGTCATCATTTACAGTACCTCCACCATGAGAGTATGTTTTTAATACATTCTCATATAGTTATATTTATTGTTATTATTACATTGATATTCATATAAAATAATCATGTCTATATAGAGATCTTAGGGAATAAAGATTGGAGGTACGAGTATATACGTTGTTACTTCTTCCTACTCTTTTTTGAGCATATTTCATTTAATGTATTATGTGTGTATATATTTTTTTCCTTTTGCTTACCAATCAACCCTTTGTGTATCACTATTGATGTTTTGTGGTTTGATTTGTATTGATTTCATTTTCTCCATGTTCAAAATAAAGATTTCAATCAAACAAAACCTCAACAGCCTGTGTTTCTGGGCATTACTAGTGCTACGATCGGTCACATGTTGGGAGGGTTACGGGGTATGTTGGACACTTTCTGCCTGTGTGACTCTTTATATGTGATACGAATCAACAAAACAGATCAACCCCGACAGTGGAAAATTCCAGCGTCAGTAGTGTCACCAGTGCAGTAGATATCAGCGCCTGACACATACCTGTCATTCTTCTGCTGTTCCTTTGTCACTTTATGGCTTCAACAGCTTCCCTGACAAGAAAAGCTACTCCTATGCCCTTTTCTTTCGGCACATTTGATATGTTTCAGATTCAGAGTGTATGCGTACAGTTCTTTTCAGTGCAAAAACTGAAATAATACTGTAACACCTTCAAATGTTGCAGGTTAACTCACACACAGGAGGGTTTGGTTTGGTTGGTTCTTCCTGAAACACAGTGATGTGTCGACCTGAATGGAAGAAAATCACAATGAGGACAGGAATTTGTTTTTATTGGCTCTGCAGATCATACTCAGGTGGAACACTTGTTATCTCAGGAACGTCTGTGGTGTGGCTTTTACATAAGGCACTTTCGGACAGAAAAAGGTCAGATTGGAGGATAAGAGGGAGTCATGTTTTAATGGTCTTAGCCAGAGATGGTCAAAGGTGAAGTAGAAGTACAGTTACTGGTGTGACAAAATACTCTGGTAAAAGTAGAAGTACTGATTCAACTCCTCTACTTAAGTAAAAGTTAAAAAAAAAAAAAAAAAAAGTTCAACTGCCCAATTGTAATAAAGTAAAAAAAAAATTTTTTTTTTTTTTTTTGTCGTGAATGGAATAATACTTATTGAACCAAGAAAAATCTGAAAAGTTTCAAAAGTGTCTAAAATAAATCCTTTAAAAGTGAGTTAGTGTGAAGATAATGTGATTGATCAGGTCACGCAGTTACTCAGTTTTGGGGAAATGGGCTGGAAATTTAGGAATTTTTTTTTTTTTAAATCACAATTGAGATAAAAAAAAAGTCATCGTAAAATAAAAAAAAAAAGTTATATAAAGATCTAAACAAAAATGGATAATTTTAAGAGAAAAAGTCAACATTGTGAGATAAAATGTTAAAATTGGGAAATTAAAAGTCAAAATTGTGACATAATAGTCATATAACTACAGTATAATATATAAAGTCACAGTTTTTCTTCACTGATTTTCCCTTTGAAGTGACTTATTTTTCATACTGTCACATCTGTTTAGTTTGAAAAAGTAACGAGTCCATTCTGAGAATGTAAAGAGTATCAAGTACAGATATTTATATGAAGATGTAGGGAGTAAAAGTAAAAATAAGATACCTAAAAAAAAAATCTACTTAAGTTCAGTAACAAAGTACTTTTACTTAATGACTTTAGCCCTGTTTATTTATCAGATCTGCTTTTAACATACGACCCTTCTGGTACCCTCAGGTCTTCAGGTAGTAGAAGCTTTTAACCAGTGTGGACTTACCCCTCCATATTTGGGGGGGGTGGGGGTGGGGGGGTGGTACTACTCCTTCACTTCTTCTATGACCATCATGGTCCACTAACGTATCAAATGTGATTTGTTTGAATGAAGAGAAAGTTATTATCAAAAGAAGAGCAGAAGTATCTGTGAGCTTTTAAAGTAATTCATCATGGACATAACAAGATGTGACAGGTACATTTTTGATCTTTGTGTGAGCGTAACGACGACTGATACTGAAAGGGCACAGATCAGGTGAAGATATGTCAGACACTGTAGTTTAATGAATCCCTTTGAGGATCAGATGAAAGCTATGACCATGTGTTAATGAGTCTTATAATTGACCTCTGTCGGGTAATTTATGTTTTTGATTTCATTCATTTTAAATAACATCACATAATAACAAATAGCCCATAAAGCAGATGTGCATCTCAGTCTTTCAGTTACTTGTGTGCAGAGATTCTTATCTGTTAAATGACATGTGTTGCTCTTCATCAGGATATGACCTACAGACCCCACCCCTCACACACTTCATCTAGTAAATGGGAAGATTTTTAAAAAATTCATACAAAATTTGAACTTTGACTTCATGTTTCCAAAATGTAAATGAGAAGCACTTATGAGCAAACAGTAACATAAACTTCTCTCAATCCTAGAGTTGAATAGATGTAAAATTTCACTTTTAAACCTATTTTATTTGATCTCTTCTAAAAAGTAAAACATTATCCTTCACTGTCTCATATCCTTATCTTCTCCTGTAGATAATTTGTGTGTTGTGAAAAGAAAAAAAACCTTATTCACTACTTGCATTAATCCCATGTTCCTTCCTAGTCTTTCTAATACAATACCAGCTGTGATATTATACAGTTTTGTTGAATCAGATAAGAGTGTCTAAATATAACCTGTTCCAGAGCAGTGAGCCGACAAAACCACCATAATAAATGTTTCATTCGCACATCTTCCAAAACAAGTCGCAGTAAAACTTTTATTGCGGTAGAAAAATGAACAGAAACAAGATAGGGAGGCTCACAAGTACAACTGACACCCATTGTTTAGGTATTAGTCTTAGTGGGGACTCCTAAGGCGAAGTCTATGTAAAGTATATGATGAACAAAGGCCTCTATTCAAAACCTTCAGGTGGGATTTAAGAGTACCTGAAAACCAAACTAATGAGATGCAAAACCACCCAATGACTCTGCATTCAAGTGTGTATTCCTGCAGAAGGTGCCTCTTTGTTATTGTGATTGTTCCGGTTTATGATTAAACTGGAGGTTTTGACCCACTTCTCTCTCGTTCCCATGTGTTAGATATTGAAATCAGCTTGTCTTGTGCTGATTTCCAGGCTTGGTCCACATTTTTCTTTACACCACAACAGAAAACAGAAGGTTGAAACACGCAACTGCATCTGTCACCGAACAACTACATTCTCAATTATTTTCTATTATTTCACTTTTAAAAAGTCTATTTTGGATCATTTCTGCAGTCTCTCTGCTGAGCTGCTGCTCTGGTTTCAACCCAGCTCCTCTTTGGTTTTGCCCTGTTTCCGGGGCATCTTCTTGCTGCTGCTGTCCTCCAACTCTTTGCTTTTATAGTAGTGAGGAGCCACTTCCAGAAGCCAGCCGCTGTCGATCTCTATCACCTGTAGGGCCACAAATGAATAAACAAATATCATAGAAGATTTAGATGAGATCAGTGGGGTGTGGTTAAATATTGAACAGGAAAAAGCTCAGACTTCCTCATTAGTTTGCTGTCTCATCCTTACAAGCAGTTTATGGAGCTAATAATAAATGTTGTGATATAAATTTACCATGTTTTATTTTCCACCAATAGGACTGATTCACTGGCAGACTTATGATTTGCACTGTAGATGCTTTAATCCAGATACATCACAAATCACTGTTTAACTTTTGAACAGGATAAAATTAAGATGTACTGGTTTCATTACTATATATACTATATTAAATGGTGGTTTAAGTAAAGTAAAATGCCACTGAAGGCCTAGATGTGAAATATACAGCCCACCACTGCAATATACTGACATAAGCTGACAAAGTAAATATTGATCTATATTAAGAACAAATGTAGCTAAATTTGATCATCATAGTATAATAGTAAGGAAAACCCTGTGATATTAAAGGGGGCCTATCATGCAAAATGCACTTTTTAATGTTCTTCCAACACAAGTATGTGTTATCTGTGCGTGAGGAGACCCTTAAATCATGAACAGAAACCAGATGAACTGGACCCAAATGCACACCGAGACTGTTAATGGACCAGGACTTGAAGGCACCAGGGCTGTAAAACTCAGCACTCGGTCCATTTTGATTCTCTACAGCTGAATTTATTTTTCATCGGTGTCTCTGTCTTTTTCTCTCTGCCTTAACTTTTTCAGGTTCCATTTCTTTGTCTTCTTCCTCTTGGTAGAATGCAGAAGAGAGGGGCGGAGTCAGCTGTGGCTCATTTGCATCAAAGCATGAGGCACTAAAAGCACGTGTTTTAAAAAGGGCTGTTTCTCCAGGTTGAAGAAGCTGCTGTATCTCTACATCATTGTGGTATTTTGACCAAAGCATGTGACAGACAGGTCACTGAGACACCAGGGTACTGTGTTCACTAGTGGAAAACAGATATGACGTGATATGCCCCCCCCCCCCTTTAATGTTTAGGTTTTGGCTTTTGGCTCATGGTGCATGTATCTGAATTATCACTGAACAAGAGGCTGACAGTACTTGTCTGAATTATCTTTTCTGAGATGTGACAAAAACCAAGGTCTGCTTGGTCCTGACCTGTCTCATGAACTCCTTGGTGGTGAAGACCAGCTCGTGGTAGATGATCCAGCGGGGCTGCTCCTCGAACAGAGAGCTGTTTGGGTGAACGTAGACTGTCTGCTGGTGCTTCACTGTCTTGTATCCACCTTTGCTCAGTCTCGCTGTGTGGTAGAAGTATCCTGCAGTCACCGCCTGACATCAGGACGAGAGAGAACAAACTTTCACCCACAATGAACCAATGAGAACAGCAGTTATAAGACAGAAGAACCATGCAGGTAAAGAGTGATAGTATACAAATATGTGGAAAGAACTGCTTTGCATCATGTTTTTTCACAACATTTAAACACAATTTCTTATTTAACCATTCATCTACTGATTCATCTCTGAGTCTGATAATCCACACACTGACACAACGAACTGGAGCGTCAAACTAAATGTTACTGATGAACGCTGATGAACCTGTTCTTGTATCAGTGTTTGTTTTCTATCGAGCAGGAAGTACACCTCACACTATAACAGTTCCTGGTAACTGATATACTAAGAAAAACAAGTACACACATTATGACCAAATGAAAATAAATATCATGATTTTCAAACAGTTTCCACAGTGAAGATTTTTACAAAGTCCAGTTTGTGTTTTTTTTTTTTTGTTTTTTTTTTATTTACCTCTTAGTTTTTTTTTTCTCCTTCACTGTTCTCACTATATTTTTATCTGTATTGCTCAGCATCATGTATCTGCTTTGAAACATCTTTTTTTTTCTCCAGTCTTTCTTGCTTTCGTTTGTATATGTGAAATTGCAATAAGGTGGGCATAAAAAGCTTCGACTTCAGCCCAAAGCCTTTTTGGTCAGTTTTACTTTTTGTATACCTGCATCTGTCACTAATTGTTTGTTTTTTGACCGAGACGAAGAAAGCAAACAAACAAACAAATACACACATTTTTTTATACATATAGAAAATACATTAATACGTTGCATCATGAACTTTTTAAAAAGTTAAAAACAAAAAAAAATAGAGGAATAAAATATCTGTTTCCAGTGTGGACAGGACACTCTCCTCACTCTTCCTGAAAGAAGGAAAAGGCTTCAAACTGAAGATAGAAACGGGCATGTCCACATACTTCTGTCCATATAGGTCAATATTTCAACACTAATAGATACTGTAAGTAGGTGCCTTGCCCAAGAACTTAATAAACAAAAAATGCTGCTAAGCTCCAGAGCAAACACAGAATTGAACTGTTCACACCTGCAGTGATGTAGACAGGAGGAGTAGGGTGTGTTCACAAAACTTAAACTTAAAGGGACAGCATGACACATATGACACATATGACATGAATGACATTGAAATCCAGACTTCAACTCTCACCCTTATGCCATGTGGCGGGAAAGACAACCTTGATTTTCCCACCCCCTTTTTAAATAACTCATTTTGTACTGTGCATATGTTACAATTATCATCTCTCTTCATCTAACAACGGAAAACAACATTCCAATACTGTATTTACTAACAGTTTGTTCAGATATTAGGCCTTATTTTGTCTTATGTGAAGAGGTTTTGTCATGGTTGTCCTGTTTTGTGGCTGCAGATATGTGTAAGAGAACAAACGCCCTGCTTATCTCGAGTGGTTTAGGGGTGCGTTCAAAATAACACACACGTATACAAACCCAGATATGACAAATCTGATCACGCAGTAGATAAGATGACCTACACTGGTCTGCAGGTTTTTTTCATGCTAAATCTAGGTTTTTTTGTTGAGCGTTAATATTCTGTTCCTTTGATGGACATTTAAAGGCAGCTGTTTAACACATACACTGTACCTGTGGATAATAGACGATGCATTAAAACTGCCATGACTGGCATAAACTAAATATAAAATGTAATCCCACTTCTGTACCACACACTCCATTTCATTAACCCGGTTGCCTGAGTTCTTGTTGAAATGTTCTCCTGAGGAAACACTCATTACCTCCGGCTGCAGTCCAAACATTAGCGTGTGTGCTGCGGCTGCTTTTATACCTGTGCTGTGGGCGTCAACCTTAGCTTGCTGTGGCTCTAGTGTTATTAGTTCAGTGCAGTGCTACTTAATTATAATTGACTGTTCTTATGTTTGTCAAGACATGGACAAATGGATTCTATCAAAATGGTATAGAACATAGGAAGTGAAACCATAGACTGTTTTGTGGAGAAGGGGTGGAATTAAGTTTGACTTCTTCCCACTCCTTTTCCAATATACAAATTAAGCAATGTTTTGTTTTTCATGTACATGTTCTTTTTTGTTTGTTTTTTTGTCTTATTTTCACTAGTGGGGACAGAATGGGATTGTATTATTTGTTGCATATTCAAAACAAATTGAGCTGAACTGAGCATGTCACATAGTTCTATTGAAGAAAAGGTGCATCATGATGTACATCTTCATCATATTAATCACCCAAAAAACCCTGTCCTGTTTAACCTCCAATATAAAGACTATAACATTTGTAATTTAACCATGAACCCATAAGTGTATGGCTACTGTCTTTTCACTTGCCTTTTATTACACTGTGGCTAACGTGAAATGTCCATGACTGGTTGGGCTTTGTCGAAACATTCATAAGTCGAAGCATTCACAAAAACTTTCTTTGCTATAAAACTTGAGCGCTTTTCAAAAATATGGAAAATGAGTAAATCTGATATTTTGTGAGAGCAACATAAGCCACAGGGCCAGTGAGAGGCAGCATGACGCACCCTGCTCATGAATGGCTGTCGCAGGATTCATTTTAACTGCTTTTATTCATGTCCTCTTCTTTTGTTATGATTTTGTATCTCTATGTTCCAAAACAGTGTCAGTTTCAGCTAAATACAAAGCTGCAGACACCCATACAACATCCAAATCATGAATGAACAGCTCTGACTGCAGGTATAGACATCCACAGAACATAACTTCTGCTTCATTGACATTATCTGTTAAACATCTGTGGTTTAATAACTACTGTACCTTATAGGTTGACAGTGCAGGTTTACAGCGCATTACATATCCTGATATTTGAATTACAACAGGTTTAGCGCCTGAAGGAGGGTTTTTTTTTACATGTGCTCAAGAAGAACTAGAAAAGCACTGAGAGCGCAAACCTCCGCCAAGGCAGACCTCCACCCTTCAAATGAAGAGAGGTCCGCCAAGGAGGTTATGTTTTCGCTGGAGATTGTCTGTCTATCAGCAACATTACTCAAAATGTTGGTAACATTTTCAGGTTGTATTGAGAGTGTTACAAGGAACAAATGATAACAATTTTGGTGATGATCCAGAAGAGATCCTGGAGTCTGGATCACTTAAACTTTACATTGCGGTAAATGGAGAATACATTTCAAAATGATCCAGAAACCAGGATCTCTTCCGGATCATCACCAAAAATGTTATCATTTGTTCCTTGTGACACTCCCAACACATCCTGACACATTTTTATCAAAATGTATAACTTTTTGAGTAATGTTGCTGATAGACAGACAGACAAAAACTCCAGCGAAAACATAACCTCCTTTAGTTTTGTGTTGAAAAACAGTGGATGGTCACTGAAACATGAAAGATTCGGTTTCAAGCCACAACCACAGTTTTGAAACAAACTAAATTCATCTCCAATTTTGGTTCCTTTTCTTCATCACAAAGAGAACCATTTATAAGTGACACAGTCCCTTTGTGTTTTACAAATGACCAACAGAGACCTCAGTTTGGAAAAGATTTTGGATTGCAATATTCTGAGAGGGAATTTAAAATGTTTTGCTCGGTGACACTAAAAAAAAAAGTCAAACAGCAACTTTCCTGAAACTACAGAACAGGATATGAAGCAACATCTAACTATGGAAGAGACGATGTTAATATTTGGTTTGATTCAGACAAAAGAGAGGTGAATAAACAGAGTTCAGCTCATGTTTCAGAAACAAATATGTAATACCAGTTAGGCTTTACAACTCAAGATATAGATTTTTAGGGAAAGTAAAAGTGTTGGACAGTCATTCTGATGTCTAGTTCTATAGATATGTTATGTGGGATGGCCATGGCTCAGTTGGGAGAGCGGGTCGTCCATTGACCGAAGGGTTGGCGGTTCGATTCCCGCTCTGTCCTAGTCAGTCCGTTGTGTCCTTGGGCAAGACACTTTACCCTCCTTGCCTCCAGTGTCACTAACTGTATGAATGCGTATGAATGTTCGGTGGTGGTCAGAGGGGCCGTAGGCGCGAAATGGCAGCCACGCTTCTGTCAGTCTGCCCCAGGGCAACTGTGACTACATATGTAGTTTACCACCACCAGAGGGAGCATGTGAGAGTGAATGAATAATGGAAAACTAATGTAAAGTGCTTTGGGTGCCTTGAAAAGCGCTATAGAAATCTAATCCATTATTATTATTATTATTTGACTGAGAAGTACACTTACATTAAAAATGTTCTTTCATTATCTGAGGCAAATGTATTAATGTCAGTGAACTTATAAAGGTATTAAAAGTGGAAGTTTTTGAGGGTAACACAAACCTTTCGGATGGGAACACAGTCCCCCTGAGCGCTGACCACCTCCACCTCAATGCGGTCCATCAGACCCTCCAGCTGGTCTCTGACGTCTCGCGCTCTCCTCATTGAACGGAACTGGATGAAGTTTTCATAGCACCACTGTGTAGAGTATCCACTCTCCACCCACTGGAGGAGAAAGACATGCATGAAAGGCATGACTGCTGGTTTGGATTTCAAAGATTACCGTTTAACTGTTTTGACTATCATTAACAGAGCACCTGCATTTTCTACTATAGAAAGTTTTACTTTGCTAATCCATTTTTATACACTTAGAAACATCATAGGGACAAGCAGATGGTTTAATTTAAGAAGTAGGTTTCATCAAATTAAATCAGACAGTAGTTGTATACAAATTACATGCACACAAAAACAAATTTAATGGAAGTTATTTTATTCTTTGGTTTCCACACAACTTAATTCAGGAAAATTAAGTGGCTATAGACTGAGATTTTTTTTAATCACTCAATTTTAAGAATTTCCAAGGTTAAATAGTAAATGAACTGCACTAATACAGTGCTTTTCCACCTTCATGGTTCTCAAAGTTCTTTACATTAGCCTCACACACACACACACACACACACACACACGCGCACACACGCACACACGCACACACACACCAGCAGGCAGCTACTGCCATGCAGGGTTCTGCCAGACCTACTCGGAGCCTAAGTCAGGGTTCAGTGTCTTAACTGAGTACACTTTGACATGTGGACAGCCAGAGCTGGGACACAAAGTGCCAACCCATCAGTCATCAACGACCCGCTCCACCAACTGAGCCACAGCTGGCCTAAAAAACATATTTTCTGAAACCCGAGAAGTAAATACCTTACTCTGAAACTCCTAAGAGGGAATGATTGAGTCCAGAACAACTGGATAGCTACATACTACAATTCTGACGTTTTCAGTGTATCCCTGTAGATAAATTCCAGAGTCAAAAGTCATACATTTGTAACTTGAAATATCTGCATTTATAAATATCTGAGATTACACATTGTTATTGGTGTGAAGATTTCTTTGTTCAAGTCTGCTTTAGAATATCCTACATCATTATATTCAGTATTCAAATATTACACTATGTCCCGTATTTTCTGCATGAGAAGGTGCACTGTCAATGAATGGTTTGTTTTTTAGGGTTTTTCACATATAAGGTGCACTGGACTATAAGGCACATTAAGTGAAGTCAAAATCATGACATAAAAACTCAAAATCATGAGATAAATCAACAAAAATAATGAGATAAAAAGTCAAAATTTATGAGATAAACTCAAAATTCCAAGTCACTAAGCACTACCAGAATTGATCCATATATAAGGCACTCTGGATTATAAGGCACACTGTCGTTTTTTGGAGAAAATTTAAGTCTTAAGTGTGCCTTATAGTCCGTAAAATACGGTACAAAACAAAACAGTGTAGATTTAAACATCTGACTTTCCTTCACAGTTTTAACGTTTCCCATCAACTCTTTTTTGTATGCAGAGAAAATGTAGTCTGGTTTCAACAGAGTAGTAAAAGGTAAAGTAAAAGGTTCCCATGTGAATGTGCAAAACAGCCTGCAAATAAATGAAATAACGCAATAAACCTGAAAATGCACATGGAGTACACCTGCACAATTCCTGTATTAATTACACACTACAAAGGTATTTCAGTATAAACTTATCAGAGGGTGTCTTATCAAAACGTGTTCAGTTGATATTATTTATCTATATGGCCTTATATGGCAGTTGAACTGGTGCAAGTATATTGTTGCTCTACCTGGGTGTAGACATTGAGTAGCACCAGGTGATCTCCTCCTGGTACAACAAAGTTCATCCTGGCGTTGTCAGCGTGGACCACTTTGTCTTTGGGCCGGTAGAAAATGGAGTTGTTGACTGACAGCATGGCCGCTATTGTCAGCACTTCTTCTGAACACTTGTACCTGGAAATTATCAACAAAAAAGGATAAACTATAAAGAAAAAAGGTGGAGGATGAAGGGAACTGAACCTGTAACCCCTTTTTTTTCTTTTGAAGGTTTAATAATCTGCTGAGGAACTTTCTGTCTAAAGGTATATTTATGCTCAACACAAAAGGGTTAATGGGAGTCATGCAGTCAATGCAGATTTAATATGTTGTCTTTCATCTGCCAGAATTACTGATGAGCTGCAAACCATAGCTGGAAGGACTCATCTGTAGGATGAAGAGCCACACCTCACAACAGAAAAAACTGAAAACTGGAAATATTTGAAAGATTTTAACTCACTCAGTTTTGAAACTCTGAGCATGTGTTGGAAAAATACTGTAATTACAGTAAGTGCAGCTGTTCTAACAGAGGGAAACTCATATAAAAAGCATTATTATTATTATTATTATTATTGTATTGATTATTGTTGCATTCTGCACATGTTCAAAATAAATCATTCAAATCAAATCAAATCAATATTTGTGGATTCTACTTTCTGAGCCCATTAAAACATTGTGTAAGCCTTTAAAACTTAGTCTTAATCTTGCACAATATTTTATTACATGTCAAGCTTTCAGACACTGAGCTTCAAATGTTCAAAGACTTCTTTTACCTGGTATTCATTCCAGTCTTACTGATTAAAATAATGGGAAATAATAATTAGTTATTACTTGTTTCAACTATTTAAGTCATTTGTCATTTTGATTGAAGGTGGTAGGAGTGATGAGGAATGACACTAGGCCTGCAGGTTCTGATATTAACCTAATTTTCTGGCCATTTTTAGAAATTAAATCCCTTTTAGTTTTTATTATTATTAATATATTTTTTTTTTTTGGTGCTGAAAAATGTTTCCAGAAGACGTCGATGTGACCTTATTTTTACATTTCGTTTTAACATTTAGAGATTTAACAATTCCTACAGATAACAATTACAAATATAACCATTCTAAAACGTCATAGAAGTGAGGTTACATGTTTTTTTGCCCTTTATTTGATAATGGATAGAACTAGGGTCTCTGTGGCTGCAAATCCTTGACAACAAGTTCACATCTAGACTTACTATAGAATACACAATAACTATGAAGCAGTCATTGTATTTTATACTTAATAATAAACAAAAGTTGATTGGAAGTCTGTATGGTTTACAGCACATTTAATATTCACAAGACAATGATCTGCCTGTTTCTATTACTTCCTCAATAGTTTTCCTGATGCGCTGTCTCTATCTGCATCACACACTAGCATCTACAAATATAACACAGACTTACTGCTCAGAGGCCAGGATCATTTTACTCAGCATGGGGTCCACCGGCAGCTCAGCCATCCTGCGACCCAACTGAATCCAAAAACACACAAACAACATTTAAACATTGGCATTTTCCATTTTAAGCCATAAACCATGAGTCACCAGGCGGTTCCTGCATATTGACAGATTTGATCAAGGAAGTGAGTGTCAAACAGTTTAAATCATATTTAGGTATGTGTCTCGTGCAAATGTGCAAGTGAGGCGTGAAGACAAAGACAAACAAGCTATTAGTCCTCTGTAAAGGATGTTATCTACAAATCACAATGGTCAATGCTTTTTTGTGTTTTTAACTCAACAGAAGGGAGGAAGCATAGATTGATTCTGTTGCTTAGTCATTAGAAGTAAGTCATGGAGAGTGCCAAATGCTCTCAAGAGTTAACATCCAATAATAGGAAATCCGACTACAGTGATCTTCTATCAGCATTTGGTGTAATGCAGCACATATTGAAGCTTCAACAAAATAAGACAACAGGACTGAGACATCTTTCTCTTGTCCTTAAAGAGATTCTAGATTATTGAACTAACTAATTCACATGATTTTGTCAACTTTTTCTCCTTGTCTATAGAGTAAAATGATCAGTTCATTAATGGATAATAACAGTCATCATTAGTTATCATTATAATAAGCTGGAAAAAGAATATCTGTACATGTTAATGTATGACAGGTAAACTGAAGAAGGTAAAAGTCTAGGAAAACTATACACCTCTAATAATAACACATTTATAAAGCACTTTACATTTTTAGATAAAAACCTCAAAGTGCTACAGCAGAAGACAACGTAACCTCCGAGGAGCCAATGACGTTAAAAAACTACATGTGACATCACAACTGTAAGATTACAATATGACAATAACCAAGACACTGTGTGGGAACTTCTTTAGTCATTTCCACAGCTCGAAGAGATTCACAAGGTTCTTATTATGTCTTAAAAGTGAGTGAGTACCGTGTATGAACATTAAAACCTATTTCTGCTTGTTTTAATCCATCTCTCTTCAGTCTTTCTCCTCATCAAATCTTTTCCTAACTTATGGGAGACATTAAAGTGCTTCTAACCCTCCATGCAGAGCACAGTTTACCTTTGTGAGCTCCCCCATGTGGTTCAGTGCACCCAGAGCGTAGAGCTGCTCCAGAGCCAAAACCAGAGTCTCATGGGGAGGGGGGTCCATGAAGTCAAAGTGAATCAGATCATTAATACCTGCAGTAACAAAGATTAACCTTATGAAACAGAAAATGATGTATCAGAGGAATATGGACAGGTAGATTTAACTCTATTATTAAACTGACAGGTAAAGGTAAAGCTTTAATGAGTATGATTCCATTTCTCCCACCTAAACTTTTGAGCAGAAGTACTACATTTCCCAAGTTGGTCCTCTGAATCTCAGGCACTGTGGTTTCCTCCATCTCATGTTTGAAGGCCCAGGCTGTGTAAAGACGGAAACATTTCCCAGCAGCCACTCTGCCTGCACGGCCTGCTCTCTGATTGGCTGAAGCCTGGATGGACAATGAAATCACACTGATGTTATTAATGCTGCCTTACAATATGTGTAGAGTCATCAGAACAAACCACCTTTGAGTCTCTCCTCCTCTATTTGGACCACCTTTAATAAGCCTGTTAGGTCTATTCTGGACTGGATTCCACCTCAATCAATTTTAGACTGTCTCCTGTTTATAATATATACACACTTTCACTAATGACATAAATATAATAGATTACATGAGACTTATCACCTCAGGGGCATATGACTCAGCCAAACAATCAAGTGTCAGTTTACATCTATGTTTGTCCACACTCAGCACTGTTAAATAAATAACTTATACTGAGGTAGTGAATAAGTTGGTTATAATGCAGTTTTATGGGGTTTTTCATACATTATGTAGCAAAGCCATTTTGGAAAGCACCTCATGGAAAACTTCCAGACCTTTTGAGTTCATTAGTTTTGTTTTTAAACTTGTTTATTTTCATAGGACTTTCTTTTTTCACACTTTTATGAACTAATTTGAAAATAGTGAACTTTTCATTCATCTTAAATTTATTGGGCCCCACTTTTACAGACAGGTTTTCACCAAACCATTGGGAATGTGTTACTTGGCAACACTAGTAGTAGGTTCTGTGTAAAAGCTGTGACTCAGGGATTGAGAATGCAAATTGCTGTTGTTTACTTTTATTTAATGAGTTAGATTACAGTAAACATTTAATGACATAATGATTACCAAGAAACACTCGATAGTAGTTTCCGTGTGGCAGCTATGACTCAGCAAAATGCAAAACTATCCATTTCTATAATAATGTGTGATCTGACAGCAAGGTAAAATAGTGACATTTTTAGATGCACTATAGGTCAGTTTCTGTCTCAGTTCACGTCTGCTTCACCAAACAGGTGGTAACAGTGCCGACACTGGCTTCCTCTGGGTAATCCAGTGAGTATGTCTAATAAACAACCACACCTTAGACGTGACAACTGTGTAATTCTTTGTTCGGTGTTGTATTGACTTGTAGCTGTTTTAGTCAATGTGGCTATTCTTCAAGTTAAATGTTATGTCTGCATTGATTTGTTAAACTTTAACCCAATCAGAGAGCAGTTACCCGTGAGCAGGGTGTAACGATGAGTGACTCCATGCCGGTGCGAGCATTGTAGCTCTTCTGTTTGCAAAAGCCTGGGTCGATGACGTAGATAATACCATCAATGGTCAGGGAGGTTTCTGCAATGTTTGTAGCCACCACCACCTTGAATCCATTAGGAAAGTTACAGGGGATAAAGTGGGTAAGCAGAAGATATAGGAAACAGGACAAAAGGATTAAAGTTTTTAGAAAGATATTCTGTCACAGCATTGCTCAACAGCATCTCTGTTGAGAGTCAGTGACCTGCAGCAGCCTCTAATGGTGAATAATGGCACAAACATTTGATCTTGCGTGTCCTTTTCCAGCTATTCCAGTAAACCCTGATGCTTTTTTAATCAGCAAAAATCATAAATGATCCCACATGGGAGACTTATACAATGGCTGCTTACATGAAACAGTAGCTGCCTGCTGAACACTAAGCAGATCAGGTGTTGACTGTAAAAGGACACAAAAGAGATTTGACAAGAATTCAGTGAAAGTTGTCATTTCACCTTACGAGCCCCGGGGGGAGTTGGGTTAAAGATCTTCGCCTGCATATCAGAGGGTAAGTTGGCATAAATAGGCAGCACCAGGAGCTCTGCGATCTTGGATCCAAGTCGTCTGCATCGTTCCTGAAGTAACTCACAACAGGCCTCAATCTCCTCCTGTAAGATATACACAAAAACGGAGAAAAAAGAGTCAGAAGAAAACAAAGGCAATGGATATGAATGAACTGATACCAATGATTAGCTTTTGGGTACTGGCCAGTACAGAGTATTTAAATAGGAGGACGAAGCTGCAGCCGTTCATCAAGACTGCAGAGAGGGTCATTGGTTCTGACCTCCCTTCATTCGAGACCATATTCACATAGTGCAGCAGGAAAAAAGTGCAGAACATCCTCAGGGACACCCACCACCCAGCCCATGCTCGGTTTCAGTGGGTGGACTCGGACTACAACTTGAGACACCACAGGGCGGCGAGTATCAACACCCATGGGGCCTACAATTTTTTCCCAGCCGCTGTTAGCTCAGGACACCAGAGAAGGAAAACCTCTCTCTCACCCATCAACAGTATCATCATGCTCTTGACTACCTCATGCAACATTATGTGCAATGGTTGTGTGTGTGTGTGTAATAGAGGCTGACTTGGCAAATATGTATGTCACTAAAACAATAAAGAAAACATAAAAGACCAAACTTAAAAAATTCAGAAGACAAAAGAATTTTCATCAAGCTTCATGATTTTGCAGCATCCATGAACTTCATTGATGTGTTCATGTTTTTAAGAAAAGGTCTGGGTGAGTTCTATGAAATGACCCATCCCAGTTCTGGAGGATCCCTGTCTGATATAAAGTTTACCTGTCCGGTGAGGAACACCAGGATGTCCCCAGGGGCTTGAGTGACATGGATCTGCAGCACTGATACCACACACGCCTCTAGGTAGTCTGCTTCTGGAGCCTTGAAAACAAATCAAATTTAATCAAAACAATATCTAAGTCACTTTCTTTATCGACATAAAGTACATCAAATTCAAGCAAACCCCATTAACATGATTTGTCTGTGTAGAGAAATAGCTTGAGCCTCATCAATACACATTTCTTCTAAAGAACAAAACAGATCTACAGTATAATAATGAATGTCACTTCTGTAGTATTTGTTAACAATGGACAAAAACCAAATAATATACACTTAAACGTGGCTAAGCATTCAGTTCTAGTTCTTACTTTTGTGTAGAAGATGTCAACAGGGAACCTTCTGCCAGGGATCCTGAATACTGGAGCGTCATCAAAAAAGCAGGAGAAGCGCTCAGTGTCAAGGGTAGCACTGGCCACCAACACCTTCAGGTCAGGTCTAAACCTGGCGATGTCTTTAATCAGACCAAACAGGATGTCTGTGTGGAGGGTTCGCTCGTGTGCTTCGTCTATGATGATCACACTGGAGTCGAAGACAGACATAGGGATGAGAGACTATTAATTTTCTGAAAGCCATGATTACATTCCACAAGGTGAAGTCAATACATTCAAATAATGTTCAATAAAGTTTTTCTCCCAAAGGTGGATATAGAAAATACAAAAGACTACACTGACAAAATTTGTCAAAATTTACAGTTCACCTCCTAATCAGGTCCATTTTTAAAAGAACAGCACCACAAAAACTACTACTGGAAATAATAACAAGACTAACCTCAGGAAACAGCACAATTCAGTTATGAAAAAAATACAGAAAAAGAGAAAACTAATAGAAAACTTAAAAAATTTTAGTGTTTTGCAAATTCCACAAAAGGGAAATGCCTTCAGTATGAAAAAGAAGTATTTCTCACTTCATTCACTTTGAGTCACAAAAACAAAAAAGTGACTACTGGGTAATAATTAAAAATCATTTACTCCAGTTGTGATAGTGGTTGTGTACAGCATGTAGTTTGTCTTTCCCTTTTTGTGCTACCTGTAACTGGCCAGGTCCGGCTCAGTGAGAAACTCTCTGAGCAGCATGCCGTCTGTCATGTACTTGAGCACTGTCCTCTCTGATGTGCAGTCCTCAAAGCGAATACTGTACCCCACCTAGAAATGAAAAACAGAGCAGGTAGAAGAAACAAAACCTTGACCCACATTCAAAAACAACCATGACTCAACAGTGCATGTGTCCTAAAGATAAATGAATGTTGTCAGACTCACCTCATTACCGAGTTTTACGCTCACTTCCTCAGCCACTCTGGCAGCTACAGACATGGCTGCCACTCTGCGAGGCTGTGTGCACCCGATTTTCATTCCGTCTTTGGTGTAGCCCTGACAGATAAATGACAGGTTGAAAAGTCACATAAAACTAAATAATTTTCTTAGATATATTTAATCAGATCAGGTTGTCAGCTATAATTACATAATTTTCCACTGTTGTTTATAGATGTAAACTCTTACTTGTAAACTTAAATACGACTAAATATTAACAACAACTCATATGCAGACTTGTTGTGTTGTACTGTGTGTTAACAATGTGATGTTATTGGGGATACATTTTATGCAAGAAACTTCAAACACAGTCTGTCAGAATACCTAACAAATACAAACACCTGGAGTGTTTTCTCCCTCTGTTAAGCTGTTATAGACTCACATCCTCCATGAGGTACTGTGGGATCTGGGTGGTTTTTCCAGAGCCCGTCTCCCCCTCGATAACCAGGATCTGGTGCTCATGGATGGCAGCTAATAGGTCCTCTCTGTACGGGAAGATGGGAAGGCTACGTCGAACTTCCTGCATGGACTGTTTCTTCAGCTCAGCCTGGGACAGAGCTGGGGCCTCCTGCTCCTGTTTAACATTTAGTCTTTTAATTCTACTGTTGTCTCATGTACAACAGTTTTGATTTATATGAATAAAGATAAAATGTACAAGTTATTAAGAACATTATGGTCTTACTTTAATTCACAGAGCATGTACTGCATCTTAATATGATGCTACCATTGACATATATGATAGTAGAAGATTTTGAGCCCATCTTCATTAGATTTCTATTCTTGCTTAGTAAGATCAAATAGATAATTGATCATTTTAAGTCTCATGACAACAAAATGCACTGACCTTCTCTGTCAGGGTTCCCTTCATAGTGATAGCAGTGCAAACAAAGTCGATCATCTCATCCTCCTCCAGGACCAGCTGGTACTTCTCCTGCTCCTTCCTCATCCCCAGCTCTCGCTCCTTCTTGGCTCCAAAGCTGAGTGAGGCCGTCTTCAGCCTTTCCTCCTCCCAGCGGCCCTGCTCACCTCCAAGCTCCATGGGGGTCTCCTCCAGCTCCAGGTCCCTCTGGGGGACCTCCTGCCCAGCACCGGAAGAAAAGGTGAACAGGAGTGTCATCAGCTGTACAGTTCGTTAAATTCAGGGGTTTCCGTTAATTGCTCTGACGATCTGATGCATTTCCATTTCATCTCATATACATTCACTTTTTATTCATTTCTGGTTCTATAATATTTTTTTTACAATGCAGGGCTTACCCCAGATAATAGCATAGAGGCGCAGCACCTCCTTGCCTCAATCTGTGCCCCCCCTTTCTTCTGGCATTGTGCTACTGAACTCTTGCAAGTGCCGTCAGCTCACGATGTTTCAAGCTTTTACAAAACTACTTTCTGTGTGAAATTTTCCATAAACACTCCGGCTGTTGTGAATCATCAAGCACCAGGAGTACAAGAAGCCCATGAATGGGAGGGGTACAACACTGGGAGTAGTCGAGCATGCTTCCTTGCTTAGAATTTCTGGGGAGAGCCCTGCAATGTGTTCTCATATTTACCTTATTTCTATTTTCTTCTGGCATGTAGTATCTATTCTTCCTCTCCTCCTGTTCCTTTGCTCCTGCCTTCTTGTAGTCCTTGGCCAGGTCTCGGAGGGTGCGCTTATAGTCTAAATCCTTTTTCTCCCTCTCTGTGAGATCGTCAGTGGAAAACAGGTACTCATCATCCAAGATTTCTGCCTCCAGATCCTCCAGTTTCTCAGCCTCTCTTTTCTTCAGATAATCCCAGCGAGAGCGCTTCCTCAGCTCTGGTAACTGGAGAGGCCAAGAAGAAGAAAAGAAAACTCATTTGATTAACCTATTGTTCTCATAGTGGCTGACTTTTTGGAATTCTCAGCACTCACCATATTTCTCTGATCATCCTCAGCCATCTTAAGTCTCTTCTGAGCTTCTTCATAAGCCTGAAAAAAGAACATACGAAACATTGTTTATATGCTTCATATGGTGGGTAGTGTTTGAAAAATCTATTACTTTATCATCTTACCTTTTTATCAGTTCTCTCTGCTATATTTCGGGTTTTGTCTTTGTCTTTCTGTCTCACTCTCTCAGCAAATTTATCCCTCTCCTCAATATCCAGCAGCCGCTCTCTCTCTTCCTTCTCCCACTCTTCTTCCTCCTCATCTTCTTTCTTCACAGACTTGTTCTCCCCTGAGTTACTCCTGTCACCAGAAACCAAAGCACCATATCACTTTTCAAATCCTGAATACTATTATATGTTGTAGGTTGAAATGTATGGAAAAGTGTCATGTCATGTCAACTCTGGAAAAAAATATATGAACAACAAAGCTATAAATCTGGATGATTTGAGGAATCCACATATAATTAAATATATAGACTATTTGAGCATTATGATATTTGTCACACTTGTAGGTTACCTTTTAGGTGCCTCTTCTTCACTTGACGACTCACTCTCCTTTTTCTGTCTGATGTGTTTTCTCCTGCTTCCTCTGTCTTTATCTTTGCTTTTCTTCTTCCCTTTCTGTGTCTCTTTCCCAGTGTCTCCATCACTATCACTGTCCTCCAGTAAAGTGTATGTTCGGTTTTTCCTCTCCATCTCAATGGCCTGCCGTTCTATCACTCTGGCTTGTTTCTCAACAACCTGCTTTTGAGGAATCTGAAGCACACAGTACACAATATATAAACTTGTGGTCATGATTATAGTGTCAGCATAAATACTGATCAAAAAAATGTAAAAAAATCTCCCTAAGTTGAAAAATCCAAAGAATATAATAAGGTTTTCTTATCGCTGTTTTTTTTGTGTTGGAAATCAAACTGAATTATTATGAAACAACTGATTAGTTTACCCACCCACGTGTTGTTTTAAGACAGAAAAAATATTGTGAAGCAGTCAGTTTCTTTACTACAAAGAATGATGATATGCCTCCTTGTTTACCTTGTCAAAGAGTTCCCGTGCAAAGTTGATCACACTCTGATCAATGTCAATAGTGCCTGTTCGTTCGAGACGATTCACAAAGTCATCTGCACTGGATGCTTTCTTGGCTGTGCCAATCATGAACTGTGACACATATCTGTCACTAAGACCGAGGATGTCATGCAGACGATCACTGACCCACTGCTCCAGGTTGGCCATGGTATCTGTTCATGAAGAAGTCAGTGTAATATGTAAAGAACCTGCTGGTTTGAATCAACGTAAGGATGGTTCTTTAAAAAGCTTCAGGACATTATGACAATAGAGAGAAGACAAAAGATTATGTCAGTTCATCTGACTGTGCAAAATCACATAGGCTAGGTTTACTAAAATAGTTGAAGACTGAAAATAGCTGTCTAAGGATGTTAATTTGGGTTAATTTCACCCTTCAAAAAGTGAGAGATTGTACCAGAAAACAATCGATTTGATAATGAATGTAAATCTTTACTGTGGTAAATGACAAGGGTCCTTAAGGAAGGCTCCTCACCATTATATTACCAACATATGATGACAGTAATTTCAATATCACAGAACTATTTTCTATACTGTAACAAATAAGTCATTAATTCCTAAATAAAAAGGAACTAGTAGCGTCTTGTATTTTTTTTATTTATTCTTATGTACATCAATTTGGTTGTGAAGAAGTGCTTCAAAAAGTAGAGTTAGAGACAGCTTAGCTATTAATCTTGCCCTGTCTGTCGCCTGTCAAAATGCAAAAATATAAATGTAAATGCAAACTTGGGCTGTGATGATTGATGATTCACTTCATGTATTTATATATTCATACCTCACTTACGAATCGACTTTTTATAGTTAAGATAATTAAATTCGATTATAGTTATCAATATTGTGACCTTTATTAATAAGAAGTTATTAACATTATAATCAAACTTAATTACAACTCACCGGTTCTTCCGAGTTGTTGATAAACGTTGTTGCTTTGACAGAGGTTAGCTAACTATGCTAACTGTAGTTACAAATAAGGTGTTCTTGTGCGAAGCCAATCACACGTTCGTTGTAAATAAATATTTATGACCACGAATGTATTTCTAGGATTTTTACAGTTATATATTTACGGATTTAACTAAACGAGACGTGACTAAATAAGACAATAAATCCATGTTTTGCTAACTTAACTTGCATGCTGAAGTACAAAACGGAAATACGTCACAAATCTTCTTCTTCGTGTATGTAGTGTCGTTATTTTAAATCTTCGGATTTTGATATTCCGCCCTCAGTTGGCATGACATTTTATTGAAATAGTCTCCGAAAAAACAGTTGTTTTTCTTCAATGTGCCGCCCAGTGTTCTACCGTAATGTAACGTATGGTTAAAAATAGATGTAGCACAATAATTTAAAAACAGATATATAAAGAATAAGAAGAAGAATGGATGTCATTTATTTATTTACTTATTTTTTATTTATTGAAATAAAAAAAAAACAGCCCAAACACTTCATTTTACATATATGTTCCTATCTAGAGACTCAAACTAGAAGCCCGTTTTAATGAGAAATAACTTTGAAGATGAAGTTAATGAACATATTTATGACGTCACATTTTCGTGTCGAAATAAATATACTTCCATTAAAAAATTGTGATAATGCATCATTTGCTTTTTGTGAAAATTCCGACATTTTTTGTTTTGTTTGTTTGTTTGTTTGTTTTTACAAAACAATACCCCAACACCCCCCCCCCCCACACACACACACACACACACACACACACACACACACACACACACAGTTATATTTCCTTGTTAAGTCTAGCCTGAAATATATTTGATTGATACATCTTAATTTTATACTGTATATATATTGTAAGACACGTCTTTTGCAACTTTGCTAATTTTCTCTGTAATCTAAGTCTGAATGTGAATCTAAATGGGAACAAAAAGAATCTTCAGAGAACAGGTGATGATGAACCGGAAGGAAGCTGCGCTGTTCTCTAAATAAAAACTGAAAGGAGGAGGTCTGGTTTACTTCAGTAGTGTTCTGAGTGTGTTAGGATGAGGTGTGCTCCGGTCTCCTGGCCCTGGCCTATGGTCCCTCTGCAGCTGCTGCTCTTTGGCCTTTACACGGACGGATACAGGCCTGTGGTCATTGTTCACGGCCTCTTCGATGGACCTAAACAGTTTAGGACACTGACTTTTCACATAAGCAAGGTGAGTCCAAATTGAAAGTTTGAACACAAGCACATGCATCTATATGTATTTGTCTGCATCGTTTTTACAAAAACGTCTGTCTGTGTAAAATCATTACACCAAGTTTTTGTTTAACTTTATAGACATGTACATATATAGACAGTTGAGGAATTACTGTAGATTTTTTTTGCCTCCGTGACAGTTGAAAAATATTCTCAAATACTTGCCAAGTATTTCAGAAAGTTATGCATACGAAACTTATTTAACCCTGAAAGAGCACTGGATGGGGCTAAAAATGTATTTTAACAAAATTCACCGACTATTTAAATACTAATCTTATTTAAAGTGCAGCATGTCATCCATACAGAAGTATCTTATTTGTCTTTTTTGGACATCTAGAGACTCCACAATGATGTATTTCAGTTAGACAAGAAAAAAGAATTTAAAAGTGAAGAACATTTATTCAACTTTATAAATAAGAAAAACAAACTTCTTAAAGGTTCTGAGTTACACAGTAAAACACTGGTTTTAAAAGCAGGGTTTTTTTTTTTCATTTCTGACAAATTCATCCATTCTCAAATAATGCAAAAGTAAAAGAGTGGATTTAAGTGAATCACACTGAGGTCAATGATGCATCATATTCTATAAGATCCTTTATCGAAAAGCCAACTTTTTATGAAAAGTTGGCTTTTTGAAAAATGTATGCTTATTCCCGTTTGTGTTTCATTTTAGTGCAACATCTAAATAATGACAAATAGGGGTGTCAAATTAATGCATTAATTAAGATTAAATTAATTACAGTCATATTTAGTGTGGAGTCTTTTTTTATTGCATTAATCACATTTTTAATATCTAACTTTATTGTTTGTGTATGTGTGTGAACTGCCTTTTTGACTTGCTGACTTAAAACAATAAAATTGTTTATAAAAAAACAGACCCATTAAAGCAATTAATGGGTCTGTTTTATTTAGTGAACATTATCTGAAGCACAGGAAAAGCAACAAGTTAAGTGTTCAATAGTTGTATTGATCAGAAAAGTGCTTTTACTGTTTTTGAATGAGTGTTAAGTTACAGCACTTTATTTGGGCCTGATGTTTTATTACCTCTGCCAAGGAGGTTATGTTTTCGCCAGAGTTAGTTTATCTGTTAGTTAGCAAAGATAACTCAAAAACTTATGGACGGATTTTGATGACATTTTCAGGGTAGTCTGATTAAGGACAATAACTGCTCAGTTTCTGATAAAGTGAGAAATGTGGCAGGTTAGTTAATATATTTTCTGTTCCTCTGTTGTTCTATCTTCATCACTCACAGAGAACATTATAATTAATCATCAAACTGATTCAATCAGTCACTTCTCATCTTGTCTTGAATGTACTCATTGATTGCTTCACTTGTCCCTTTCTTTGTTTGTTTGGTTTCCAGGCTCATCCAGGAACTGACGTGTCATTCATTAACCTGTATGATGGTTTCTCCAGTTTAAGGCCACTGTGGAAGCAGGTCCGAGACTTCAGGCAAGGAGTTGAGCCCATCATGAAGAAAGCCCCAGATGGCATCCACCTCATCTGCTTTTCACAAGGTGCTTCTTCATACAGAGTGTACACATGGATGGAAATAACTCTAACCCAGGGGTCTCAAACATGTGGCCCGGGGGCCAAATGCGGCCCAGCTAAGGTTCTAATGCGGCCCCCAGGATGAATTTACAAAGTGCAAAAATTATATATGTGGAACTGATTTTAGTTCAGGTTCCACATTCAGACCAATATGGTCTACAGTCAAAGTATAGTAGAATAACATATTAAAAGAATTACTCTATATTTTCTTCTCATTTTGATTTGAAAATAATGTAGATTATGCCTATATATATATATATATATATATATATATATATATATATATATATATATATATATATATATATATATATATAATGACAACTTCAAATGTCTGTTTTTCTTATAGTGGAAAAAAATAACATTAAATTGGAAAAATATACTTACGAACTATCCTGTTACAATAAAATGTGAAAAACATGAACGAATATGAACAAACTGACATTTCTAAAGACAATTAAGCACAATTTTAACAGTTAAGTGTTTTTGTAGTAGATCTGATCCATAATGGACAAATTATGAAGCATAATATTGTTAGACTTTCATGCATTTCTCTTGAGATTTTTTTTTTGTTTTTTCAGGTTATTCACACCTTTTTTGTTCGATAGTTTTTTTTAAAGCAAGCTCATAAGGTAATCAGGTTTGTTTGCACTAAAACAAACACAAAAAATTGGGATTGTAATTTTTTTCTATCTTAATATGCTATTATTTTACTGGTCCGGCCCACTAGACATTAAATTGGGCTGAATGTGGCCCCTGAAAGAAATGAGTTTGAGACCCCTCGCTAACCCTTTAACCACAGAGAGCATGAGTGGGTGAAGAAATATCCTGCATCTAAAACATGCAGGACAGCGGCCCTCGAGGACTGGAGTTTGACACCCCTGGTCTAACAGTTATTATCATACATACTGTAGATTTGTATATAACAGAGGATTGGGGGGATTTTAGGGACATTTACTCTAGCTGTCAGCCCTGACAGCATAAGCCTCCATGTACTGTAATATCAGACCTGTTTAATCAAATGCACTGTGGATGGATGGTGATGATGATGATGATGATGATAATAATAATAATAATAATACACTCATCAACTACAAAGTCATCCAATCTCCACCCTTGAAAAACCCTCCAGATTCCACAGAGTAATTACACACTGAAAACTGTTGTGACTTATTAATCTTATTTTCTTTCTTCCCACCAGGTGGTTTGATATGTAGAGCACTTCTTTCAACGATGCCGGACCACAACGTCCATAACTTCATCGCTCTGTCATCACCATTGGCCGGACAATATGGAGGTCAGAACACTGAGTTTAATGTTGTAGCACTGAACAAAATACTTTCAGTTACAAAAGAGAAATTGACTGGTCTCGCAAGACTGAAATAAAAAAAGAATTAATAAAGTGTGATGATGATTTTACTTCACTACAGTATTAAAAACAAGTGGTGTCAGGCACAATAAGCTTATCATTGTAGAAACACATTTTTAGTAACTGTGACCTTTGACCTACATTCATCAACATTTAATGGGATCTTTTCTGGACCACCTTGCACCTTTCCTGAAAATGTCAAAATTGGTCCAGTAGTTTTTGCTTAAAGCTGCTGACAGACAAACAAACCGACTTAAAAACAATACCCCTCTCCCCTTGGTGGGGGGGGGGGTAATAATGGCTAATTTCCCTCAGCCACATTGAAAGTGAATTAATACGATGAGAAAATACAGATATTTGTCTTAAAGTGAAAGATGTTAAAGTCGACAGATGTGACAAAAATACTCAAATACTGAAGAGAATATTATACAGATGCCTGAAAAATCAACTTAAGGACAGTAAGAACCTCTGAAAACAAACGTATATGAAACTTAAACAACACCATGTACAGAAAGAACATAATGAGACTGTACACATGTATTATTTTCTCTTCAGACACAGAATATCTGCGCTGGCTGTTTCCTAAACACATGAAGAAGACAGTTTTCCATATCTGCTACAGTGAAGCTGGACAAAGGTTCTCCATTTGCAACTACTGGAATGGTAAGAACAATGCCACTTTTATAAATAAATAAATAAATATATGGAAACTGTCATTTAAAATGAGCTCAGTTTTTTTTTGTTTTTTTTTTACAGACCCTCATCACAGAGACCGTTATTTACAAAATAACACTTTTCTGGCTCTTCTGAACGGTGATGCACCTCATGCACAGATGAAAGGTGCAGTAATAACGTCTAATCACAGATATTATGTCCTGATATCTGTGGAAATAATGCATCAATATGTTCTTAAGTCTGTCATTTACCCCTTTAGCATGGAGGGAGAACTTTCTGCACATCAAAAAACTCGTGCTGATTGGTGGACCGGATGATGGCGTCATCACACCATGGCAGTCCAGGTTTTTATAAATTCATTAATCAATCATTATTTATTTATATAGCACTTTTCATACAGTAAAATGTAGCACATTTACATATGAAATCAGCACACACCACTACCACACACACACACACACACACACACACACATTGAAATAAAGAAAAACAGACTAACCATGTTGGCACCATAGAGAGGATGCACAAACATAAAAAAGTTTATAAATAAATCTCTTTATTAAACTTTCTCATACGCAAATGACTGTAATACAGTAATGCAACTAACATCAGTGAGAGGACATTGGAACATGATCTGAATCAGATTAAGGTCAGTTGTCATACATCCATACAGGAAGTACATAAACTATTATCATGTTCAATAAAGTGTTTCCAGCTTCCCCTCAGTAAAAAATAAAATGTTTCTCTATCCTATTGAAATGTGTCTGACTTCACTCCAAATATAGCAATGATTGGATCTGGTTAAATGTGTTATTCAAATAATTTTGGACATTGTCTGAACTGGATTATTCACATTATCCATTTTTATTCAAGGATAATTCCAAAAAAAAATGTGAACTAGTGAAGCTGGCCGCAGTTTGCATCTGTTACATATGGTTCTAGTGAAGGGAACATTTTAACAGTTTCATCTTTGACAAATGTAGCCAATGTAAGATCTTGAATTGTAAAGTCCATGTTATACGTATGCACACTCTGGCCTTTGGTCCATTGACCTCATGTAATAGTCATATCTATTGTAGTGGTATAGTCCAGTTGTGAGAACATAATGTGAGTCTCTGCACTCAGTCCTGGATCTGAGAAAAACTGTGTGTTCATTATGGAGAGAAGATGCTGATGATAAAGACAAACACATTTTAGATCATTTATAACAAATTATACCAGTCAATAAGACTTCATTTTATTGTGATTTTACTAGTTTCCCTGTGAAGTTCCTAACAAGTGGACTATTTCCTCTTTTTCCTTCGCAGTCTCTTTGGGTTTTATGACAGCAGTGAACATATAATTGAAATGAGGAACCAGGAGGTAAGTGTGAAAAGAGAAACTGTTCAAACCTGAAACTTTACTCTTACTAGAGAGGGAACAATTCACAGACTTTAATTAAGTAAAACAGTAAGGCACTATCATTTACCGTTGTACCTATCTGATATACTAGCAGAGTGAAAACCACAGGGGGTCTAGAGGAGCCATAGACCATTTCAAGTTCCCCTTGAAAAACGATTTCTGAAAATTTGGGGGGGGTCTCTGTAATAATGGCAATAAAGTTTATATTTGGAAAATGTCTAATATGATGTATTGTTGCCGACACAATTATTCATCTATTTAATCTATAATTCATATGGTTGCTCCAAATTCACCTTTGCTTAATATTATCACAATGGTGTCAATTCCTACTGTGACCACTGAAGTGTGGAAGCACTGACAGTTGAATTTGTCTTTAGGCTTACATTAGGCAAGATACAAAATATTATAGATGAAGAAAAAATGGAAGTGAAGATGTGCAAAAATATTGAATTTAGTTTTACATTTGTCATAGAGAATAATTAATTTTAAAGTGGAAAAGTAGGAGATTAACTCTGGTATTAGTATTAGGATGGCTGCAGCTGCTGTTAAATGATGATTAATAACACACTTTAAACCTGAATGTTCAGAATAATTAAATATATTCAGTTGTGAATACTCGGTTTCTGAAATAGTACTACTAACTCAAATGTATGAAGTTGCTGTAACATGTTCTTCTTTTTAAGTACTTCCAAAAATGTTTTTTATTATTATTAAGGGGAACTATTGTGCATATAAGTGAACATAACTTAAAAACATAGATGAGGTACAACTTAGTGGAATTAATTAAATGCTGAGAATGATATTGTACTGTTATCTCTATTGTTTCAAGTAAGTATGATTGGAAAAAATATCTATCACACCAAAAAAATTGCAATCACAAAACAGTTGTTTTATTCAGGGGCAGCTGTGGCTCAGTTGGTAGAACAGGTCGTCCAATGACTAAAGGGTCGGCGGTTTGGGTCCCAGCTCTGTCTGTCCACATGTCCAAGTGTCCTTGGGCAAAGACACTGAACCCTAACTTAGCCTCCCAGTAGGACTGACAGAACCTTAGAATACTAAGTTAATAATTAATGTTTTAATTTAAGTATACTTTAATAAGCATCTAAATTTTAAGTTCTGGAAACTTGTATTTCTTTAAGTTTCATCAACTTAAAATAATTGAGGCAATCGATTGCCTTAAATGTTTTAAGTTCTGCTAACTTATTTGGGTTTACAGTGTAAAGTTAAATACAATATGCCTGTGATTATTGCGTACAGTCTCCCTTTGTTCTCTTTTATGTCATTTATCGAACAATGCTGTTTTTGCTACGAGGTTGTAACTTCTCTCTCATTAAAAGTTTTACAGAAATGACACATTTGGGTTGAAGACGCTGGAAGCTCGAGGAGACATATCTGTGTGTGTTCACTCTGGAGTTGCTCACACCAAATGGCATTCCAACCAGACAGTGTTTCACACCTGCTTAGAGAAGTGGCTCACATGAAAATATTAAAACATGATCATAAGATACATCAGTCTTGATCTGAAAGAGGTGTAAAATATGATGAAGATATTTAATTGTCTGGGATGATTATGAAGCTAAGATTTTACTACTTAGATTAAAAAAAAATATATGCAAAAGACTACACAGCTCTACCTCTACAGTAATATGTATGTCTGATTATTTTATTAAGCTCTATTTCTTTGTATTCTTTGTCTTTTTATTAAGGGAAACATCCTCTTGTTTATATTATTCATCAGATTGATTGATACATTACAGTTTCCATGTAAAGAAAAATCTTTGCTGTTGTTTTACAGCTAGATTTGTACTAAAACATAATTAAAACACATTTCAAATAACTTCTATATCTGTTCTATGACCTGAAATGTTGAGATTCCCTGAAATTCTGACTGTTATTTTAGACTAATTTTAGACATGAGGAGCCATGCTGTGTCTTGTCAAATGTTTATATCATACTGTGTTTTTGTTAAAATGTGTAACTGCTTTTATTTAATTATGAAGTATTTAAGCTTTGGCCAAAATTTCATGAATGCATACATATATTCTGACACTTTATTAAATGCATTTGGCTTCATTAATTACATTTGTTATGTGTTTGAATCATACTTTAAAAAAGAAAATGTAATGACCCTTTTTAATAAAAACCTGTGTAAATACAGCGTCAATGTCAGAAAATTTGTATTGTGATGGGATTAAAAACTTGCTGCACATGAGGAAGAGAAAACAACTCAGGAACAGAAAGTGTTACCCCACTTAGAAAGTTTCACATTCCTGGGGAACTGAATGTGAAATCAGAAGTGTTCTTTGACCTGCAGATAAAATGAGTCAGTTTCATACAGTATGTAGATATTTGTTGAAATATTTATTAGTTCCTGTGCCATTACATTTGTCTGATAGCTTTAGTTCATTGTCACATTACAGTTTTTCATGCTCTGATTTTCAGTGTTTGTGACAAACTGAAAGATAGTGCTTATTTAATGCATACATGTTATCATTTGCCCTGTTTTGTTAACTAAAATTAATCCGGAATTAACTGGAATAGTTACCAAGCCACAAAGCTTTTATGAGCTCAGATCACTGACTTTTTAGAGATGCATGATTGTCATTAAACAGCAATATTATAAACATGATGATCTTATAGAATATAATAACTATAGATTAAGCTACTGAACGTTTACAAAGTAGTTAAAATATACTCAGCCTTAAACATACAGAGCAATTAGATTAGAAACAGGGTGAAATGTAGTTTTTTATTTTTTTTTACATTTTTCTTTTACAGTATTTGTATACATTCATAAATGTAAGGTTTCAGTAATTCTTTCAGTATTGATAGTTTAACAGTTGTATGATATCAAATTAGTACATTTACATTAGTATAGAATCTAAATTCTTCTTAAACCACTGCTTTAAAAAAAAATCTAGATTTCTATCAAATGTTTAGTACCTCATTTTGCGAATTACTTCATTTTGGAGATCCAGTGTTAAACACATGAAATCATTTTACTGCTCAATGGCTTTATTTTTTAGGTTTTGTTTTTTTTTATAGGTAAAGTAGTGTCTGAATATTTTTAAAGTTCTATTGTTGTTATATGAATCTCCCTAATCAATAACTTGACACCAAAAAATTGATTCATCAGGGAAAATCAATTAATTCAGTTGATTGTTTGAGTTTCTGCTGATGTTGTGTTGTCATATGTAAAAGATAAAAGTACATGAGTAATGTCAGGATCTAGAGGATTAATACAATAAGCTTCAAAAGCATCAGAAAAGGTTGTCAACAAAGCAAACAAATTAAGTATGAGTAATTATCAAACATTAGTAGACTAAAACATTAAACATATCAGATTTGAGTAAGTAAAACATTCATATAAATAAGTGATATTTATTACTTTTTTTACTGAATGCTGACAAATAAATGCTTGTCAAATCTTTTATCCCCAAGAACTGTATAGACAGTTTTAGTGCAGGATAAATGTACACCAGAGGGCAGCATTTTTCATTTTAAAACTAAAAATGACTCATTTATTGGCAAGATGCACTGCTGACCTCACCTCCCTGTGTTAATGGTAATATTAGAGGGAATTTGCAGGAAGTTGGCATATAAAGTTCAACTTTATTTTTAATTAATGAACATATATGAATAATGTCAGATATAAAAATTTGCTCAATGAGAGTAGAATATTATATTATTTGACATTTACTTTTACAGTGACTTTATGAAGAACCACAACAATCCAATCATTTAGGGATACAGTCATTACATTTTTGTGAGTTCATGGTGCATACGAAAGGATCTTATTAGGCATAATGGACTAAAATTAATTGTCAACATTAAACTCCCTAAAATTTCTGTTTAGTAAGAGGACATTTCCATAATAAAAATAAAAAAAGATTAAGAATAAAATATATATTACAATTTATGTTGCCAAAATGTACAACGTTGTTATTTGTAAATTCAGTGATGTTGGTTATACTGGAGGAAATGTCATTTGAAAAATGGGTCAAAAAATAAAGATAAAAATTATTAACTCTTTAAAATGTACAATATTCATGTATTTCGAATATATCAATATTTAGACTAACCATTAAGTTGGTAGGATATACAATATGTACAATTATAATATGCATGTCTTTGAATGTACTAATGATACAATGAAGAAAACATCACGTTCAAGATTTATACCATTTTTATGAACATTTTTCAATTACTGGAACTTTAGAACATAACATATAATATACAAACTCTTAAAGAGGACATTTCAATACTGTCAATGAAGACATTCATCGATACCAATTTAAGTTCAGGTTATTTTTTGTATTTTTTTTTGTAGTGGTATTTGTCTTTATTGAGCCTAACAGTTTCATCCTCATCAGTACTTCTACTTTTACCAGAGTAATTTCACACTAGTAGCTGTGAGTACTTTGAACACCATGGCTCATCAGTAGAGGTCCGTACTTCCGCCCTTCAAACAGGTACGACTCGTGACGTCATATAGGTGACACCCACCTCTGGACTCGAGCTCCGGTGTGTTGAAACCCGACTCCAGCTCCCGGCGGAGATTTCCCGGTCAGGAAAACTCTCACTCCGGCCGTTCTCATGCCCGGTTGAAGCTGTTGCTTCGAAGACACGGATTTATTCGGTTCCGGACGGGAAGTGGGCTACGCGTGACCGACTGTTGGTCTGGTCAGCATTTACCCCGTGGGCACGCGCAGTGAAAACGGTAAGAAACACTCAAAGTAATAAATATAGCCTGTGTGTCCGTCCACTCATTGACTTTTCGCTGCGTGTCAGCCTCTTAAAATAACACTTACGTACACTTTTCCACTCGAAAAGTCAGTTTTTGGAAACGTGTCATTTGTGTGTGTGTGTGTGTGTGTGTGTGTGTGTGTGTGTGTACGTGTGTGTGTGTGTGTGTGTGTGTGTGTGATTGATTACGCAGTTTAAAGTTGTTAAAACAAAAAAAAGCGATGACGGGCGTGGAGTGAGTTTAACTATGACTTTAACGGTTAAAAGACAGAAAGCTAGCTCCGCTTTCAGTTCGTGTATGGTATTTTAAGTGGGTGTATTTGTACTGTATATGACGGTAGGTTGTCACATACGCACCGTGGGTTCATGGAGAGAGTGTGTCAGACGCAGACTTTCATTCATCCACATTCTGCTGTGACTGAACCCACTGTCAGCGTGGCCCAAGGTCGACGTGTCCCGCCCTGTGTGGAGCCTCTGTAAACACCAGGCAGCTGTACACTCATCTGAACACAGCATAAAACTACCCAAAAACTGACAAGGTTATGACCCAAGAGGCGTCAAACCCGTCTGATTAGATTCTACACTGCCTCTGATTTGGATTAAAGTGAAGAGGAGGGGTTGTCAGATCCTGTACTCTAGAATACAGCACATATTCTACCTTCAAATACTACTTCCTTGTTAGTATAGTACTATCAGCAAAGTGCACTAGCCCTTACAAGTGTTTTACTAGCATGTATGATCTTTCTGTATTTGTTTTACTGCTTTGACCATGTTTACAATCTATGAAAAAAACAACAAGAAGGTTGAAGTTTATTTATTTTTTGTTATTCCTTCAGTACAATTAAGAAATAAAATATTGTACCCCTACGTTAAAAGCAGTTTGCGCTTATAACATTAGAAATAATAGGAAATTCTGATAAAAAATAAATAAAATAACAGCACCATCTATAGGCTCTTTTTTATTTTCTGGAACTGTGGACAAAATTTCAGGATCACGTGAAGATAAAGGTGATTATATAAAGTTACACTTCTGACATGTATGCAATTGTACTCCTCTTGGTGTCACAGTTCTCATGTGTCCCCCATATGACATCATATTTGTTAACATTTCAACATTTTTATCCAGTAGTGATAACTGTGGTTTGACATCATAGCTAAAGCCCTTTGTTTTATTTAATATCAATTTCTCATGAGAACGGCATGTTTTGTACGTTTGTGTAAAATGAAAAACAATGTTAATTTTGAGTCCCTCTGTCACGCAGCAGTAATTTAACTATTTTTGCCTCAAGATTTGATTTCTGTAAATTATAACTCATATCATGTGAAAGTGCTTCCTGACACCTATTCATACACACATTAAACATGGAAATAAGTTATGTTTCAACACAGAGCTTATTGAGCATGAAATGTGTCCCTTTGTTACTGCTTGAACTGGCCTTAAACTGATTACTTTATGATTGTTCAGCAAAGGATATTTGGTGACTCTTGATAAACCATTAATGTTTTATGTCGAACCAAAATATTTAGATCTGGTTTTTCATTAATAACTTTTCAAACATGAAAGTACAAATAAAGATCTCATTTGTGGACAGTTGGTTGAGGTAAAGAGTGATATGAAAATGCCACATCACAATGTGTCATTTTAAAAATTAAAATTAATACATTCCAACAATAAAATGCACAAATATTTAATTGAAGCCCAAATACAAACAGATGTAGCTAGGTTGTAAAACACTTTCAAGCACCATTTCACACTTTGCAAAAATTGCATGCAATGGACAATTTCATATGTTGTCATTTATAATGCAGACTGTTTTTACAGATGCTGCACGTAGGGAGCAGTTACAAACTTGTATTCTGATACCTGTTGCGGACCCGAAACTAACTGTTTTCAGATATAGAGGAAATGTGTCTGTACACTCCAAGAAATTAACACCCATGTGGTTTCTCAGAAATGGTATTGTGCATCCTCCTACCTGCCTAGCAACCACCTTGTATAAAATCTATTTATGAGCTTTTTGAAGAGGAGCTACACTGTTCAGACTGATGTGTGTAATATGTTGCATATATTGCTTGTTCTGCTGCTAAATAAAGAAGCAGCACAAAGACTCGACTCTATTCATACTATATAAAGGACTTTTCCATATGAATTTTTACACGGGTCCTTGAAGTCAATTTTAATGAAAATTCCAAAGTACATCCAAAAAAGATAGTGCCAATGGCCCTGTGCTCATCAGCCTCACAGCTGTGATGTCTTGCTGTCAACAAAAGGGAGGCATTCAATAGATCATAAAATCAGAATTGAAATCCACTGAGAATTGAGGAGGGAGAAGCAATTTTAGTGCCAGACTGGGGGGAAAAAAAATACAAAGTTGTAAACAAATCATTTCCAATTGTAAATTTCGACAAAGTGATACGTTTTGTGCCTAATGCTTAGATCTATCTATTGAATCAATCAGAATTGAAATCTCTTGAGAATTGAGGGAGGAGAAGGGATTTTAGTGAATTGTGGACAACGATGGGCGACGAGACGAAGAGCGATGGCAATAGCTCATCGGATCAACTAAAAACCAGTGAGACATATTAAGACACTTTACACTAGGAGAAATCCTAATGTCATAATTTGAAAGTACTCTGTTTCAAGTACAAGTACAACTTAAAAATCATATCAGTATTATCAGAAAAATGCAGCATGAAAAGTCAGAGTAGTTTATATTTTTGTTTTAAATCTGATGTTTTTCATAAATTTTAAAGCTGTGTTTATGTGCATGTTACATTTTAGTACTGTGCTTGTTTAAACAGGATTTACTTCATAAACTGTTGGTGGTTTAATTTACATAAATGCTATAGATTTTATGAGATCATCATATTATGTTCATAATGGTGCTTTTCATAGGCTCATAAAAATAAGCTTTCTATATTGTGATAATTATTTTTTCAGTTTATTAGAAGGAAGGATTTAGTATTTTAGTTGATCATAAACTGGTATATCGACCAACACTAGTATCAGCAAGTGTGATGTTTTTTCACCTGTGACAGTACAACATTTGATTCTGAAGTAGATTGATAAAGCTGCAGAAGGTAGAAATTGAAGTATAGTACATTTAAACATATATTTAGTTACATTCCACTAATGTGTAAAGCCCCTCCTTTTTAAATGTCTTTTCAGATCATTCCAGTGGACGTTCAGGGGGGTCGTATCATCCCTCTGTCCACTATGTCGTCCAGAGGGAAAAATGACCTGTGCCGAATATGTGGCGGAGCTCTGCAGGGAAACCAAAGGCGGTGGCTGTTTGGGAGCAAAAATAAGAAGAACAACCAGTCTCCGAGCCAGGCTGGGTCTCTGAGGGGACATAGTCTGTCCAGGTCATCACAGAGTAGCCCCTGGGGTGAGTTTAGAGCCAAATATATGGTTAAAAAAACATGTAAAATAGGGCTGTGCAGTTTCAAGATATATATTAGGTTTGAAATGTATGAAAACAGAAATAACAGAATATACTTGGACATAATGTAGATTACAGGCCTATATTCATATTGTAAGTGATGCACCAATCATTATTAAACTTGGTCATTCCTAGAAGTAAGTAGACTTTGTTGCATGTAGTTACAGATTAACATACAAAGAACAGTTTTGCCCATTGTAAGACATGGATATATTTCCTTGTGCAGGGATTGTTTTTATATTGTATTACATGTTTAAATAAATGAAAAGTTCTATGAAAGGTTCTATTTAAGAACAAAAATGATCAAATATGAGTAAATAGCTTTAATGTAGTGAACGTGTAATTGAAATTGACTTAAAAAACAGGCCTTTATATGGGTATTTTGAGTTACAAAGGCTTATTGATTGGATTTATAGAACATGTGTTAATGTTGTTATCTGCATATAAGAGTAACTGTGTTTGTTTTCACTGTTCAGGGAGTATGTTGTCCCTAGGGTCTTCATCGTCCCTGTCCAAGTCTCAACAGTCACTGATCTCCCCCTCCTCTAAAACAATGGACCTGCTGTCAGTGTTGACCCACATACTGGGTCAGTCGGTTCCACGGGGCAGCGACCACGGGGAGTTTGTGTGCGGCAAATGCGTGTCAGTCCTGGAGCGAGTGTTTAAGTTTGACTCGGTGATAGCCAGGGTGAAAGTCCTGTCATCGGAGAGGCTTCAGAAGCTGATACAGGAGAGGGACAAGATCCGACGCTGGGTTCGTCAAAGCTATTCCCATAGACACCCGCAGGACATCCACGGCCGAGGCAGCACCAGCGAGGAGGATGGGGAGACGGAGAAGGAGGGCTACAGGGAGATGCTCAAAGACAACATGGCGCTGTCAGAGTATGAGTGCTGGTCTGAGAAATGGGACACATGTCCATATTTTATCCGAACAGGTAAAAGATGCAGAAAAGGGAAAGGCTGTGAAGGTTGTGACTCCTTGCGGGTTTCAGACTCGGATTATGAGTCAGTTTGTGGGGTTCCCCGTCACTTGCCTCTCCAGTCCTTCTCCCCTCTGGCCTTCTCGCGGGACAAGTCCAGGAGCATGCCCCTCCACTGGCAGAGGGTTTCATCCTCCATCTCCTCTAGCCCGGCTTCATTAGCAGGGTCCACTCTGTCTTTACGAGCGTCATCTCGGACCGAGTCCATTCAGTCTCTGGACTCTTTAGATGGCACGGATGTGTTTGAGTCTGCTGGTGATCAGTCTGTCAGCTTTGTACTGAAAGAGCTGAGGAGTATTGAGGGACGGCCTGTCAGTTCTCCTTTGGGGAGTAGGATTCCAATTTTAGGCACAAAGGATGGTCGATACAGTGGAGAAATGAAAGACGTGGCATCACCCATAGTGAACAGGGTCCTGGATTTCGGGGATGCGGAGAATGGAATCCATGATGAAGACAGTGATGTCCTGACAGAGATGAGAGATGAGTTTGTGCCTCTACATCGAGAGGTGAGAGTCTGAGTTGTCAATGTCATTGGTTGGGTGTGACACAAATTTTAACCAAATTTTCTGTATATCAGCAAAAAAAACAAACTATGACTGTATGTATATTGCCAAGCTATTGTTTGAATATTGACTGTTTTTAAATGTGCAGATGTGATATGAGCCACAGGTTAAGGAGTTCACAGATATATTTTGTCCAAACATTTTAAATCTTCAGATTTTGTCCTGTGAACTGAACACCTCGTCTGTATCATATAGTGTTGATTCAGACTCTCGCACTTGTTTCTCAGAATTTGCCACAGTTTGTCAATGTTTGCCACTGCAGTGCTTCATACTGTACATGGTGGCGTCACTACTGTTTTTCACATCATAGCATTTTTGCTTATTTTTTGTATCAATGAGGAATTTTGAAGTCTCCTCATCGGTCCACAAAAATAATCTTACATACCATCTGTCTATATTAGACATATTGGTATTTCCTATTCATCTTTTGTCACTGACACAAACATGTCCATATCTTCCATAGTTAAAATAGAAGTAGGAAGAGTTGCATTGAAACTAACAGGCCCCAACACTTTTGAAATCCTTGATTCAGTTCCTGTGTTTTGACTATAAATGTTGCCTTAGCAACAACAAAGGAGAAAAGGCTGATTTGTCGAATTGATAATAACATAACTATATAGTGTATACATGGAAAAAACAACAAATGCACAAGGTCCCAAGTAAGCAAAAAAATAACAAAAACTCTGGATTGATTGTAAAGTGCCAAAGGCAGGCTGATCTGTAACACCATGCAGTCAGAATATCTCCCTTGAATGAACACAGTAAAAGCATATTATAGGTCATGAGTTATGATAGTATAAGATAAGCCCAGATATACTAAGGTTACAGTGTCCTGTATTGTGTTTGCTGCAGCAGATGAAATGAAGGTCATCCTTATGTTCATCACTACAGTGTCCGTATATAGTTTCATCAGCAGAGAGATTTGAACTAAAGGTGTTAATCACCGGAGGTAAACTACACACCAGGAAACCAGTCTAAAGAAAGTAGAGAGCCAGAAAACTGAAAAATATTGTCAAGTATTGATATCCAAAAATATTCAAATCCCAGGCTTTGTTTGAGATGCCAGTTTGATTTGGACTAAGAAGGGCCATCAAGGAATCAGTGAGGCCATTTACTAAAACAAGAATATGATCAGGTTGAATTATGATGTTTATCCTGGCTAATGTTAGCGTTATTCCTTCAGTTGGTTCTTAATTGTAATGTTTTAAAGTGACCATATTGGATATTGTCTTTTTATTCTTTCTACGGTAGATGTGATATTGACATTGTTCTGATTTGACCCACTGTGGCAGTGTTCTGTTAGTTACATATGGATTGGTGTGTAGCTGACCTTGTTCTGTTTTATACTGAGAATTGTTGACTCTGTAACAGAGAGCAACAAATCAATGATGACACATTTGACATGGCTCTAATAGACTGGTTGGTGCATTCGTATCCTGGTTTGTTTCTCTATCTTAGATGTTCAGTTCTGTCATTATCCATTTTATTAAAGTCCTAACATCACTATAATAAAGTCATGCTACATTTTCAACATGCATAGAACCTCTTAAGAACTCCTATTTATGCATTAGGAATTATATTAGCCTTAAGAATATTGTTCAGTTACTCAGCTCTCAGCCTATTTCTGCTCTTAACTATCCATATTTTATCAGCCTTTAAAAGGAGTTTGATATATTTTTAGCACCAACATAATTCTGAGTTCATATCAATCCGCTAATCAAAGAGCTGAAAATGGTATATGTTGATGACCTTTTAAAAATATTTATTTGTCTCAATCCCTTTGTCTCCACCACTCCTCAAAACGAAGTGACACCCTTCATCTCATTCATGTCTGAACATGTAGACAAGTGAGGCGTCCTGTGTTTGAGTTGAAAATCTGCTGCAGCCTGGTTTGACCAAATGCTGCTTTGAGTAAATATTGACACTGTGCTGTAGGAGGGTATCCGGCATTGACTGAGGCCAAGCTAGTCCAGTCCAGTAGTCCAACAGTACTCCAGTCTGATATGGTTTGTCTTTTCAGAATAACACAGGTAGAGTCCAGCATGCAGTTAGGCAGCTGCGAGGACAGCTGGACCAGGCTCTGTCCCGCATCAGGACCCTGGAGGCTGAGCTAAAGTACGGGAGCAAACCAAGTGAAGTCAATGGGTCACATGACTGGGCCTTGGTAAGTAAATGATGGTTCATGGATAGTGTGTTGAATAAAAAGGTTCAAGGAATCAACAACCAGCAGTTGTATAATAATGACAAATACCGACACAATCTCCAATTTGCACAGTATCATTTGTAAGACTGATGGTAGGATGAATATAGCAAAAAAAATTTAATTTATTTATTTGCACCAAAAAAGTTAATATAAAAGAAAAAAAATAAGAGTCCAGGAGGAGGGAAGAAGCCATGCAAGGCTTATACAATGCCCTCCTCCTAGAAACTAGGGAATATTAATCATAAGACTAATATAATAAATTAACTATATAAAACCTAGATAGAACAAAACTGATTTGTATTGGTGTATAAGCAAACACAATACTAAAGTAACAAAAATATAAAAGGACATGGAAGTAATACATGCTATAAATCAATACAGCTGAAAATGGACACAGATGAATATATGCTACTATAAGAGTGAGAGAGAAAAAAAAAACCAAGAGCCTGAAGCTGTTCTTCTGCATTATGGTCAGCCAGGACTGGTCAGGCTTTCTTCAAGGATCTGGCTCTGCCCAAGTCATCATGATATAGCACAGTAAATATTTTAAGTTTTACAAGTTTTTGTCAGTAAATTTAGTAAAAAAGACCAAAACCACCAGAAACTTCAGTTAAATGGACACTATTCCTTTCATCTGATTAAAATAGTTTTACTTAAAGATTCTAGCTGAGCTGTTTATATGGCTGTCAAATAATTAGACAGAAGAGGTATGTTCACAGGAAGCAAAGTATTCAATCACAGTTTAGTTGTTTTTAATTGGATAAACTTTTTCCGCCTGTTCTGAAGAGTGATTGACTTGAAATGTAAGAGAAGAGTATCTTTATGTCCATTACTTTCTGGTGGCTATTCATTTGGTTGATGGTTCAGTAAATTTTTTTCTTAGTTTTTTGTGTTTTTTTTAAGTTGTCGTACTGTGTTATTGAAGATATAAACACATAAGTGCATTACACAGTGGTGACGTGTAGTTATTTATGTCCCTTACGTGTCCTGTTAAAGGTTTTTTAGTTTTTTCTAAATGACAATACAGCTCTGTGACACAAAGGAGGAACAAATAGAAGACCGTGGACACAGACAAAATGTGTTAGACAGACTAATCCATTGTTGGTTTAGTCTTTTCTTACATTTGTCCAAAATCAACAACACCAAACAGTAGTAAAATTCACTAAAGCAGCAAACCGTTAAACATTTTGTAGGTGTTTCAAGGGAGAATGAGAACAAAATATATTATACAACGATGAATGAAATTGTTATTTTATGTCCTAGTCCCATTTTTAGTTCATTTGGTAATCAACATCCCATCATATTCTGTGAGAGAACACCTTGGTGTCTTGAAACCAGTTCAGTTCAGTTGGTAATCGTTGCGGCAGGACAAATTTCTATCAATTAAATTTTTCTTCACTAAGTTTAAAATTAAAGTAGTGTAACCATATAGATGTTAATTGGTAATGCAAAGTCGCTTATAGATAAATATCACCAGAGACATTTTTTTCTAAACCATTTTAACCCAAGAAAGACAGCTTAATTTACAATTGCTCCTCTTGTCACGTGTCCAAACAGCGCCATAAACTATCATGTGTGTCAGCGATGTGTTGACAAAGCACAAATAATACATTATGTAAGGAATGGTGGGTGGTGCATTGGGTTTTGTCCTTCTAGGAGGGTGTGTCCTCATTCACAGGTGCAAATAAAGACACAAAAACGCAGAGACAAACGGCCTCACTCTGGAATCTTCCCAGACCGGTGGAGTTTGCCCCCGAGGCTGCTTGGTCTGACGATGATAAAGATTATCATTAACAGGCGTTCATCTTCTGTTCTGAACTGCATGAGCTGATGTTTATCAGAGTGAAAACTGCTGATTCACATGATCGGGAAGGTGAATAATTACGATGGTTTAATGTAGGTGCATCAAAAGGTTCAAACAGGAAAGACCAAACCCTCCAGTTTTAGGCAAAATAATAGATTTTCCACATTTAATCATCTGAAAGTTACAAGAAATATCGGTATTTAAGGCAATTATGTCATAATTCATTAGTCATTTACCTGTTCTTTCTGTAAAATATACATTCACACCTTTTTAATGTATATTGGAAAAACCTGCATATAAGATGCACAATCAATGTAACATCTTTGAATAATTTCAAAAGGGTTTAAATTATTTAGTTAAAACTAACAGGAATTATGCAATTATTTGCCTTTTTGACAGATTGTTTTAAAATCTACATTAAACATGGCAAGATGAATATGTTTAAAATCAATCTGCAAATGTACACTGCTTCATATTCCTATTTGTTTTTGTTTTCTGCCTTAGAAAAGCGTGAAATTATAAGAAAGATGCAGGATGGAACACACACACACACACACACTCTGGTAAAGGTGGATGCTCTAAAAAAAAAAAAAGGTCTATATTTTGGGCCAAAAGACAAAACATCCCTAATTGTAATTTATGAAACAAATCTGACTTTTTAAAAATGGAACAAAACAAGGTGGAGGCTGAGTTCACACAGTGAGAAAAAATTCCTCAGTGGAAGTTTTCCACTGAGGAACCAACTACATTTAAAGGGTAGCATTAGTGGAATTCTCATTCATTTAGCCATGTAAATATGTTGTTTAAAAAAAAAAGACAAAAACTGGAGTACATCTATACATAGTCAGTGTTTCCTCTCTGAATGTCCTGCACTTGTTTTCAGTTGGTTCAGGAAGATGGAGGCACTTCTCTGCTGCAGAGCCTCGGACACTCGCTGCACAGCCGGGAACGCCTGATCCAGGTGGGAGCAGTGATGAGGGGGGACAGGACTCACTCATGCACACAGATAGGGCCTCGGCTTTAAGCTCACTGGAATGTTGTTTGTCTTTGAAGTCACTGTACGCACATGGGGCACTGCCAAAAATGTGTTCAATCTGTTTGACATACCTGTGTTCGATATTTGACATCTGTTTGGCTTTAGGCCAGCCAAAATTTAATTTTAGCTCCTTCTATTGTTGTTGAAATTATTATGCAGCTTGTGTCACCTGAGTAGCTTAGCATTATCAAAATAATCATGAGCAGTGTAAGTAATTAATGGAAGACAGTGACCCTGACTTCCTCAAACCCACAGAAAAGCAACATGTAAATTGACCTAAATGACCAGTTTAAAATTACTTCTAATGATAAAGGAATAATCTACAGTAAATGCCAGTGTACCAATTACTGTTACTAGCCACCGAGTAATCATTCTTTTGATAAAATGTCAGACTTTTTAGGGTTTTCTCTGACTAAATTTGGGTTCTGAGTGGTGGTGAATTTATTGCAAGCTTATTCACTTTGTTTTTTGCAATTAACCATTCATATTTGTGAAGGGAAACTGACAACATGAAAATTATTCTGAGAAATACCCCAATGTAATATTCTGCATTTTACCCAACCTGATATGCACAACACCTAGCATTAGCACTTAGCATATCAGGAGCAGTGAGAGCTGCCATTGAAGACCCTCTGGGACTGACACCAGATTATATGTGTGTATATATATATATATATATATATATATATATATATATATATATATATATATATATATATATATATATATATATATATATATATATATATATATATATATATATATATATATATATATATATATATATATAGACATATATATATATATATATATATATATATATATATATAGACATATATATATATATATATATATATATATATATATATATATATATATAGACATATATATATATATATATATATATATATATATATAGACATATATATATATATATATATATATAGACATATATATATATATATATATATATAGACATATATATATATATAGACATATATAGACATATATATATATATAGACATATATATATATATATATATATAGACATATATATATATATATATATATATATATATATATATATATATATATACATATATATATATATATATATGGACATGTTGAGGCTTCATCCTTATAGAAGGTCAGCACATCCACCTTATAATCATTTTATCTTTGTGCAGAAAAAAAACCCTCAAAGTTGTAGCACCCAAATCCGGTTAATCTTTTCATCTGTGCGTGTAAAGGCAAAGTAAATTTGCTATTATAGTTAATTATCATCTAATTTCTGAGAGATGAATATGAATGACATGTCTTTAGTTCAATGACATCTAGACTGTCTTTAATCTGAGCTGCTGTGGGGTTTTTGGTTTTGACCAGACTTGAATAGCTTTCGTGTTTCAGATTTCTGAGGCTTTATGATTGATGTGGTTCACATTTATGTCTATATGAGCATTTATCTTGGATTATCATAGCATCCTTTGCATGAACTACTACTGAAACCTGCTTTGTGACTTTCTCAAGTAAAGACATAAACGCCAGGCAAGTGAAGATTTTTTGTCTTCATAGTGTTATTTTTGTTTTGCAGGAGTGTATGGGTTTGATCAGGAGGCTCTGTGTGGAAGAGGGAGTGGGCTCTGAACTGTCCGATAAGCTGACGGAGAAACTGGCTGAGAGTCTGAAGGAAGCTCAGGCTGACAACAGAGTAAGAACCACAAATAGTCCTTTCACCCTGGCTTTTAACATAACTCCCTCGAGCTGCGTCGAGTTATGAACTAATTCTCTAATAATTGGGCCTTTTTTACTGAAGCCCAGTATCAAGAGGCATGACAGTCACCAGACTTTATTCTATTGCTTCCAGAGATCTTTGCATCAGCTATGTGGGTCGCGTGATGGGAAAACACTTATAAATTAGATTATTTGGCTTTCTACATTTATCCTTTGTTATAAAAAAGGCCTTTGTTTGAAAAGTTAAAAACATTGTAGCTGAAATTCTGAAGAAATCTTAACGCATTGTCTGATGTGTAGGCCGCTCTGGAGGATCTGAGGTCTGAAACTATGCAGAGTAAAAAGAGGATGGAGGAGGAGGTGGAGGCTCTGAGGAAGGCCGGAAGAGACCGTGAGAGAGACTTGGACACACTCAACACAGTTCTACAGTGCAACCAGGATATCATCAATGTAAGCATGCACACACATGGTTTATTCATGTAGTTCAAACATATGCCCACCTTTTTACTCTAGTCTAGTGAACTTCTGTGTGTTTGAACTTTGACCTGGACTGTGTTAAAATGAACCTACCTCTCCTCTACCCATCAGGATCTGCGTTTGGCTGTAGGGGAGCAGGACCACCATCTGAAGGCAGTGGAGAAAGAGAGGGAGGTGTGGAGGCAAAGAGATCGGGCCCTGAACGCAGCACTGCAGGAGAAGGAAGACTTGATCATATGTCTGAAAGAAGAACTGCAGAGCTGTCAGAGGGATGTGCAGGTATAAACACTGTCATTGTATATTCTGCTGCCAACATTTCCATAAACATGAATAAGTAGTGCAAAGTGGAAATGACCATGTGCAGTCTAGAACCAAGTGAATTTTCATTTTCATTTTCATTTGAACTTTCTTGTGTGATTTGTTATTTTATTCTCTGCATTGTTCCATGAAAACCAGCATTCTTCTTACATTTGATGTACTGGCCATGTAGATATTTATAAAACCTCTGAGTATATTCAAAGGATATTTTTCAGAATAAACTGAAGTAAAAGTACAGTTTGATTCTGGGGCCAAATGTTTTGTAAATGAAAGAACAAAATTTGAGATTGAAAATAAAATTTTTGATCTTGACTTTTGAAAAACACAGCAGTTTTATATTTTTTCAGTTGCATGTTTTATCTTTTCAGTTTCAGATCTCAAACTTAAACAACTCACACCTACTACTTTACATACACCATATTCACATGCCAGTGAAAAGTTTAAAAACTGTTTTAGACAATACTGGGCATCATTTGTGGCATAAGAGTGATAATTAATCCTAGATTGCAGAATGGCTCCATATAAAACTTACTTTTTCAGCAAAATAACAAGCATTTACTACTGTTACTGTCATTTCTCAAGACACATGAGATTTATTGGTGACTCAATCCTGCAGAAGGTTTGTGTTTTTGAGTCTATTACAAACCCTCTGAATGACCAAATGGGTAAGATCTTGATGTCAATGAAAAGGTCAGAATCTGCATTTTATCTGAATTATTTTGATGTATGGCTAGAGTTAGCAGCTCAAAAGCTATTAAACACTTTGGATCAATGTATACCTTTGGTTGTTGGTGGCTGGAGGCAGATAAATATCATGTTTACTTAGTCTCAAAACATGCTTAATAACTGTTGTGCAATTTATCAAAGTAGGAAAATTCAGGTTTTGTTTGTCTTGGCTCTTTATTCTCTTAAATCCCATAATTCCCAGTGGTTGGCATTGGGGTGTGGTTTCACCTCAGAGTATCAGTACGCCTTGTCCATGGGATGATTCAAAGATGGCTGTTGACTGCCAGTTTGGTTTAGTTGTCTAGTGTATAGTTTTTCCTGTTAACATTTGAACATGATAAGTTTGATAAAATGATTGTGTATTTTACCTGCCATTTATTCACAGTAGATGCTACTTAAGGTACTTCCAAAGACTCCAGATCTAGAGATATGCAAATAAATCATTTAATTTAGACAGGTGTAGCATATGTCTGCAGGGCTATGGAGTACAAAATGAGGTGTCTTCTTTATTCTGAGCTGTTAGTTGAAGATAAAGCATGTTTAAACATGTATATTCAACCTGCAGGATGTTTGGAAACGTTCAGTAAGTGTGGGAAAATACTATGTTTGAGATGCATTCAAAGAGTAGTAATGAAAATATCTACTGTGTGAAACATCTGAAGCAACATCCATGTTTGAGGTACTGTGTCCAGTCATGGTTCCAACTGTTTCTACCAGAACCTGCTTTACTGGCCTAATGTGGAAAATGTGATGACTTCCATCACACTTTTCCATCACGCAAGAAATCTTTTCAATAAATCCATCCATTTTAGCTGTAATTAGAATTATATGATTTAGTTGTGATGGAAAATGCCAATACTGTTGATAATATACACCAAAATGTGCACATATATCTGCATCTTGTATTTTATTGTACTTTTTTATTTTCATGTCTTTTCTTAAATCTCTCAAAGGACTTAACAAGTATCAACCTCCAGATATCAAAGATGCATGCAAAGTACATTTTCTACAAATAAAATTCCATGATATATCAAACTTAGAAATGTATCCCATGTGGAAAATTATAGTTGCATGTATAAGAACTCAGCTCATGACTTGTTTTAAATTCTTGTGGACGCTCTTCTGGAACAGATTCAAGTGTTTCATCTAAATCATGATATTTGTGCTAAATGAAAAAAAACCATGTTACTACCTCTGCTCAGAAGTGTTCAGACAGATCTTGTTCTTTTTCCAGGTGGGGTTAACTAACGCCTTTTTATTGGACTATTTAAAACAACTAGACTCGCATGGGGGAGAGATTTTGTCTTGTAAATCTGCTGCTAATTGGATAATTTATGAGAGTCTGAAATAACTTATTAACTTATTGTCACATAAAAACACAGGCTGCAGAATTGACTGGGTTTTTATTGGGAACTCTGGGAGCTTTATAAAGGAAACAGACCTTTTTCAGGCAGTAAAACAATGCAAAACCCCAAACTCACCCTTTCAGAGCATCATAAGCTCCTTAGGTGTCTTGTGATTCTCTGTCTTGTTGCCCTGGACTTACTCTGGTCTCACATCCACACCAATAAATCACATCATAACCTCAGCCCCTGGACTTCTTGCAGTTTTCAGAATCATGAAGTGGGTCATAATGTGTGTAAAGTTAAGTTACACTTTAACTTTACAATTCAAGATCCTGATATGGAAAAGACTGTTTTTGAATTCTACAGATAATCGCTGGTGCTTTAATAATTCCTTTCACATCTGTATTTTATGAGTCTGAACACATGGATGTAAACTATTTGACTGGTTATCAATGGGGACTCTACTCTTTAAACAGAAGTGTATTCAGATCCCTCCGTGTCAGTGAATTAGTACTCTGTTCTGTCATCCCCTCGGCCTCCAGGAAACACTGACTTCTGTGAAAGTTTAACTCTGCTTCTGTTTTTCCTCCAGGCTCTTTCTGACTCTGTGATTGGCCATGGGTTGTCTGGGGGCGGAGCGGAGGCTGCTCTGGCTGCCCAGCTGAAAGAGAAGGAGATCCATCTGGCAGCTGTGTTAAAGGACAGAGAGGGAAATGGTGCCGCCTTGTGTCAGGAAGTCACCAAACTCACCTCGACTCTGCAGGATTACCAGACGATGGTGCAGGTGAGACGGTAACATCAAAACGCATCGTAAAAGTAGTGGTTTGTACTTTTTCTGACTGTTTTTGTTTTTGTTTTCAGACTCAGGAGGAGAATCACGATCAGACAGTTTCGTCTCTGATGGTTCAGCTTGAAGATGCTCGGAAGGAGATGAAAGAGAAGGAGAAGGAGAGGAAAGAGGCCAATAGAGTCTGGCAGAGGGAAAGAGAAGACAGAGACAAACAGGAGAGGAAACTGATGGACAGTCTGGCAAAGAGGGACAAGCTTATAGAGGTGAGAGCTTCTTTATTTAACTTAACCGACACCTTCTCAGCCGCTTCATTCTTTTCTGTTACACCTCATATATATTTCAACTACATTTGACTTAGTTTGTTTTCAGGTTAAAGTTTTTCTTCTTTAAGATGTTTCCTCATATCACTGGAAAATGCACCTACACACAGCTACGACACATGTTCACTGGAGCATTTGGCATAAAAATTCTTGTTCTTCACTTCACACTAAAATATGAAGGTGCAGGTCGCCCTCTGGTGGCTGCTTTAAGATGAAAACCCAACCATTTATGCCCAATTTGACAAAGGAAACTGTATAATCTGCAATAATTACTTATTTAAGATCTTTTTTTCAGAACAAATTACACAATTTTGCATTGTCTAGTTTCTCACAAATGAGACTTACTTTAGTTGTGTGTAGAAAAATGAACGGAAAATTGTGAGGATGTATTAGAGACTTTGAGGTTAATGTATATTTATATATTAACTCCATATAGTATATTTACTCCACTGGCTCATATGTTATGAGCCAGTGGAGTAAAATAAGATCTCTTTGAAAACAGTTTTTGCTCAAAAGTTTGTTTTTAATTTCCCTTTTTTTCTCCTGATAATTGCTTTGGAAAAGGTATTTAGTTAAGGGAAACCCCATCTTACAGATTTGCTGTTTTAGACACAAACCAATTAATGAGTCAATCATAATCGAAACTGATAAATTGATCACAAAAGAGTTGTTTGTATCATGCTGGACTTTTTCCTCATCCATTATTGGCAGCATCACATTCTGCTTTTGGTTATTTTACTCGGTTCATAACAGTCCATGTTTTTCTTCTTCATAGCAAATCCTTCTGGACGCTGAGGAGCAGGAACATCTGTTTAGAGAACTTCAGCAGAACATGCACAACAAATATGAACCTGTGATTGGCATCAAACCCACACACTGACGGTGGAGTGAACACACATTTACTGCACAGACGGAAGAATACTTTGCACTTTCTGCACCACATTTTCATCTTTTGTCTATTTATGGTGGTGTACATAAAGTCTATTTAATTTATCAGTCTCTGGGTTTTAGGTTTGCATCTGCAGACCTGATGAATGTTGACTTGGACCAAAGGAAGTCTGGTTATTTTCTGAAATAGAAACACCAGCATTAAATTCATCCTGCAAACAGCACTGTGTATCGATCTATAGCCTTATTCATCTTATTGGTCTGAGCTGTAGAGAAACACTATCTGAAAATGATTAGAAACGCCACTGAGCCTCATTATGGCAATGACATGTTTCTTGTTTAGAGAAAAAAAGCTAGATTTTTAACAAAACAGCTTTCTAATAATTAGCCAAAAATGGGTGGAATGTGTGAAAATAGATACAAGTGTGAAGAAAATATCCTTAATCTCTACAATTTTCTTAATTTATTGAATTTACTTCCAACCAAGACCTGAAGAAACCCTGTAATTATTGCTTTAAGTCTAATAAACATTCTGACTTTTCATAAGTTCTGCCTCAGATGGTAAAAATCAAAGGTCGATATTAGACTCTTGTTAAACTTTTCTTTTTTTTGTAAAAAGCTGTTTAATATCATTTTTATGGTATTGTGGTAATAGACCCATAACATAAATAGACAGTACTATTTGGGGCTGAATTCACTGCTGCTGCTACTGTTGATAATTATAAAAGTAAAGGAAGTAACCAGATGAACGCTTTAATAACTCTACAGAGTCATTTCAGATGCAGGGAGTTGGGTACTGCTTATTTGTTTTATATTTGTTCAGATTATTTATAATTCATCTCAGAACAACATTCACACGCTGTTTGTACCTTTAGTCCATCTTTCTATAATTCAACACATTTCTGTCTGTAGTGTGTCCTGTTTGTCTGTGGAACACCTAACACCTGCACAACTCTATCAAATGATCCCAAATTTGGAGGGTGACTTACCAGTACTATGGTAGATTGCAGTGCAAAGTTTCACACCCTTACGACATACAACAACAAAGATATTAAACTGATTTCATTGCTCTTTCTAATTTTGCTGTTCTGAGCATTGCCACGTTACGCCCCCTAATTTGGCTACAGCTCTACCAGGCTTTTTTTTTTCCCCAACACGATTCTGTCATTCTCGCTCACACACAGAAAGCGAGTTGGGTACTGAAAGTCAATATAGGTATGGAACCGGAGTAAACATTAAGTCAGAATACTGAGATTAAAGTCAGAGTTTAGACTTTTCTCAGAATTCTGACTTTAATCTCAAAGCAATAATTTACAAAAATGCTTGAAACAGTCAGCATTCTGAGATGAAAGTCAGACTTAGATCTATTTCTCAGAAATGTGACTTATTTCTCATAATAACATATACATTGGACCCTTTTTTCCCCAGTCGATTTAATCCTCTTGTGTTGTTAACTTATTAAGACTCATAATGAAATGCCTTGACTTGTCATGTTTCTCATTTTCATACTAAAACCTTTCTTCCAAGTTGAAGGAGAGAAGTGAAACTAGATTGACTGGGCTTTACATTCAGCATATGAATGTTGTACTGAGATAAATGTGGGAAAATCAGGACATTTGTCCATTTAGGTCTTGAAAGTGATGGGAGTCATTAGAATGTGTGAGTTTGTTGATGAAACATTTCTGAATGGTTTGACACTGGTGTTTATATTTTTAGGAAAGAGCAGGTATGCTTTACATGAGATTTTGTTGGTTTTTTTAATTATTTCGCATTGTCTTTTCACTCTGTACGAAAGCTGAGAATGTTTGCGTTTGCATTTTTTTTTTTTTTGGCCATTATTTCAAGAACATTATCACAATAGCAGTTTAATTATTGCATTACTTACAAATTGTAAACCTCATTTTCTTGTCCTGACAGGCTATTTATTGAGATATTACAGATGATTAATCTCATGCTGTTGTCCATCATTTAGGCCTCAAGGGTCACAAGCTCATTCTGTTCAATTTCTTTCACATTTTGAGCTTGTTGTCACAGTAATAGATTTAGTCATCTCAAGATGATGCTTAATTTTCCCAAATGTAGATTAATTATTCTATAACCCAGATGTAGCATAACTATTTTTGTCAAATTAATTATTTAGTTATAACAAGATAACAATGTTTAATTTTTACAATAATCTTGAGATACCAAAGTATAGTTTCATATTAATGGATAAATTATCTCCTTGTGTTGAGATAATGGCTCAATTTTCTGATAATAACATGTATATTATATAATTCTCTTGACCTAACAGCTGGTTTTCATGACAACATATACAGCACTTCATTATCTGGTGATATTATTTAGAGTTTTATCCTGTGTTAATTATTTTATATGGAAAAAATTATCTTTTATTTCCAAGAAGTAAAAAACCCAATGTCACAAGAAAAAAGAGGCTGTTTTCTCTTAATGACTTGCCAGTCCAACATATGCCTTAGAAAGCATTTTGATAATGAAAGCAACAGATTTATGCTGGAAATGTCAAGTCTGGGAGCCTGTTATTGTCTAAAACATTACACTGTACGTCATCTAACAGGCTGGAATTGATGATGATAATGATTGAACTTGTGTTTTCTTTGATAAACAAGCTTGTTTTTTTTTTTTCATGAAAATTAGCCTCATGGCAGTAAAAATAAATGTCAACACAGCCTGTCAGCTCCCACAGGGTGAAAGTTTGCTTTAAATTAGGTTTTTCTGCTTTAAACTTATCTTATTGTCTTCTCCTGTCATTCCACAGAACTGGAATCTCCTATTCATTATTTTAAAACTGATTTATTCTTTACTTTTATGACGTCTACCTTTTTTTTTTTTTGCTTTGGATTTGTCACGCCTGCCTTTTTACATGTTTCTTTTACCTCAAGAGAATAAAACACTCTGAATCACATGATCTCACTGCTACTCATTTCATTTCCCATCATGCACTTTGTAGGTTTGGTGAACAGGAACATGACCCAAAAGTGTTGCAGTAACAGCCAGTGTTGAATGACGGTGCCCCCTGGTTCTTCTACTCTGTCCAATCACAGGCCAGTCTTGAGTTTCTAGTTACTTCAGTTGCTATGGAGATGATTCCTCAACACCTCACACTAAGTTTTCTCATCAGATCTTCACAGTGGACGAGTGTTGTGGCTTCAGTACTTTATTCTTACAGAGTTTAGTAGTTTGTAGAGTTGATCAGCTGATCCGTGGAGAGCAGTCCACTCATGCAGGTCCAGTCGGTTCCACTCGGTTCTGTCACCATCGGTCCCCCGTCCTGGCGTCATGACACGATCAGTTCCATCCGACAAGCCGAGCGCCTGGTTCGGCAGACCCGGCCCGGTGCGTCAGGGTCAGGGTCCACCGGAGCCAGAGTCACCGGCAGCAGCAGCAGCAGCAGCAGCAGCACGCGACCCCGGAGCTGCTGCAGCGCCGCCGCCGGTGTCACCCCGAAACGCACCGAAGGGGCGACGGAAACAGCCGAAGAGGTCACAGAAAAGGAAAGTGAAGAAGTTCCTGAGCCACTGTGTCAAAATAAGACCTCAAGACCCCAAACTACTGGACCCATGGTGAGAAAAACGCTCTTACGTTGATTGAACATTTACGTTTAAATAATAATAAAAAAAATATTCATTAACCCATAAAGACTCGACCAAATCATCTACCGATATTGAATGTTTAATGACTTATAATGCATTAAAACTATCAATCAATGTAAATAGTGTAAAATACATTTGTCTTTTCATGGTCATCAGATACAGTATCATCTGGGTTCAGGGGCTCCGCAGTTACCATGGAAACACCATCTTCTACAATATTGATTCACCAGTAAAACCCATGGAGTTGGATCAATAACAGTGAATGAACATACTGGGTTGTGTTCGATTAATGATACATTTCGTTGGAGAAATCACTTTATCTTAATGTTTCTTTGTTTCCGATATTATTACAATTAAAAGTGGGGTGGAAGATTTTGAAAATATACACTCCCTCTCTTCTTCAGCCCAACCCTATCAACCACGTCTTAACAATTTACGAATACATGAACGCGAACACTGTCCAGGGTTGCCAGATTGGGCGGTTTTCCGCCCATTTAGGCTACTTTTGATTACATCTGGTGAGGAAAAATGCATTACAATAAACCCCACCCTATCATACACATTTTACCTAATTTGACCTATTTCTCATCATTGCGAAACTACATTTTTAATTATTGTGGCTTTGACCTTTGACCTACATTCACCAATTGGATCTATTCTGGATCATCTTGCACCTTTCCTGAAAATGTCATAGAAATATGTCCAGCAGTTTTTGTGTAAAGCTGCTTAAAAAAAACTAACTCAAACACAATACCCCTCTCCTTTGGGGGGCAGGGTAACAAACCAAACCAAAAGCAATATCCTTTGGCTCTCCTTCAGAGGGTGGGGTAATATGGATGTGAAAAAAAACATGGTGTAAAATGCAGATTATCAACTAAAATAATCAATTCATAGGGATATATTTAATCCTTTAAATGAAGATATTGTCAATGATAAGGGGAGTCACTGCTGATTGTAACTGGCATGTCCCCTGTCCTCTTTAGTTCCCTGAATGCACCCAGAGGACAGCAGTGGTCCCATTTCCTCCAACCAGCTTACGTGAACAGTGCGCCGGGGCCAGTGTCGCTGTGGCTGTTGAGTACATGAGGAAGGTGCGTGAAGTCGAAGGTCACCTCCGCAGACAGGCCGGCAGGGTGACCCAGGAGGGCGTCAAGCTGGAGAGGGAGAGGGGCCACCTGGAGAAGATGCTCCGCAACATCAGGACCAACCTGAACATCAACAGGAGGAGCTCAGAGGGGAGGAGCAGGAGGCCAGCTACCACAGAGACGGTCAGATCAGGGTTGTTATAGGAAATTCAGAGGTGGTAAAAGTACTCACATCCTGTACTTTATTAGAAGTACAGCTCTTTGTGTGAAAAAATACTCTGGTAAAAGTAGAAGTCCTGTTTCAACTCATTTATCTAATTAAAAGTTAAAAAAGTATAAATTCTCAATTGTATTGAAGTAAAAAGTAAAACTAAATTTTTATTCAGTTATTTATTTTTTTATTTTTTTTACCATGAATGAAATAATACTTATTAAACCAGGAAACATCTGAAAAGTTTTAAAAATATCCAAAAATAAAACCCTTAAAAGTGAGCTATTGTGTAGACAATGTGTTTGATTGGATCACTTAGTTTTGTGGATATGGGCAGGAAATTTAGGAAAATAAAAACGGTAATCATTACAGATAAAAGAAGTCAAAAATATGATGTAAGAAATGCATACTTATGAGATGAAATAGTCATAATTATTCGATAAAAAGTCACAATTTCTCTGGTCTACTGATTTCCCGTCTGAAGTGACTTATTTAAGCACTATCACATCTGTTTAGTTTAAAAAGGTAACAAGTCTGTTCTGAGAATGTAATGAGTATAAAGTATACATATTTATGTAAAAATGTAGAGAATAAAAGTAAAAAAAAGATACACATAAAACATTCAGGACAATGAATGACATTGACAAACAAGATTAATAACTGCTGATCTTAAACATGTAGGATACCAGGCCTGGAGGACCATAGTTGTCCACCTCTGATCTAAACAAACTGACTTAAGTATTACTTGTGCTGTTTTATGGACAAACCAATGAAAAGCTCACGTTCAAGAGCTTTATTTTTATATGTATTCTAAAAAAAAAAACATATAGTTTCAACATCATGCTATGAAATCCTTACATTGCACACTGTTTTCCCTGTACAGCAATAAAGAACACACAATACTATAGATAAAAGAGATTTAAAAAACCTGACTTGAAGGTAAATGACTTGCGTAACAGCAGTCATATTAATTTTCAGATTAAATTTCTCTTCCATGTTGTAAAACTTTAGGTTGTCGTTTCAGTACAGTGAGGTGCGTTCACTGACTGACACGTCTGTCCTGTCACAGCAAAGGGATGGTGCTGATTATTTGTTGGCGTGTGAGAGATGTGAGCTGGTCCAGCTGAAACAGGATCTGGAGGGAGTCCTGAGGAACACTCTGACCCAGCTCCAGGTGATTTGGAACATGTATCACACTGTCCCTGCTCTTATTACACTCCCCCTCTACTGGAAAATAACACTCCATGTATCAATAACCTGCATCGTTTCTCCTCCGCCAGGTTTATGTTTTACCAAGCGTTTCAGTAGGTGTCCCAGAGGCATGTTATCACTGTTCTCTCATGAATATTTTATTAAAGAACCCACTGATGGCGATTTACCAACTGAAACGGTGTTGCTCATCTGAGGTTTACCTGGAAATATTGTAAAATAAAAGTACCATTTGTAATGTTAATCAGGTTCACGTTAATGAAAAGATGAAAAAAAATACAACTGAAAAAACATTTTGTTAACTGAAATAAATAAGAAGAAAGTAAAATTAAACTAACTGAAAGTGTACTGTGTGCTTATAAAACTAATTAAAACATATAAAAATTATGGATAAAATTTCCTTCGTTTTTGTCTTTGTCAATGTAACTGAAGTTGAAAGGAAGTGTGGGAATTATTTGAACATGACATGGGGGTTTTTTTACTATGAAAACTAAAACTAAGCATTTACAAAAAAAAAGGAAGACTAATTTTTAAAAAACCTAGCTAATGTGTTCTAAAAATGAATTAAAACTAACTGAAAAACTCAAATCAAACTAAGCTACAATGAAAAATCCAAAGCTGTTTTTATTTTACCTATCTATAAACGGTCTATCATCTTGCTTACATAAATATTTACCTATTCACCAATTATTTTCCAGTCAAATCCAAAATTATCAATAAAATATTGTTAAAACAGCAGCTGAATGAAAAATACAAAACAACTGACAAGAACCACAACACAAAATAACAAAGAAACACATGGACTTAAAATCCAATGTATAGAGAGACATGTCTGAGGCAAAAGATAAAATTATATTTTATTTAAAATGAATATATGTCATGGTGTTTTCACTTTTTTTGAAAATATGACATGATCAGTATGAAAGAAAACTTATCACTTCCAATATGTTTTCAAAGCTGATGAAGGAAATGTCACTTTTTATATTTTACTATAAATGATCAATTAGATAACGATGGTTGTTAGATACCATCATTGTTAGATAACGATGCTAATGATGGTTTTGGGAAAAAAAAATCTTATTGTCATTTTATAGGAGATGTATAAAAAAGCCATTGTTCCCTTTCTGTGCATTGTTTTGTATAAGATGTTTGAAAGTGTACAAGCAAAGACAAGACTTTTTTCCAGAACCAGAACTTGAATAAAACTTCAAATCAATCCATGAAAACAGTTCCTTGCATATTCTGAAATGCAGAGCTAGTACTCCTGCAGTCTCATAGTTTTCTTTGTGTGTTTTCAGGCTCTGGCTCAGAGCCGGCGGCAGCTGCTGGACTGTGCAGCTGAAAGGGCTCGAGTCCTGGAGCTACTGCCTCATAGTGGATCTGCTGGGAGATCCAGATCTGCTGCTCACACCTTCACCAAAACAGATCCCATCAGCCCCTTCACACCACGTAAGTCCACCCAGAGGAGCGAAAGTTTATATGTGCAGATTTATTCTATATTCTGTAGTGTATATGTATATGTATATATATATATATATATATATATATATATATATATATATATATATATATATATATATATATATATATATATATATATATTGTGTCTTTATAGTTTTTTTTACATGCATATTCATTCTATTTTGTTTATATAGTGTCTGTTTGTATTTATTGCTGCTGCCTGCTGAGCCAGTTGCATCAAAACTTCACATGTGATGTAAAATCTGAAGTGGAAAATAAATTGTCTTAGTTTAAGTCTAATACCAAAAACCTAATAATAAATAACCAGTACCTAAAGGTTCAGATCTAATCAGTGAAGCTAACGGACCCTAAAAATACTAGTTTCATCATGTCTGTTCAGAACAGGATTAAGTATTACTGCTGTGTTAAAGCTTGACTTTAATTCTCCTCAGTATGTCATTTGTTTGTCCTTCCTCAGAGTGTAAGCAGGTGTTGGACTCCTCCTCCTCAACAGTCACACAGTCCCAGCTGCTGAGACAAAACATCAGGCAAATGTTAACCAGCGCCATCTGCAGGCAGGAAGCTGCACATCAGGCTGTGAATGACGGTCTGGTGAAGAAAGTGGCAGAAACCATCAGCCTGCAGGTTCATAAACACAGCACTGTGTCACAAATACTTTAATATTATACATATTTATAATAATATACATATTTATAATAACCCTTCAACAGACAAAGGCAGTCAGACTTTGGAAAATGCTGCTTCAATCCAATCATTTTTGTCGTGGCTTTTATCTTATTTTAATCTCATTATTGTAATCAGTGTGTGTGTGTGTGTGTGTGTGTGTGTGTGCGTGCGCGTCTCTGCAGAGACATATCATGCTATAACTCAATGAATACTTGAGATATCACCATGAGATTACATGGGCATATCCATATAGCTAATGTGCATCAGATGCAATGATCTATTTGAGTAAAGGTCAAAGGTCACGGTCACAATTAACTAAAAGGTCACAAAATTAACTTCTGTAACACTGTTTGTGTGTGTCAAGCATATACTAGCTCAGCTCAGTTCCCCTGAAGCTTTTAGAAGCCTTTATTATGTAGACATATCAGGCTATAACTTAATCAATACTGGATATATTATCATAATATTACATGCACTGACGCATATATACATATAACGGAATTAGCAATATTGCAAAAGGTCAAAGGTCAAGGTTGCATTTAGCAGAAAGGTCAAAATCACATTATTGGCTCTAATTCACGAACGGGTTATCATAGAAACTCGACATTAGGCATTCTCTGAATACTCGTTTCCTATTTGCATTAGCTATGAATGTTTGCATGAAGTCACATCTGACTTAAAAATTTGTTGTGATTATTTATTTCTTTATTTAAACTGTCTATTTAAGTCCATATTTTTTGTTTGTTTTTGTAATTTATTCCCTTCCTTTATATTGTACATTGAACATATATAAAAATGCAATAATATTGATTAATATATGAACAGAGTATAGAATACAGAAACAAAAATAATACGTCAATTGATATAAAAACCATAAATTTCACATAAATCAGTGGTTTTGATAGCTTTTTTAAAAAAAAAAATTCAGATACTACTTGAAATATAGTGATTATTTTTTCATTCCGTCTTCGCAGCAACGCCTGACGTTGACATCTGCAGCTACGAGGCAGGCCATGTTTCGCAAACAGAGGGAAATCAACTGCATCGACCACAGCCACGGCAGAGCACAGGTCAGTGTGGACCAAAGGGTAGGATCGCACTCATGGACGATGTTTGACACAGTTACTGTTGTGTACACAGGGTCCAGAGTACAGCGGAGACGTACTGTCCAGAGAGAAGCTCAACAGGCCTATGGTGCAGGTTTACCAGAGACACCCAGGGACACAGTTACCTGAGGCCGTTCAGCTCATCCAGGTACGAACCCACTGAACACAAGACAACGACCCAATGAGCCCAGGTTACACATACAAGTGAAAACTGAGATCAGACAGTAAAGAATAGAATAGAATAGGGTGCAGTGGTTAGCACTCGTAACACACAGTAACAAGGTCCCTGGTTCTATTCCCACACCAGACCTTTCTGTGTGGAGTTTGCATGTTCTCCCCGTGTCTGCGTGGGTTTTCTCCAGTTTCCTCCCACCATCTAAACGCATGCACTGATAGGTTAATTGGTTAATCTAAATTGCCCATAGGTGTGAATGTGAGAGTGATTGTTTGTCTATATATGTTCAGCCCTGAGATGAACTGGAGACTCATACAGGGTGTACCCCGCCTTTACCCCGTTTAGCTGGATTAGGCCCCCAGTGACCCGAGTGAGGATAAAGCAGGTTCAGATGACAAGAGTAGAATAGAATGACTTAATTGTTATTTGGCAAAAAATTACATCAAGGATGCACTGCAGAACAGGAAAAAAAAACATACACAGGTTACACTAAAAAACACATAATTAAACCACCTGAGATAAAAATAAATTAATACATGTAAGTGAGGAAGAATATAAATAAATCTAAAAATAAGATAAGTAATCATATGCTTAATTCCTTGCTAAAACACTAATCATATGTTTATGTCATGATAATAATCATTTTTCTTCTGACTTTATGGTTTGTCTCGTCCTGTCATCTGAACAGGCTTTATCCTCACTAGGGTCATGGGGGTCACTGGGGGCCTAATCTAGCTCCAATGGGTGCTGTGATTCTTTTATTTGTAAAATAAAGTGATTCATTTATCTGTATTAATCTGAGGCTGTTGGTATTTCCCATCATTCCTGTGTTTTCAGGGCAGTGCGATGCTGAAACGATGTCTGACGACCAGCGAAGGCGAGCTGGTCCGGCTGCAGGACTCGTGTCTGCAGCTGATCCACAACCTGCACGGTAAAAGGACGGCGGCTCAGGTGGACTCTGCCGTGCTTCGAATGAGACGACAGCAGGTGGACAAGAGGGCTGTCCCGGCTTTTCTCCAACAAGAGGCGCACAAGAACCAGCTGGCCTTGTCCTGTGTTCAATAAAGTGAGAGAAGACACTGCAGGAGGACACTCTGCTGTTCATGTTTCAGATGGAGCTCATGTGCTCTACTTTATACTCTTGGGTATTTCTAGAACAACATGGAGCAGGGATGTCAAACATTTGGCCCGTGGACCAAAACTAGCTCAAAGGAGTGAATTTGCAATCAGTCGCAGGTGTTGAATTATTTTAATTCAGTGGCAAAACACAGACCAAGTAAAATAATAGCATAAGTGGTTCCAGGCACAACAAACCCCACCCCTCATAAGTGTTTGAGCTCTTAAAAGACCTCCCCCACTCAAAGGGTTTGACCTTCAAAGGTCATGATGCCATTTTTGAGCCTAGATATAGTTTCATGTGTGTCAACAATAGTAGATCAAAAACCACTTTTTTTCTGGAGTTACGACCATTTAAAATCATGTGAACTTGATTTGGACCTTTCAAGGTCATTCAAGATCACTCAAGGTCAAAGGCCCTGATGTCATTTTGAAGTCCATGCCCGGTTTCTTATCTGCCAATAATAATAACTAAGTCTTTATCTCTACTGGTTTTTCTGTTCGAGTCCATTTCAGTTTTTTTAGGTATTGATCCAGTGACCCCTGACCTAATAGGTCAACAATAGATGGATACGTTATTAATCCTTTTACAAGGAAATTGCTTTTGTTACAGCAGCAGAAAAAAAAACACTGATAGCCCGTCATCACAGATCACACACACACACCCATTACTCATAAAAAAAATCACTATTGCATATAAAAAGATCGTGTAACCTCTAACCTATAAGTAATGACAACTTTAATGGGAAAAAGGTAAAATTCTATTGTAAAAAATATTTGCATTTCACAAAATATAAACAACTTGAAATATATTAAGAAAAATTTGCACAATTTTGACAAAAATAATGCCTGTTGCTAAATGTTTTGTGCACAATGCATGATCCATTGTGACATAACTTATGTTAATAATAAGATAAAACATACTATCCTTGAAAATGTACTTGGGTTTCTTAACATGTTTAGGTTGTTCAGATGATTTAAAGTTTCATATTTTCTTTTTACACTAAAACTAAGAGGGAAATGTAGATTTGTCTTTATAAATGATGATGCTGTTATTATTCTGACCCAAACCAGTTGAGATCACATTAGTCTGCATGAGGTCTTTGAACTAAACACAGAGGGATATTCTCTTCCCAGGAATCTTTTTAATAACTAAACAGATTCTAAATGTGCTTTATTATCCCACAGGGCTTTTCTAATGATCTGATCATGCTTTGTGTTTGTCCTGGATTTGGAAAAATTGTGTTTAATATTTTTGTACCTGAAACATTGAATAAAGTAACAAAAACAGTAACGGCTGAACTGTTCATGGTGTAGAAATAAAGTTATCTGTACCTTTAAAATAAATGCACTCCTTTACCTTTTAGACATTTTCCAAAGCCACATATGATAAAATAAAGACAACAAAAAGAAAAAAATCAGCATATTTCTCATTTATTGTCTTTAAGGTTTTGGTTTTTTTTTTTGTTGCATATTTTCAGTCACTTTTCATTGTCTTTTTTTCTTGTTTTTCTCTTTATGTATGGTCTGAACTAATTAAAAACTGATTTTAAGTTATCTGAATAAAGGATCAAAGTAAATAAAATTAAAATTGGGATTGTTATTGGCAAAAAAAAAAAATAATCAATTTCATCCAATCACTACTCTGAATCTTCCAGATCAGTGTCTAATTAAAACTGCACCATTTCAGTAAATTGCTGTATAAAAAAATGACAAAGCACCACATATAACATGTTCTTCATTTCATGATCTTCTTTGGCTCAGCAGCTCATGGAGTTGGTCCTGACGTTAAAAACCCCAAGAAAACATCGTCTCTGAGGAGAAAAAAAAAAACAGAAATCAGAAGAGATTATTTAAGTTTGATAGGTTTACTTTTCTATTTGTATTTGATGTAAATTTTTATTTCCCTCCTCTAGTTTTGTGTATTGTTGATGTTGTTTTTAGTATTTCTAGCTATAATATTGTTTTTAGTATTTCTAGCTATAATACAGATATAACTTTAATTGTTGAAACTTAACGCTCTTGTTATGTTACAGGTCAAATTGACCCATTTTAAAGTTTGAACATCTAGGAAAATAGTTAAAAGTATTTTTTCAGTATGAAACTTCTTCTGCCTTAATGAGTTTAATAAACATATAATATGAAAATAGTTCATTTCACATATTTCTGATCATCTCCTTCATGTTTATATCATATAGATACTGTTCACAGCAGTTAAACTGGAGGTAAAAGGGTGTTTAAAATGTCAGACTATTTCTTTCTTTACAACTGAGACATATTATGTTTAGGGTTTAATTAAGATTAATGACAGCGTTGCTTTGAATTAATGACTATATTCATCGTGATCAAAATACTTTGTCAACGCTTCCGTCTGGGTTTTTTTGTTTTTGTATTGAAATGTCCCACAAAGAACAAAAAATACAGTAAGAAACAAAAAATGCAGAGGGAAAAAATACTAAAACATATGCAAAAAAGCATGAATATATATATATATATATATATATATATATATATATATATATATATATATATATATATACACAATTAATATACTTATTTAACACCATCAGTTAAAAAAACAATCAGATTAGTCATGATAATGGATTAATCTGCATTAATATGTTAATTTTGACAATTCAATGTTATGTTTAAATGTTATGTTTTATATGTTGGTCTTTCAAAAGTAATAAAGTGGTGAAACATTAAAAAAAAGTTTGAACAAGTATTTAAAAAAGAAAGAAAAAGAAAAGAGGGAATTGTCTTAATTGAACCATTACCTATTAGAGGTAAAGAACACAATTAAACTAAATATTGATAGAATAGTTAGTAATGGGATATTAACAATGTTTGTTTGGATTATTTTAGCTTTCTGACATATTTTAGATAATTAAACATGCGTTGGGTCAAAGTGACCCAGAAACACCATTACTGTTCCTAACAAATGAACATAACAGGAGGGTTAAGGGTAGAGGGTTTTACCATGTGGGTAATGTAGAACAGCAGAAAATGAATCACTGTCATTGCTGGTCACTTGTGTTTCTCACTGCAAAAACAAAACACATTAAATAAATAATTTAATAAAACACAGGATTTATATGTCTTTATACATGGAGGAATTAACATATAATAGTAATACAATTATCTATCAGAAAGGTTTGAGCAAATAATTGTTATGGAAGTTTTACCTTAACCTGACTTTACTTTTACTTTATGGCACAGACCATAATGAACCATAATGTGTTATTAACTGAATCAACAACTTAAAGGGATTATCCAGAGTAAAAATAAGTTTAGGTTATTTTGCAGATGATTGGAGTATATACATATAGTTTACATAAAAAAACATAATTTGGATGTACAGTGAGAAATTTAGATTTTGCCGTTTTGAGCCAAAACTGTGTTAGCATGGAAGTGATTAGAGCATGTCTTTTTCGCCAACACGAAACGTTATTTTAGACCTATTTTATAGTTGTAAAGAACATTACACTTACATGGTAGTAAGTAGAAGATCCCTAAAGGCAAACCCAAGTGTCCTGAGGTCTTCGTGTGTTTGGATAGTGTGTCCAGAGTTATTTATCTCAACCATGTCTGTATTCATAAGACATCTGAAGGGGAAAGCCCGAAATAGTCGATTGCCGAGTGCAGAGGAAATTCTCTACCTCTTGCATTCTTTAAAAAACAACAACAACAGCCTGTTAGTAGGTTAAGTTTGCTGTTGTATGAGCTGCATTTAATATCTAATTAAATACTGGGCCACGTTTTAAAAATAATGCAACAAAGTCGTGAATTTCCAGAGCGTTTAACTCTGCACTCGGCGATCGACTATTCGGGCTTCACCCTTCAGATGTCTTATGCATATGCATGGACACACTATCCAAAAACACGAAGACCTCGGGACACTTTTGTTTGCCTTTAGGGACCTTCTACTTACTACCATGTAAGTCTGATGTTGTTTAGAACTTTAGAAGAGGTCTAAAATAGCGTTTCGTGTTGGCGAAAAAGACATGCTCTAATCCAGGGGTGTCAAACTGCGGTCCTTGAGGGCCGGTGTCCTGCATGTTTTAGATGTTCCCCTCTTCCATTACATCTGGAGCCCATTGCATCATTATCAGTGTTCTGCAGAACTGATGAGGAGCTGATTATTAACTCTTTAAGTGTCAGCTCTGATGCATTCTGAATGGATGATTTAGTTTAAATATTCAGAAAAATTCTACCATTTTTCCTTTTAGATTTGTGGATGGAAAAAGTGTCAAAAAATTTTTTTATTAAAAAATTAAAGGCAAAATTAAAACTGCTGGGACCAAATTTTGATACTAGTTTTCTTTTTTTTCTCCAAAATTTCCACATTATTTTTTCATTTTGTAAATATGTATTTTGTTGCTGATTTTGTTTATTTTTCTACATTTTGGGTTTTTTTTTAATGTTATTATTTTTCTTTGATTTTCTGCCATTTGTGTCTTACTTTGCTCATCTTACCAATTATTTTGTTAGCTTATTATTAATTTTTGTTTTTTGTTGTTGCTCATTTTATTTTACTTTATTTTTTACTTTTTTACTGATTGCTAAATTCTCAGGAGTTAAAGGGTTAAACTGAATCACATGGAAGAGGGAAATCTCTAAAACATGCAGGACACGGCCCTCGAGGACTGGGGTTTGGCACCCCTGCTCTAATCACTTCCATACTAACACAGTTTGGCTCAAAACGGCAAAATCTAAATTTCTCACAGTACATCCAAATGGTGTTATTTTAATGTCAACTATATGTATGTAGTCCAATCATCTAAAAATGACCTAAACTTATTTTTACTCTCTATAATCCCTTTAATCAACTGATGTGAGATAGATGTCCCCAAATTAGCATCATCATTTTGGGTGGAGGGCCATGTGGACACTCCTCTACTACTTTAGCCTATAAGCCATATTTCTTCTGTAATGACTCAAATATCAAATACCATTTTTTTTAGGAGATTGGATTAAATTGGATTGAATTTCTAGCCCAACATCAGGGGGAAAATGGGCCATTTTTAATTTTTTTTTTTTGTTCAACTTTTAATGTTTCATAATTCATATAGTGTTGATCGCTGTATGCCATGAAGGTTATGCAATTTTTTGTTTGTAAACGGAGTCACAAAAAGAGCTTTCTAACAACGTCAAAGCCATTTCTTTACCCTCCACTGCAGGCTTTGCTAATAACATACTGTATAAAGTGTAATATAAAAGATCATTTCGACATTGGCCCTGACTAAAGTGTTAATAATAATAATAATAATAATAATAATAATAATAATAATAATAATAATAATAATAATAATAATAATAATAATAATAATAATAATTATCATCATCATAAAAAAATAAACAAATGACGTTCCAAAAGGGCGCTTTTATTGAAGGGCAAAGAGGGAAGTGGTCTGGCACCACCTAACACCATGAGTGACAGTGTTCTGTTGAAGTGAGTTTGTCCGGAAGTGAAAGTAACTCAACATTTATTTGTCTGTTTGTTCATAAAGCTGTCATTCTCACCCAGGTCTTCGGCTGCCTGATGACAGTTGATCTGCCTCAGCACCTCCACGGCCACTCCTGCGGCACCATCCTGAGTGAACGTGGAAATGAGGACATCTGTTACTTGGACGCGGGATTTGTCTTCCACTCGGTTCCGTCGGACACGTGGTTCCGTGGGTCTGTGTATCAGCATGTAACAGAACTTCTCAAACTCTTCCGTGCTCAGATCCTCGAACATGTCCAGTAAACACACTGAGATAGGTTTAGGCCTCATTTGTGCTCACCTCAAATGAAACCTTTGCTTTTTTTTTTGCACAGTGTCGTGACGTCACCGCTCAGCTGGAATGGTGCGTTCAGACTATGGGAAAATGGATTATCCAACTTGTGAACAAGTTTGTTTTTTCTTTATTTGTTGTCTAAAAAGCGCGTTTTCAACACTATATATACACCAGTTATCAATGAAACAGTTACACGTATTTGTCAGTTGAGTAGTTTTACGGATAGTGTAAAGTTTAAAGTAGATTACATAATCAAACGTTTTCAAAAAGAAACGAAGTGGGTAATGCGGAATGAGAAATTATCCTATAAATAAGAAAATAGAGCAGAACATTTCAGACTGGGTGATTCACATAATATAGTGTTTAGACAGAACTACAGAGCCTATTTAAATTAAACATAGCATGCGATGTACAGAAGATATGCTCATAAATAACAGGCATAGATATAGTATACCTTGTATATATGTACACTATGTCTTTGAATGCAGCTTTAGTTGCGGAAATAAACGCAATTCATGTAAATTGTGGAACAAGAACTTAAGAGTGTTTACTACAAACAGGTCCATGTATTCATATGCACCAAGAAACAATTGAGAATCATATGGTTCTATACATATGCTGTGTAAAAAAGTTTGTTATATTCCATACTTCCAAACGAAAGTAATAAATAAGTTAAAGGTATGTATGTATGTATGTGTATATATATATATATATATATATATATATATATATATATATATATATATATATATATATATATATATATATATATACATATATACACACACACATATTTTTTTTTATTTTGTTACTAAACCATTCTATCACCAGTCACTGTTATGATTGGTTGTCTTTATCAATGACTGATATAATGACTTTATCAATGACTGATATAATGACTTTATCAATGACTGATATAAATTTTCTCAAATCATTAAATTAATTCCATGTGAATCATGTTAATGTTAGAACTGAATCTGTGTGAACATGGTACTGCGGCACAAAAGCATCATACATTTGACAAAAAAATACATATTAAGATCATCATATGTATATGATTATTATATTGAAAATGTCTCTTTATTTTATATCAGATTTGAGCTGAGAGTAGAAGGTAAGAGTAGAAGAAGAAGAAAAAACAATGATTGACCAAGAAAAAGAACATGGACAGGAAATACAGAAAATTTGGATTAAAATGATTTTTTTTCTGTATCTCTCTTAAAAGGTTAAAATCCATAAAATATCAAAATATATACTAGATATCCTCCTCAACTATCACATCTTTGCTGTATTACTGAAGACATTTGTACAGTTTTAGACAAATGACACAAATATGGTTTATATACAGTTTATTATACAGTCATTACAAGGAGAACCTGTTCACAGTGAGTGTCTATAAATCATTATTTCATCTGACAGACAGAGGTAGATGTGAGTTTTGTATTAAAAAAATAACATAAATGCACAAAACTCTACACACACATCATACACTATAAACACTATTTACAAATCGATTTCCTCCCAAATGAACGAGAAACGGAAAAACAAATAGCTGACATTTATTATAGTGCTTAAAACGCCTGTAGCTCTTTAGCCCTGAGGTGAAGGAACCTGTAGATTATGTGTAAAACATGATTTTGGGTCATTTTTATCTTTACAGTGTATCTACAGGTTAGTTTGACAGATTTTCTAAGACCTTTTAAAGGTATAATTTGAGATAGTTTTGGGGTAAAACATCTCTTGTTCTTAACTTTTTCAACTCTTCTGCTTGAGAAGGTGTAGACTTATTATTTTGTTGGTATTTTTATGTTCATCATAGTTACTGAAAGGTAGATTACAGTTTATCATTGTTATTATCATCTATCAGTGCCTTGTGTACGTTATATTTTATGAGTTTGTGCTTTTTATAATTACATGTTTGAGTTCCAAACAGATTTTACTGCTTTGTGTAATTAAAAAGAACCCTTAGAAGCACTTCTTTATTCACTTATAAAGCAGATTTGGTTAGAATTCTTACATATTAAGTCATTTTAGTGAGATTACTTTCCTTTCACAGTCCCATAATTCATAATTTACCCATTAAATATATGGTAAGCTGTAATATATTGTTGGATAGTTACACTCTAGAAGCAGATACACACATGGAAGCTGAAATAATGAGGACCCCCCCCCCCCCAAAAAAAAAAATACCAATCACCTTTGTAGAAATCAATGAATTAAAAGTTAACAGATGTTTTTGTTTCTAGTTAGACCCACATACATTTATCATAACTACCGCTGTATTTATTTGAGTGTAAATATTATAGCTGCTGTTTCTTTATATTTACTAGTGATAATTACTCAACATGTGTGTGCCATATTTGAGTAGATACTATGGGTCAATACTCTGCAACAAAACCCCAACTACATTTGTAATTTTCCCTCAATCTGAGAAAACCCAAAGAAAAATGCACAACTAAAAATATTACAATGTGCACTGCATTTTTTTTTTTTAGAAAGCTGCTGTGAAATGTGGCAAAACAACCTAACCCCCCCCCCCCCCCCCAATTAAATCCAGGCATTGATATGGTTATCATGGCAAGTTAATATAAGTGCATGTAAAAAAAAAAAAAAACAACAACAACAAAAACAGTATTAAGTTAAGAAATGAGGTCAACTCACTTTGACAATATAAATGAAAATGTTTGTGGCATTTTCATCCTCGGACTATTCCAGACTATTCACTGACATTTGAATTGTAATATTCAGAAAATTAACTGTAAGACATTTTAAGGGCTTGCTTTAAAACAGGGGTGTCAAACTCATTTAGTTCAGGGGCCACATTCAAACTACTTTGATGCCAAGTGGGCCGGACCGATAAAATATTAACATAATAATAAATAAATAATGTCAAATCCAAACTTTCTTCTATATTTGAGAGTGGAAAGGGGTAAAAAAAATTTACATTTTTGAAATGTTTGCGTCTACAAACGATCCTTTAAAATGATGTGAATAATTGCTCTATTTAGAATGTATTTATAATTTGTAATGTATTTGCAATTTTAATTAAACTTATAAATGTTTTTATGGATGACCTATTAAGCTACCTATGGACTGGGGGTTGACAATTAGCACTTGTGCTACATACACTAATGTAAAATATCTGGTCTTTCCTTGTAATTATACTAATGCAATTTGTCATGTCCAAGTTAAATACAATTTTATGATTAATAAAATAATTTTAAAAAAACCCTGAAATTTCTTTAGAAAAATTTGTACAATTTTAACAATGTTATGCCTCAGTTTATCATTGAAACATGTTCATTAAACTTACAGAACCCAGTGAATCTACAAATGCACAAAACATTTAATAATAACATGCATAATATTGTAAAATTGCGCTTCTTAAGATATCTCAGGTTGTTCATATTTCTTCAGGTTATTCTTTTTTTTGGGCAAATGATAGTTTATTTTAGTGTAAAAACAGTAAAAAGGACAAACAATGGGAGTTGTCATTATTATTAATAGGTTATAATTGTATTTTAAAGGTCTGACTCAGTTGATCTGAATGTGGAGCCTGAGATAAAATGATTGTTAATATGTTTGTGTCATTTTTGCATTGTTTGACCCCCCCCCCCCCTCTCTCTCTGCCTGCGTTAAAACTTGCCTGCATAATTATTCTGCTTTTTCCCTGAAATACTGCCGCTCTCCTACATCACACCATTATTTAAAGTTTATTAAAAAAAAAGTCTTCAGCCTGCGCTTAAATGGACAGCGTTGACTTTGAAGATTCTCCAGAAAACCACGTCACTGTCACTGTCAGTGGTGAAGTCCTTTTTACTGTGAGGCCCATGTTTCACTGCTGTGGTCGGACATTAAAGCCGCCGCCGGGACCTCGGTGCCCTGCCACGACTCTGAGTTTGTGGGTAAGACATTCAGACTGGTCAGAACCTCCTGCGCCGTTTTTCCCAGCATCCCCTGTATGTCGCACACAAAGCGGTAGACGTAGCGTTTGGCCTGCAGTTTTGTGGATGATGTTCTTGTGGTAGTAGTAGCGCAGGCCCCCGGCTCAGCTTCTCATAGTTCATCTTTGGTTTGTTTTTGCACTGACCCCAGCGTTTGGCCACCTGAAGAACAATCATAAGAAGATGTTATAGACTCTGAATCTAATGAGAAAACAGATTTAACAGAGGGTGGTAAATGTACTCAAGTAGAAGTACAGCTACATGTGTGAAAAAAATATTCTAGTAAAAGTACAAGTACTGATTCAACTCCTTTACTGAAGTAAAAGTAGAAAAAAGTACAACTTCTCAATTGTAATTAAGCAAAAAGTATGAAGCTGTATTTTTTTTATTTTTTTTAATAATTTTTTATTTTATTTTATTTTTTTAAAATATGATCATAGTCATGGCAAAAGAAATCAACTTGGATTTTCAGATAGGAAAAAGAAAGAGACACACGTATTGCATCTGTTGTGAATGTTTTTGCGTGTTTACCTCTGAGGGGTCAGACATCTTGAACTCCCATCCGTCCCCCGTCCAGGAGATAAAGGTCCGACAGGCCGAGTCCAGAAGAAGCTCCAGTAAAAACTGCCACAACTGGATAGGTCCAGAACCTGGACAGAAGAACAGCACCCTTATTTACTTAAGATTCAACCAATAGTAAACAATAATATTTTAAATGAATGACAGAAATAAAAATTTGATAGGCAATTTTCTCAAGAGTAAAATATAATAAAATAAGCAGCTGATGTTGAAAAATTTTTATAGAAACAAGACAGAAACAGATGATCAGGTTTATGGAGACAAAAGGTTCTGCATAAATGACAGTTTGTCTGTTATTAACTTTAAAAGCTGAACATTATTTTCAACTTTCATGACTTTAGAGCTTGAATTAAAGCTAAAGCCATTTAACCTTTAACCTCCTGAGACCCAGGAAAGTGCAAGTTCTGACTTTTTTCTATATACATACACATATATATATATATATATATATATATATATATATATATATATATATATATATATATATATATATATATATATATATATATATATATATATATATATATATATATATATATATATATATATATATATACATATATATATATATATATATATATATATAAAACATCATGATGCAACGGATTTTCAGACATATTTGGTAATTACCTCCGCTAAGGAGGTTATGTTTTTGCCGGCATTTGTCTGTGTTCAAGATAACTCGAAAACTTATGGATGGATTTTGATGAAATTTTCTGGATACGTTGGAAATGTGAACAGGAAGAACTGATTTCATTTTGGGGGTGATCGGGGTGGGGGGTGGGGGGGTCTACCTTGACGGAGGTCTGCACTCTCAGAGTGCTTTTATAGTTTTTTTATGGAATGTTTTTTGCGTTGGACAGTTTTGTATGTTTTTGTATAAAGCTGTGACACTCTTGTTCTCAAACATGGACAGAAAAGCCACAGCTGGAAGTTCACATGTTAAAGAAGAATAAAACCTGACCTGGATAAGCTGACATTCCTGTCATGGCTCCCTCCCTCTCTGACCTCTGGGGGGGGGCATTCTTGCGTTTGGTCACACGGGGGCAGTACTGCTGGGCGGTCTGAGGTGGGTGTGGTAGGGGGGTGTTGAAGCCTGATGAGGGGGTGTACTGAGGCCAGAAGGATGAGGCCGTTTGTCCGTCTGAGTCCAACAGTTCGGTCGAATGACAGGAAAATCCCTGATCTGTCTCACCTGGAACACAGAGGAGGTTACACTGTAAAAAAAAAAAAGGCTGGCAAACTTTTTACAGTGGAGTAACCCCTGAAATATATGTTTTTACCAAAGAACCCCTGAAATATATGTTTTTACCCAAATATATGATTTATTTATTTACTCAAATAAAGTTATCTAGTATACTATAAAATATAAATGTCTTTTTAAATGCTACCAAAGCTTAGAGGGTAGGGGGCCTTGGACTTTTTAAAGAATATTGACATGAAATAAAGTAAAGAGTGTCAATTTTATTATATGAATGTATTTTTGATTTTTATACAGTGGAAAAAGGGTTTTGCACACCCTTAAAATTTTACACAGTTTCCAATATTATCATGAAATATTTGCAGGAAAATCAGACAAACAAATGCAAATGACTTATTTGTTTTTGTTTATAAGAAAAATAAATTATTGACAGTTTCAATATGTCACGTCTCTGATGTTTTTCTGTCCAGTTTTGACCTGGACAGAACTGAGCATGTGCAGAAGGATTATGCGGGTTTGGAGAAGGGAACAATACTTAGTGACTTTGAGTGACTTCAGGATGATTTTTTTAATGCAAAGTATCACAAATGCATGAGGTGTAAAAAAAAAAAAAAGGAAAAAAAGAAAAGAAGATTCAATTACTGTACATATTTCAGCATTAATTATCATAAAAAAAGGTATTGTTACTCATGTACGATTGTAATCATCTGGGTTTGTCTGTTTGTTAGCAAGATAATTGAAAAAGTTCTAGATGGATTTGGGTGAAATTTTTATCAAATGTTGATACTGACACAAGGAACAAGTGATAAAAGTTTGGTGGTGATCAGTGGGATGGGGGGGGGGCATACGTGTCTTTCAGTAGAGGGGGGTCTAATTTGCCTAGTTTTTTTTTTTTTTTTTTTGGTATGTCTGTCAGCGACTTTGCTCAAAAACTATTGGACTAATTTCCACTACATTTTAGGAAAGGTGTAAAATGGTCCAAAATAGATCCCATTAGAGTTTGGTAAATGTAGGTCAAAGGTCACAGTCACCAACAATGAATAACAGATAGGGCAAACCAGGGGTGTGGTTTGTTGTGCCTGGAACTACTTGTTTAATTTGTATACAGTACACGGTGATTTATTTCATGTATTTTTCCCGCCAAAATGTCAAGTAGCCCTGGGTGGCTTGTGGTCGAAGGCGTGGACTAACTCACTGTGCGATGCTGTGTTCATTCTTTTGGCTGACAGGAAGGGGCTGTGGCTGTCCTCCACGGCTGGGCTGAACTGTCCATTCTGAGGCACGAGGCTCTGGTACGTCTGCGGAGACTCCTGGTATCCTGTTTGGTCCAGCCCGTCTGAGAATCAAGAACAAAGTCAGATACTAAAAATAAACATGTTATAGTTGTTTTGAGGCCACAGACACAGAGCCTTCCTTACCCTGTGGATACGAGCTCCACCAGTTGTACTCTTGGTATAAATCCAGGTTGAAAAGGCCGGCGTCGCTGGTGTTGACTGAAGAAAAAAGGACAAAAAAACAGTCATATAAAAAGTAGGGATGCAGAAATTAATGTATTAATGCAGATTACTATGCAATTACTATTACTGTGCAATCCTTTTTATCCTTTTATCCCTTTTTTTACTCTACATTTATTTTATATAACATATTCTATAACTTATTTTTAAAACTGTACTGAAGAAGATGCTTAAATTTCATTGTACTTGTGTAAAATGACAATAAAGGCTATCTATCTATCTATCTATCTATCTATCTATCTATCTATCTATCTATCTATCTATCTATCTATCTATCTATCTATCTATCTATCTATCTATCTATCTATCTATCTATCTATCTATCTATCTATCTATCTATCTATCAGATGTGTCCATCATCATGATTAATTTGATTAAACATTTTAATGCAATTTAATGGAACAACTTTGTTTGAAGTTGTTTTGTTGAAACTGTTGAATGAACAAGTTAATGACACATTTTTGCATATGTTTTGGATATTTTACCACAATTTTGATGTTTTTTCTGTATTTTAGAAGAGTTTTTCAAATATTTTTTAGGATTTTTCATCGCTTTTTTCACATTAGTTTATTTTTTGGTTAATTTCAGTGGTTTTTAGCATGTTTAGTAAAAAATAAATAAATAAATAAAAAATCCCTGCATTTTTTTTGTTTCTTAGTTTATTTTTTGTATTTTCTGGGAAATTTGAATAAAAAAACAAAGAACAAAAAAAACAGAGACAGAACAGCTGACCAACATAAAGTGTTTTGACTAAATTTTCTTTTCACCAGTTTAAAACACCACGTTAACATAAAGCATATGCTGCTCTGGTATTCTGCTAGCACTAGGCTAACGTAGCACCTAGCTTACAACAAACATGTTGAGTACAGATATATTCACTTCTTTCTTGAGTTTTTTTGATGATGAAAAATGAAACACAATTAATATAGATTAAAAATGAATATTTAATCATGATTAATCTAAATGAATCCAGAGCAACCATGTGATTAAACTGATTAAAAATTGTTAGCATTTGACAGCAATAATGAAAAGCTTTGTGTTCTTTTTTTTTTACACTACAAATACGACAAATACATTGTAGAGGTGATGTTTTTGGTCATCATGTGCCACACATTAATGTCATAACTCTATCGACACAGAAGAAGGAGCAGATTTTATAAGACCAAAGGGTTTATTTTCACTTCAGATAGACTTTAAGATGTGACTTTTTCTTACATGTTTTTGACACTTTATAAACAAAACAGTAGATTTGTTAATGAAATAATGTGCAGATTAATACATAATACAAGTATTAGATAGTTTGAGCTCTAATTTTTACTTACAAATCTTGTCGAATCATATGTTTTATTATAACAACGTCAATCAGAGCCACATTAATTGACATTAATATGCTGTTTACAGATCAGAATATTTAATAAAGTTATAGGATGTCTACATTTTGTCTATTGGACACACTTACACCTTTTTCTTACCATTATGACAGTAATAAGGTTCATTAACATTCATTACAACAGCTTTGATAAAAAATAAATGATTGATGTGAAGACTCTGGTTGGATACATTTATAAACTTTTAACCTTATATTTACTTTTCTTGCTGTATAAAAAAGATGTTGTAAGATGTTATGTCATTACATGTTCTGTGAAAAATGTTTCCCTGAGGACTGGAATTAGGACAGTGATAAATGCTAGTATACATTTGTTTTGTCTTCTGGGTTAATTTTGTTTCCTTTTTGATTGTGATTTGTAAAATGTTCTGCTGTTCCTTTTGTGTTTTTGTCACCTTGTTGGATACGAAATGACCTGCTGATTATTCTTTATTTGGTATGATTGATTAAATGCTCCCAACATTAAATCAAAATACAGAAAAATAACATCCTGTTTTCATCCTGTTATGTCTCTTTGGAACAATTGGTTTCTTTAACTTTCGCTTTGGATCAAAAATAATTACTTGGCATTTATAGTGACAATTATTACTGCTGACTGACATGAAAATGTTTATCATGATACGATTTTTGGACGCATCACTCAGCTCAAACTGAAATTTACAGTACTTCTCAGCTTTTTGGTAAGTACATCTTTGTTATTATTATTATTATTATTATTAGTAGTAGTAGTAGTAGTAGTAGTAGTAGTAGTAGTAGTAGTAGTAGTAGTAGTAGTATTTCATCATCTTTTCTCCTTCATTTAACTAAAAATACAATAAAATGAGGATGTTCCAGAACTATGAACTAGTAGTGAGTGTGTATTATCCACCTCAGTTCCAATGACAGGAGACTCAAACACATTAGGTGCATTTATATTTTCTATTTACTTATTTATTTAATTTCCGTACCTTTGCCGTCATACAGGTTCGAAGCTTTGGGCGTCTCTGAGTAGCTGCTCTCTGCTGGAAACTGCTGCTGTCCAGGTGTTTTACTGTCTAACAGAAAAGACAGGTCTTCACCAGGGTAGTCTAGGGTTAAACACAGTGCACACAGATGATGTCAGTGATGAGGAGGAGGAGGAGGATGAAGGCAGAAGAGGAAGACACAGATCATGCTTTTGAAGGATGTGCAGATGTTAGTTTGAGATTACATCTATTTTCTAACTCACTGTCTTATATCATTTTAGAATCAATATGTTACTGTGCAGACTTTGAATATACCTGAAATGTAGAATCACTAATATGAAATAAACCAATTTATGGACAAAGTTCATGTAGTTTTACAGTTGTGAACTCTATTTTTTTTCTAATATCTTTACTGATGAGGCATTTGTTTAAAAGTCTGGTCTGATACTTTAAAGTTAAATATTTAAAACAGACATTTAATGTAAAATAAATAGTCATTTTTGTTTTGCTTTTTGTCCCTCCACTACATCAGTGAATTTAAACTATTTTTCTATATCGAACATATTGAACATCTCTGTTATGTTTTTAAAGAATTAATTCATGTTTCAGATGGTTATTTATGTAATTTAAAAAAAAAAAAAAAAAGAAATGGTACAAGATTGTTTTGCTCTAGGGAAAAAAAACCTCCCAAAATATTGTTGATATTTTACATTCAAATAGAAAGATAAAAAATTCTTAATAAAGTAAATTGAATGTTGTTCTTGAACCATTTTAATAGCATGCACTAAGTATTTGATTATATTATAAATGAAAATATTAAGATGAAAACTGGGACATTGGAGGCGGATCTTGTTAAATGATGCAATAGATAAAACATTTGGGGATATTTATTGATGTGTTTTGGACTACATTTGGAATTTTTTTGTTAGCTTTGGTTGTTTTTGTTGGAGTATGACTGTGGTTATTGGAATATGGTTCCTCTGTGGATAATTATGAGACATAAAGGTTCAGATCAGCTGTTTGACATTTGAATTTTGAACAAATGAGTGATTATTTTATCTGAAAGTGGTTTATATCTTCTGATGTGTGAGAATCTCCGTTGTTAAACTACATTAGGTCATGTGACATTTGGGACAGGTTTGGGTGGTGACTGTTTCTGGTCTATATATGGACCCTTGGAAGGATTAAAGACTTCCTGAGTTCAGGAATCTGCAGCGAAACACATTTGAATGATGTATTTGTCATAGAGGAGTGATAAATACTAACACTAATGGTGATACCTTTTGGTTTTTAAGTATCATGTATTTCAGGATTATTTTGGGTGGTATAGTATATCCTTGGATTTATGAAAAGTCAGTACCAAAAAGAGTAAAGTCACTATATTTGTTGGATTTTTTCAGTAAATTTTTCTTGATGTTGCTGACTTTTTGCTTTCAGTTTGAGTTCAGTTGTAATTGTTTTTAATAGTAAAAATGTGTTTTGGGGGTAAAACGTCCAAAATGTGGGGAATTTAAGACGAGGCATTATTCACACACACAGTATTATATCATCTGCAAAGAGTGATATGTACTGCAAAACATTATAGTTCCAATGATCAAACATTCTATCACTTGTGCTAAAGGTTTTAAAGAAAGAAAAAAAATAGAAGGGGGGCAAATAGAGAATACAGGGAAACCACCAAAGAAGAGGATTTGGGGTGCAATACCTAGATTAGTTTAGTCAATTCTGGGTCAAACCTCGATTTCTTCAAATACTTCCAATATGTATTGCTATTTGAGAAAGGAAACAAAGTATAGATGATAACTATTAACAAAGGAGATATGCAAGATGCCATCATATGTGTATCAGTCTGTTGACAACAAATAAAAAGAAAATGTTTACAGTTTTACTCATAAAAGCAGTACAATTTATTTTATTACTTTGAAGAATACTGTTCTGATTTATTTTTACACTTTGTTTTCATTCATGATTTGATTTTGTTTCACCTTTAATGAGCAATTCTGAGTTGTTTAAAAGCTGAGAAAGTCAATTTCTGGTTTTTACTTTCATACACGTAACAGTCCAAAAGGTCTTAAATCTTTTTGAATGAGTCCTATTTTAAGTAAGTCAGTCATTTTTATTTACAGAGTACCTTTAACAGACAAGGAGTTACAATGTGCTTTACAGTGCAAAACTATTTAAATACAGTTAAAACACCATTAAAGTGAAATAAATCTATTAAGTGGAGTCAGTTTGTTGCAGATCTGAGTCAGTTTAAGTTTAAAACACTTGTTTAAACAAGAATGTTTTAAGATACTGTTTAAAAGTCTCAAGTTTTTGTCAAAAGCAGTGATTTCTATGTTTGAGGCTAAATATTTATGTAAATCTTTAGTGTAGATAATTTCTAAAATTCAGAGGTAACTAAGTATAAGTACTTCATTACTGTACTTAAGTTGATTTTTTTTTTTTTCGTATTTTTGTACTTTACTTGAGTATTAATTTTTCTGGCAACTTTTTACTTTTACTCCCTACATTTTTGTATAAATATTTGTACTTTATACTCTTTACATTCTCAGAATAAACTTGTTATTTTTTTCAAACTAAACATATGTGACAGTGTGAAAAATAAGTGGCTTCAAATGGAAAATCAGTTTAGGAGAGAAACTGTGACTTTATATATTATATTTTATGACTATTATCTCATATTTTTTGACATTTTATCTCATAATTGTGACTTTTTCTCTTAAAATGTGTTATTTTCATGTCATTTTAAAACCTCGTGATGATTTTTTTTATTTCAATTGTGACTTTTCCCCCCATTTTTCCTACATTTCCTGTCCATACCCACAAAACTGAGTACTGTGACCCGCTCAAACACATTTTCTACACAGTAATTAATTTTTAAAAGCTTTATTTTTGAATACTTTTGAAACTTTTCTTATCTTTAAATAATTATTTCATCCATAGCAAATTTTTTTTTAAAAATGCATTTTTACTTTTTACTTAATTACAAATGAGAAGTTGTACTTTTTAACTTTTACTTCAGTAAAGGAGTTGAATCAGTACTTCAACTTTTACCAGAGTATTTTTTTCACACCAGTAGCTGTACTTCTACTTCAGTACAGAACATCAGTACTTTGACCACCTCTGGTAAAATTGAAGCACATTGAATATTCTTGGTAAAACACAGGTCAGCAGCAGCTTCATGCAGAAAAAAAAAAAACTGTTATCATGAAGAGAAAGATGGGTGGATGAGGTTATTATCTCAGCAGTGGACACAGGAAAGGCCATTTGTTTACTGTCGAATCAGCAGCAGCCACTCAAAGACCACCATCTGAATTTTTCAGCTGAATGGATGGAGGAAACACAGAGAGGGAGGGGAGGAAGAGCGAGGAGGAAACGCCAGTGTGACAGAGTAGTGATGGAGGGATGGGGAGGGACGGGGATGGGTGGTGTGGGGTGTGTGTGTGTGTGTGTGTGTGTGTGTGGGGGGGGGGGGGGGGCTCTAAATCTGTTGGAGGAGGAAGTCTGGAGGAAAGGATTAGGGAAGACGGAGAGGGGGAGTAGAGGCGGGAGAGTGTCTTTAAAATCTGACCACCCTGATTCTGTGCTGCAAAAGGCCTGAATGAGCACCCTGTTATCCTGACGCAGCCTCTGGGTTTGAGTCCCAGTGTCAAGGTCTTATTTAAAGAGCTCTGACAGATGCCATGATACACTCTGTACAAATATTTCCTCTGGCCTTCAGCTGCTCAGGTTCAGAGGAAACAGACGGGCGCACACCGTCCCAAAACTGGACAGGTCATGATCAGAATCAGGAAGAATCACAGCTTTATACAAAATGGCTTCACAAACTAATCCAAAAAAAAAAAAAAAGTAATAAAAGTGTTGGATCAGATCAGGAAAATGTAAGATGAGACATGAAGGTTAAATGGTTGAAGTGGTTGTTTTTAATTGAATGTAGTAAATCTGTTCATAAATAAACTTTTCATATTTAGATACTCACACATGCTGCTGTGAAATCTAAATAAAATGTTCACTGTGGCTCTCAGGGGCGTGTTTTGTTTACCCCTGAAGATTCTGTACAAATCTGATGTTTTTTGGACCGATATTAAACTGATATTGTTTTGATTTTAGCATCTAATTAGTTTGAAAAATGAAGAAAAGTATAGTAGATACTGTATAGAACCAAGAAAAATAAGACCAAAAAATGTGACATTCCTTTGTAACATAGTTTTCTAAAGTGTACCTGAATGCACCATGAAGTCTCTGTCTCTGTATATGTTAAACTCTATTGAGCAGTGTTTGTTTTTTGACGATTTTGGTGAATATTTGGAAACTGCAGCTGTGTAAGGGTGCAAACTGAGTTAAATATACTAAATCTTACAAAAAAAAAACCTTGAAAAATGATCATATTCAGTCATTGATAAAATTGTTAGACCATTAAAAGTCATCACAAACATGGGTTATGTAATCAAGTACTAACTCAGTGTGTATCATTTGACCAAAAAAAAGAGAAAAGAAAACATGGAATGAATAAAAGCACTGTTTTTGTTAGTACAGTGACATACACACTGATGTAAAAATTAAGACTGGTTTTGGTTATTATCAAGAAAACATGGAAAATATACAGATATCAGCTCTGAAATTAAACTGTTGTGAGCTATTTTTGTTTTTATCGTTATATTTATCCAAACAAATGTACCTTTAGTTGTACCAGACATTAAAATCAACAAAAAATTAAGAAAAACAATGTTGGTCTACTAATTTATTTTTGTGAAATATGTAAAACAATGCTTTTCACATTAAGTTTTGAAAATAAAATAAAATGTTGACCATAAAATTGGCTACAGATGTTTTTCTTCCATTTATAAAACTGATTCCTGTACTGATTTTGCCCAAAAAAGGTTAAAAGTAAATAAATAAAAGCCTATGTTTTAACTTATATTAGCTTCTTAAGTTCTTATATAAGAGCATAAAATTCTGATTATTTCCCATAAATTGGTTACGTGAGGGGTGCTATGCTTCGATTAGAAAAATTTTTAATGGTTAAATGTTAATTTAAAAAATGTTAGAAATGTTAAATGTTAGAAATGGTTAGAAATGTCATCTGTTGTTCCTATTTCCACATGATGGAGCAACACTGGTCAAGTGATTTCTGCGTTCTCACCATAAGATGTGAAGTCAAAGCCAGCGGGTACTTCCTGTGTCCTGAAGTCTTCGGTGTAATACCCAGTCTGGCAGAGCTCCATCTGTGACCAAAGAGCATGTGAATACAACTTTTACTGTTTTTCCACAAAGAAATAATCACCAGTATCTGTTTAAACATATAATAAAATCTTAGGAAATATTTAAATTGTAACAGTCAGTGTTTTATTATTCAGTCTGAGTCATTTTCCTTTTATACATGTTTAAGAATGAGCTCATTACAACTACTTTATCAACTGTCACTTTACTGGACAGTGCATCATATTCTAGAAGTCGTCTTTACATGATGAATTGTCCAATGAATACAAGAGTTTATTTGGCTTAAGAATGAAAAGAGTTTGACATTTAACCTAAAAAGGAAAAACTTCATCCTTCAGTTTATCACAAACACTCAACACCAACACATTTGGTGGTTTTCAATTAATAGGATATGAATGAAAATAGTAAAAATGATTCAATCTGTTAAGTAAATATAGTGGAATAAAAGGATGAAACTGCAGAAAATGTCAAATACTTTGTGCAGGACATGAGCAAAAGTCAAAATATCCTTCTGAGATGGTAAACATTTTCACCATTTTACATTAAATAATTGCCTTAATTGGAAACAGAGTGATGCAACCGTTTTTCAGATACATTTTTCTCCATTAAAAAATTAAATAATAATAATATTGTTATTTTTAAGTTAAGCTGTGAAACTATTACCCACTACAGAGGATAAAAACGCATTGCTGGATCTCAGAAAGATATTAATTATAGAGATTTAGCTTCAGCAACAAATCATTACTACCTTTATACAAATGCTACATAGCATTATTTTATTTATACTTTTACCTAAATCTTGATTAAATCCTGTAATTTTTAACCATAGCAACCAATATTTACTCTCTTTTTTGTGCATTTAAAGCGCTGCACACTGCAACATGTCTAACAATGTGAATAAAATCAACTAAAATCAGACTTTTTGTCATTAGTATGAAAGTGAACACATGTTCCTTGTATGAATGAACATGTATTTTGTTTGTTTGTTTGTTTGTTTGTTTGTTTTTATCCTACCTTTATCTTGGTGTCTTTACTCTCTGTGGGTTTGATCAAAGTGTCCCAGTACATCACTTTGCTCTTTTTCTTAAATATTCTTCCTTGTTGCGTTTTCCTCAGATAATGTTAGTCAGGGCCTACGGACAGACAGACAGACAGACAGACGGACAGACAGACAGACGGACTAAACGCTGTTCCCGGTCAGCCTGGTGCCGTTATAAAGGAGCGGAGGTGGGAGGGGCCGCACCGCCCGCTGTGTGTCGTGACCAGAGCCAGAGGTTGAGCCTCCTCCCTCCTCCTGTCCCTCACGAAGCTCCGATCAAACCAAACACTCATTCATAAAACACACTGTGGTTTCCTGTCCGGTTATTATGAGCCCAGAGTAAGACTTGTGTTTTTAAAGTTAAATCATTTTAGAGGTGGTTAAAGAAGTATACTCACATTCTGGATTTAACTCCTGAGATTTAAGTAATTCCACAGAAAAAAATAAATAATAAACAAAAAACTGCCAAAGTGATCAGTATAATGAACAGAAATTAATATTAAACTAATAAAATAATATGTACCGTGAACAAAGTAAGACACTAATAGAACACAATTGAAGGAAAATAATAAAATAAATAAATAAAACGTAGAAAAAAAAACACAAACAAAAATAAGATAAAGTTTAAACTCTTTTGCAAAAATCTTGCAGAGCAAAGCAGTTTGAGAACATGATTAAGATGTGTGCTAGAGATTTTACAACACTTATATATGACATAATATATATATATATATATATATATATATATATATATATATATATATGCCCCCACAACTTGGATCCGGATGAAGTGGGAGATGACAGGTATTAGTATGTATCATTTATAATTTTCATAATTACCAGAAAATTAGGTTTTTACAGACAGAAACATCTTCAAAATAACTGAAAATCACAAACGTACATGGATAATCACTCCAGTAGTTGGTGAAATCATATCAAATTTTTCCTCTTTCCTCATGTTTTTTTGTCTTTTTTAAAATTTTACCACATTCTGTTGAGCTAAACCTTTTTCATCCTTTTTTAAAAGACTTTCATACATAATTCCAGAAACTATGAATCAAGGTCTGGAAAACAACATTTCAAAATCCCATACTTTTAAAGACTTTTTAGACCTGAATTTCACAGGTAAATGTTGCTAAAGAATGTGATTAAACATCAAATCAAAAGCACGTTTTCAAGTTTCTCAGAGTTTCAACAGCACATCCATTATTTCTTCAGATTTGCTCATTTCTAATGTGCATTTATCTTATTTTTCATGTTTTCCTACAATTTTCAACTTGTAACAGGTAGAAAAAATAAAATCTACATTGCATGATATTTCACAAAAACTTCATGAAATGGTTTTAAATTAAATCTGCGTAAAAGTCAGATTATAATGTTCTGGGTTTTCACATATTTTCTTTTATATGACCCTCATTTCATCAAGGTTGCTCAACTATGGTGCATTTTTAACTTCATTTAATTTGTTTTGAGATATTTTCCAACTCATAACAAAATAATAATCATATTAAAGGTACATTTCACAGACTTTCAGTTTCATAATCCTCCTTTTATCAGGTTTTCTCAGTTCTGGTATGTTTCTGCTGTTATCTTTCATTACTTTCTGGGTGTTTTCCTTCAGTTTCCCACATCATGACCCAACAAAAACTGTAAAATGATAAAGGTAGTAATCATTGTGGAAAAAAAGTACAGAAAAATACCCATTTTGCATATTATTATACATGTAAACTGCAACCAAGGAGCATGCTTCTTATTCGCTTATATCCTAAAGTTTTCTGTAAATACAAACACTAATATACCTTCAACAATTAACATGTAATTATTATCTTGTAAGTGTTAATGTTATGATCATTTTACATAATCATGTTAATCCTCCCTACTTACACACACACCGGAACAGAAATAAGACGTCTTATCAGTATTTCACATTTAACTAGTTTTGTTTGAATCCATATTGTCATTCTTAAACCACCATATAATGTGACTACATGCTTATATGTGAATGTTATAGTGTCAGACACATTCTTTAGAAGTCAAAACATTAAAAATAAGTTTATTTTAATTATGTTGAAGTTAAAAAATTATACATAAATAATGGTTTCTTGATCATTTACTCAAAAGAACTCAAGACATTCAATGTTTTTATTTGATTTTATTTTTGATGTTTTTTTTTTAAAGACTAGCCCAGCTCACCTAAAAAGGTTGGTATAATGTTAAAAAATTAATAAAATAAATGTGAGAAGTTGGAACTGTGTCTTTTCATAATTGTGACAAGACGATGCAATTTCATTAGTTTTTCTTAAAGTGAAAAAATACATTGTATTCATACAACATATTGCTTTGACATTATGTAAGATTTAGGCTCAAGCCAAGGTGAAAATATAAGTTAATGCAAAGCATAAATTGCTAATTACAAGTTGAACTGATGATTTTATGGTATTTGAAAACTTTCCTTGGTTTAAATAGTGTTTTTGAATTAACATTACCATATTATTTACTTCTATTATTTACTTCATTCAAAGATTTTTTTTTATTTGAGAGAATTTTAAAAAATTAAATGTGACAAAGTTGATGCAATTTTTAAAATTTTATCCAAAAACTCATTTTTTACAGTGCATGTTGTCATTCTTAAACCACCATATAATGTGAGTACATTCTTATATGTGAATGCTATAATGTCAGACACATTCTTTAGAAGTCAAAACATTAAAAATAAGTTTATTTTAATGATGTTGAAGTTAAAAAATTATACATAAACAGTGGTTTCTTATTCATTTACTCAAAAAAACTCAAGACATTCCATGTTTTTAACCATAAATCAATTATAAAAGTCCAGAAAATGTTATTTGAATGTCAGACACATTGTTTAGATACAGGTTTTATGTGTAAACATCATATAAGTGACTTCATTTTAATTATACTGAAGTTAAAGGGTTCTAAATAAACAAACTGTTGTTTTTGGGGGGTTTTTTTACATTCATTTATAAGTCATTTTGAATTCATGTTTTCATTCTTAAAATGATCATATAGAATTAGCATCAGCTTTATTGGCCAAGTATGTGAAAACATCCAAGGAATTTGGATTTGTTTTTTCTTAGCTCACTTCCTACTATTTCAACATAAACATTAACACACTTCAACCTAATATAAACAAACATTCAACTAGAAACAAGGACAACAATGGGTTGAAGAAGAGCAGAAAAATAAATGTGTAGGTGTGTGAATTGATCTGGTCTATTTATGTATATTGTAATTTACAATGAGGTTTTATGTTGTCAAATCATCAGATAATATTATGATATGCTTAAAGGAAACTTTATTTCAATGTCATCCTGGTTAAATACAGTAGTGGGAAAAAAAATTAAAAATCACACCATCTCAAATATAAATGTAATTATTATAATATATTAAATATTTGTGGAAAAAGTTAAGGAGGTTTTAAATATGGGTCCGTTTGTCTGTCAGCAGGATTACACAAAAAGTTCTGAATGGGTTTTGATGAAACTTTCAGGAATGACAGATAAAGGGTCAAGGAAGAACCCATTAGATTTAGAGCAATGAAGGTCAAAGGTCACAGTAAAGGTCAGCTAAATCACATCAGTGGTAATATCTCAGGATTCAGACAAGATAGAATCTCGTGTTTTTGTTTTTTTTTTCATTCACATCGTCTCACCTTCAGACATCAGCTGGTCAACACTTATGGTTCCATCACATTACGTTTTGACGTCATATGACGCCATATCAAGCCTTAGCGGAGGTCTTCTGTCTCCGACTGCCTTGTTTTGGTTTGTTTCAAAAGGTGTGGCTGGATCAGACAGACAGTGACTAAAGGATTTCTCTGTTTCTTGTTCATTATTAAAGAATTACCAAAGTAAATTATTGACAATTTCAACATGTCATGACCTGGATGTGTTTCATTATCCACTGAAACATCCAGTTTTAACCTCGACACAATAGAACAAATGCAGAAGTGAGGGTGACATTGACTAAAGTGTGATTCTCTATGTAATATATTACAGATGCAGGGAGCGTCCAAAAAATACTTTTCCCCACCACTGTATATATTATTTACAGAAGGGCTTTATATTTTCAACTCATCATATAATATAAAATGCTTAAAGGATCATTTGCTTCTATGTCACTTTGGTTAAATATGTTTGAGTTTAATACGAATATGCTGAAGGTAATGGATTATTGTAATGGATTACATTTCTATAGCGCTTTTCAAGGCACCCAAAGGGCTTTACATTATTACATTATTACATTATTATTCATTCACTCTCACATGCTCTCTCTGGTGGTGGTAAACTACATATGTAGTCACAGTTGCCCTGGGGCAGACTGACAGAAGCGTGGCTGCCATTTCGCACCTACGGCCCCTCTGACCACCACCAAACATTCATACACAGTGTGAGTGAGGGTAAAGTGTCTTGCCCAAGGACACAACGGACTGACTAGGACAGAGCGGGAATCGAACTGCCAACCCTTCGGTCAATGGACGACCCACTCTCCCAACTGAGCCATGGCCGTCCCAGGTTATAAGGTAAATGTTATAAATGTACTAACTGTCAGGGTTATTTATTTTTGCATTAATCCCCATAGATAATAACATAATTACATATTTATATTCATAAAACAATCATAAAATGTGTACAGGGTGGATGTTTTGTTAATATCAGACACACTGTTTAGTCTAACACACAAGGTTATTATTATGGTTAATGAAAACTACGGAAATTGCAAAAACTAGAGTTGAAAACATGTTGTTGTTAACTGAAATTAATAAAAAAGTATAATAATGTGAGTTTTAATTAAAAAAACAGAACTAAGTGAAAGTGTATTCTGTGTTTACAAAATTATTTTATATAATTCTAACAGTTATGGATTAAATTCTCTTTGTTTTTGTCATTGTTAAGGTAACTGAAGTCAGGAGAAAGTAGGAAAAAAAGGCCTGTATGGGATTTATTTGAATATAAGGGTGAGGAAGATGAAAGAAAGAAAGAAAGAAAGAAAGAAAGAAAGAAAGAAAGAAAGAAAGAAAGAAAGAAAGAAAGAAAGAAAGAAAGAAAGAAAGAAAGAAAGAAAGAAAGAAAGAAAGAAAGAAAGAAAGAAATAATAATAATAATAATAATAATAATAATAATAATAATAATAATAATAATAATAATAATAATAATAATAATAATAATAATAATAATAATAATATTAACAATAATAACACATAAATATAAAAACTAAACTAAAACTCAACATTCTGAACAATAGGAAAACTAATTAAAAAAAGGAAATTTGCTCTAAAAACTAATTAAAACTACCTCAATTAGAAAAAAACACACTCAAAACTAATTAAACTAAACTATAATGTAAAAACCCTAAACTATTTTAACCTTTCTTACACTTTAGATATGTGTAGGTTTGTGAAGGTCCACAGTGTTCATTGTTCACGCAGAACAGACTGTGATGTGATTGTGTGACAGGAGGGACTAAATAGTCTGGGTGGAGATGAAGTGGAGCCTTTTGAAACCAGACCTCTGCCAGTTGGTTCTAATGAGCAAAAAAAACTCCCTGTATCTTTAGAAACCATTCGACTAAACAATGGCCCCGTAAAACACACACACACACACACACACACACACACACACACACACACACACACACACTGAAGAAAGGTCTGAAATCACGGCGTGAATGGCTGCAGTAGATAAGACCAGGACCTTGTATAAACAAACACACACATGCACGCTCGCGCGCGCACACACACACACGCATACCCGTTTCCATGTCTCGTGAGGACCAAGTTTGTAATCAAGTAGCCATTGGGTCGTGAGTGTAAACATCTTTTTTTTTAATAAAACAAAATTAAAAAAAAAATAGAAAACGAAATTAAATTAAAACAATTAATTTATAAATAAATAATTAGAAAAATAAAATACATAAAAAATATTAATTAAGAAAAAAATACATTAGAATAAATACATTAAAAAACCGTGAATTCATTTTCAAACCTTTGAAAAAAAACATGTTTTCATTTGCACCTGTTTTCCACATGCTTTAGAGGGACTTCCTAATTTTTTTTAATGTATTTATGGGGCCACGTCATTTCTATTTTTATTAGTGGGGACCTATGTTTATATTTAACTCTCATGGGGACCTGAATTTTGGTCCCTTTAGTGTCAGAGGTCCCCATGGTGTAACTGTGTAAACATATCAATGTCTATAGATGGAAAGCTGCACTTTTGATGGCAGTTTCTGTTATTTCTTTAATGGGTCAGCATAACAAACTGTTTATCATGCTAACCCAGACACTGGTCATGCTAACCCATTAAATAACAGACACTGGTCATGCTAACCCATTAAATAACAGACACTGGTCATGCTAACCCATTAAATAACAGACACTGGTCATGCTAACCCATTAAATAACAGACACTGGTCATGCTAACCCATTAAATCACAGACACTGGTCATGCTAACCCATTAAATAACAGACACTGGTCATGCTAACCCATTAAATCACAGACACTGGTCATGCTAACCCATTAAATAACAGACAATGGTCATGCTAACCCATTAAATCACAGACACTGGTCATGCTAACCCATTAAATAACAGACAATGGTCATGCTAACCAATTAAATAACAGACACTGGTCATGCTAACCCATTAAATCACAGACACTGGTCATGCTAACCCATTAAATAACAGACAATGGTCATGCTAACCAATTAAATAACAGACACTGGTCATGCTAACCCATTAAATAACAGACAATGGTCATGCTAACCCATTAAATAACAGACAATGGTCATGCTAACCCATTAAATCACAGACACTGGTCATGCTAACCCATTAAATAACAGACAATGGTCATGCTAACCAATTAAATAACAGACACTAGTCATGCTAACCAATTAAATAACAGACACTAGTCATGCTAACCAATTAAATCACAGACACTGGTCATGCTAACCCATTAAATACATATGAGAAACTGCAATGGAAAATGTGCCTTTCCATCTACATATGTACTGTACCAAGTTGCTCTTTCTTTCTTCTTCTTTTTAAAAGAAACGTTTGGAGTTGAGCACACTTTCAAAAAAAAAAACATATCAGTGTCCCCATAAAGATAGGAATATAAACACACGGACGCGCGCGCACACACACTCACGCAGGCGCATTCCATCTGGAAAAGTGAGCGGGGTCGCGGGTGGAATCGTGCGGGTCGGTCAGTAGGAGTCCAGTCAGACCAGAGTCGTGATTGTGAACCGCGCCTCATCCAGGACAGAACTGGGGTTAAGTTCCACAACAGCAGCAGGTGATTAACAACAGTGTGTAGTAAAAGTCTGAGCTCACAAAAGGATCACTGATCACACACACACACACACACACACACACACACACACACACCAGCACAGCAGTTACACACTTTATTACAAACATCAAGAATTCAAAACACTGAGATTTCTTAACAACTTTATTTATTGTTTTATGAATATTTTACAGTGGATCATGACATTAATTACAGTAATAATAATGTCAGTATTATAATCACTATTTTCACTATTATAATCAGTAATAGTGAAAAGAAAAGGAAAATAATATGCATACAGAACAGAGTGAACAGATGACAAACTAATCAGCTGAAGAATGTCCACCTGAGATCAGGTCAAAGGAAATATTTTAATATATTTAATAAATGATTTTAACTTTTAATCTCATAATTCTGACTTTTTATCTGTCCATTTTTACTTTTAATTTCACAATTTTAAGATTTTATCTCACAATTTTGCATTTTTATCTCATATTTATAACTTAAAAAAAAACGTCACAATGACTTTTTATCTTAATTGTGAATTTTATTTTAGTTTTTTCATTTTTTTCTACATTTCCTGTGCATATCTACAAAACTGAGTAACTGTGACCTGACCAAACACATTATATACACAGTAACTTACTATTACAGACTTTAATTTGGATACTTTTGAAACTTTCTGGTTATTACTGTGTTCATGGCAAAAAAAAAAAAGTTTTACTTTTTACTTTATCACAATTAAGAAATTGTACTTTTTTATGTTTACTTAAGTAGACGAGTTGTATCAGTACTTCTACTTTTACCAGAGTATTTTTTCACATAAGTAGTTGTACTTCTACAGAATGTGAGTACTTTGAACCCCTAACAGTTTCCTTAAAACGTACACTATTTACTGTCAAACGAATAAAGTGGTGCAAAAAAATACAATATTTGCTTCTGACATGAACAAAACATGAATAAATTCTTAGACCAGTTAAATTTTTTTATTCTAAATGTTATGACACCATATTTCTTCTGTGATATCACCATTAAACCCACTGTTCAAACTGGTCTGTGAACCTCCCTCTGTTTCTGTTCAGTGAGAACTTTTTTTTATTTAGTCTGTAGAGGAAGAACACAACCAAATATTGTTCTGTGTGTCTTCCAGTTGGTCTGAGAAAAGTCAAACATCCATCTGTCATAGTTGTCTCTGTGTTTGGGTCAGATGGTGCCTTCAGGAACTCATACACAGGATGGATCAGTGACACTGATGGTACCGATAAGACCCAATATGACCCAATAAGACTTGATGTGACCCAATTATTATTAACCTTTATTTGTTATAGAGGGACAATGTACATTAATAAACATTTTATAGAAAAGGAAAATGTATTTTTATCCAAAAGGCTCATTTCCAATGATAGTCCCCCTGCCAGAAGGATCCTGGCAATAAATTAAAACATAACAAAGACATAAAACATAGAATTTAGTAAAAACCTAAAACATAAAATTCAATAAAAAAAAATAACAACAAGACCTAATATGACCCAATAAGACCTGATAAGACAAAAATAACCCTATGTGTATGTATGTATATATATATATATATATATATATATATATATATATATATATATATATACTGTATATACATACATACATACATACATACATACATACATACATACATACATACATACATACATACATACATACACAGTGGTACCTCAATTTCTGATATTAATTTGTTCCATTAGTGGTTTCATTCTGTGATTTTTTCATAAATAGTCACATTTTACATGTAAAAGGCCAAGGCCCAAAAGCCAAAGTTTGACCCCCTAGTCAAAAATTATGAGATAAAAAGTCAAAATTAGTGTTTTACTTTTTTCAGTGTACTGATCACTCTAGTGGAATAGTACTTCCACTGTAAAACATACCATTAATGTAACTTTGCTCTTCTTGATGGACAAAATAATCTGTTTTTTTTGCATATTATCATATTATTTTGCACAATAACTGTCCAAGTTTTGCATGTGGCCCCATAGTCACTAATTGCCCGTCCCTATTTTATATCATTGATTTGAATCAATGACAGTAGATGGACACACATGGTTTATGTCAGAGGTGGAAGTAATAAGTACAAGTACTTCCTTTACTTGACTGAAGTACATTATTTAGGTACCTGTACTTTACTTGAGTATTTATTTTTCTGGCAACTTTTTACTTTTACTCCCTACATTATTGTATAAATATCTGTACTTTATACTCTATACATTCTCAGAATAGACTCACTACATTTTCAAACTAGACAAATGTGACAGTATGAAAAATAAGTCATAAATCAAATACTCAGAAATTGTGACTTACTATATCATAATTATGACTTTTTTCTCATAATGTTGACCTCTTATCTCAAAATTTAGATTCTTTTACTTCATAATTTTGACTTTTTAATCTCATAATTTTGACCCTTTTGTCGCATAATTTTTTTTAACTTTTTTTTAAATCTCACAATTCAGAGATGTGAGATTTGTCTCTTATTATTTTGACTTTTTTATCTCATGATTTATATTTTTTATTTTATCTCATAATTATGCTTTTCTCTCTATTTCTATTTATGACTTTTGATTTTTTCCTCAATTTCCTGACCATACCCAATAAACTGAGTACCATGACCCAATCTACACAGTAACTCACTTTTAAAGGCTTTATTTTTAAAATATTTTTTACATGTTTGTGTTTTTTCCTGCCTAAATAAGTATTATTTCATCCAGAGCAAAAATAAATAATTTACAAATACAGTTTTACTTTTTGCTTTATTACAATTGAGAAGTTGTACTTTTTTACGTTTACTTCAGTTAAGGAGTTGAATCAGTACTTCTACTTTCATCAGAGTATTTTTTCCACATGAGTAGCTGTACTTCTACTTAAGAACATACTGTGAGTACCACCTCTGGTTTATGTTCAGTTACTGATACATTTGACAGAAAAAGTCCCCTTTTAAAAAAAAAAATAAAATAAAATAAAATTAAATTTAAAAAAAAAATAAAAAAAAAAATAAATAAATAAATAAATAAATATATATATATATATATATATATATATATATATATATATATATATATATATAATATGAAGTTTACTTGGAGTGTTTATGAATGTTTACATTATTAGTAAATTAAATGTCAGAAGTTACCTGATTTTACTGAAGAAAAAAAATATAGAGGATAATATTACAATAAATGGTGAGAAACTATTTAAATATAGAGAACAGTTAAAGGTGACACTGGATGCATTTGATGAGAATATATTTACCATGTCTCTACATTCACAACATACTTCCTGTAAACAAGCTCAAATGGACTTTATGTTCATATAACTTTAATTGTATTTTTGTTTTGTTTTTTTAATAACAACACCCTGTCTTATATAGATCATGTATAAGTGTTGCACAATCTCTAGTACACATCTAATCATGTTCTCAAACTGCTTCAGTCTGCAATAAACTACTAAGATTTTTGCAAAAGAGGTTAGAGGGTCACATGATCACAACCGCAACACACACACACACACACACACACACACACACACACACACACACACACACACACACACACACACACACACACACACACTTGTTTCCATGTCTCATGAAGACCAAGTTTGTTATCAAGTAGCCACTGGGTAATGAGTGTAAGAATTTGTTTTTTATAAATAGCCTAAATAAAAATTATTTAAATTTTTTTTTAAATTTAATAAAAAAAACCCGAATAAATAAAAATAATAGTCATTTAAAAATAAAATAAATAATAGATAATAAATTAATAATAGGGCCTATTGAAACAAATGATTATATATATATATATATATATATATATATATATATATATATATATATATATATATATATATATATATATATATATATATATATATATATATATATATATATTTTTTTTTTTTTTTTTTTAAAGTCAACACATCTTCAAACCTTTGAAAAATAAATGTTTCTCTCAAATTAAGGTATTTATAGGGCCACGTCATTTCTATTTTATTACTAGTGGGGCCCTTTATTTATATTTAACCCTCGTGAGAACCTGAATTTTGGTCCCCACAAGTGTCCAAAATTCCCCATAAAGACATTAAAGGATACAGAAATACACACACACACACACACACACACACACACACACACACACACACACACACACACACACACACACACACACACAAATGGCCCAAAACTTTCAACCTATTGATTTACATTTGAGTAAATTCCAGTTAAATCCAGTTTCTTTCCTGCCTGCGTTAATAATAATAATAATAATAATAATAATAATAATAATAATAATAATAATAATAATAATAATAATAATAATAATAATAATAATAATAATAATAATACTAAATGTATGTTCTTGCTGCTGCGAATAAATAAAGTTAGTTTCGTGTGCGAAGTAACGAAACACTTCACTTCCCAATTTAGAAAGAAAAAGACAGAGAGAGAGAGAGAGAGAGAGAGAGAGAGAGAGAGAGAGAGAGAGAGAGAGAGAGAGAAGGGGGGGGGGTGTCATCCGGTTATGGTCTCTGAGCGAAAAAATTGCAACTGCAATGGTTTGCGCCATAGAGCCAATGCACTGCTGCATGAATTGAAGAGGTGTTAGAGGCTAAATTGGCTGAAACTTTGACCAAAAAAATCGACTAAATGACAAAGAGTGAGCGGCTGCAATGGACTGTACGATAAAGGTAAGAGTTTAATGCACTTTGGTGCCAGTGCTGCTGATGCTGCTGCTGCTGCTGTTGAGCTGCTGCTGCTGCTGCTGAGCTGACAGACGGCCACCCACACCAGAGCTCTGTCTGCTGAGTGAGAGAGCTCCCCACTCTTTCCTTCTTGTACAAAATTTCCTCTTCCTTCCCGTTCGTGGTTGTATGTCGGCTCTATAATAACACAACTAACCACTACATCTTTACGCACAGATAAAAACACTATTTGGTGACCGCTTATACGCGTAAAAGGAGATTTCCAAACGCACGCCTTTTTGCCTTTTCTTTCTTTTTTTTTTTTAAACTAAAACAAAACTTAGTCCGGGTTAATCCTCCACGAAACAGTAAATATAAATAATAACAGAAGAAGGAAATAAACAACAACAACAAAACGGGGAAGTGTTTAATATTTATGGCGCAGGTCAAGTGTTTTTTTCTTTAATGGAGGCTGAAATGAAGGATGTTGGCGCGCACAAGGCAGGTGTCCCTGAAGGCATCATGGATCTACACGGACTCAGTGGACCCACATCAGATGACTGGTATTTCACTCTCCATGCCTCTGCACCTGTTCAGATTTTTCTAAACATGACAGCAGATTAAAATGCTTCGTTTTTTGTTAATAATAATAATTTTTATTATTATTAATATGTATTTATTTATTTATTTTACCTCCGAAAAACGCAGAAATAAAGGCCTTAATAAAATTTTAGCCCTGTAATAGAATCTACACCGATGGCTGTTTATTTAAGATTCAAGACAAACACAAAATCAGTATGTTTTCTTATACTGTCAATTTTTATAAAACTAAAATTATATCGAATTTTTACATATCGTTGCGTATTCGATGCGTATTTTGAGGCCTCGACAAATAAAATGAGCTCAATTTGTTTCTTTTTCCCCCCATGATTTCTGTTTTTAATATGATAATATTGAAATGAATTCATTCTACATTTACTAAATATAAATGTCTCTCTTAATTTTTTTTTTTTAATTCTACAGCTTCAGCTTTTTAAATCATAATTTGAAGCCATTTGCAAAAAAGAGAAAAAGAAGCATTTGAAAAACAAGGCCTGAGCAGATTGAGGAACTAATAAATTCACTATTTTGTCTTGTGTTTCTTCCATGTTGAAAGCAAATATATTGTGGTGATTTGAAACTTTTTTTTCCCTGTTTGAAACATGTTTTTTTTAATGTATTATTATTAGTTTTAAACATGATATAGAAAAAAAGATAAATAAATATCTAAATGCACGCACATCGTCTTATCATACATTTATAAAAGTGGATTTTTAATTATTCAGATTAGGATTGTGTTGTGTTGGAGGAGCTGTTGTGTTTAAGGTTATTTTGGGTCTAATTTATGGCTGTAAACGGGAGCACTTGTCAGGTGTCGTTATCTGAACTTAGCAGGCTTCCTGTCTCAAACCTCAGACTTTCCGCACATATTTCCGCTCAATGGATAAAAAAAAAAAAAAAAACAACAAAGACCCTCCAGAAAGAACGGAGGGAGAGGACGGACCGAGGCGTTGCATTGTTTTAACTCTCAGTTTGTCCACTGTGTGTCCACTGGGCATGCGCGGAGGCCCGTTCTGGGCTGCGCGTGCCTATTTGCGGGTGGCGCAGACCTTTAGGCAGCTCTGCCAACCTCTCACTTCTGAAAACCGCATCATGTTTGTGTAGCAGGAGGCTGCAGCTGCTCAGCTCTTTGCAAAATCAGCCTGACTACACTTTTACTTCTGCTTTTGTCTCAGACATGATCAGTCTTTGCACAACTTCACCTCAGCCCTGTTGTTGGAGGTTTCGCCATTATTCGTTACTGTTTCTAATCCTGCAGTTTTGGGAGATTTTTTTTTTTAATCACCTGGTTTTGAGCATTAAATAAGACATCTAAATTGTATGTGGTGCAAAGTAATTAAATAATATCATGTTATGTTGGTAAACCAATGGAAAAGCCTTAGTAATATTCATTTCATGCAGATTTATACAGTCATACCTCAATTTACAAAAGACCCAGCGAATAAATAATCCAAATTACGAAAAAAATTTACGTAAATTATTCATCTCTGAATATGAAAGAAAATTCAATTTATGAAACCCCTGATATATAAATACAGTACTGCATGTACTGTACGTACTGTAGTACCATCCCATTGGCCATGAGGGAGCTACCCATGATGCTTTTGGTGAGCCTTTGACCCTCATTCATCATAGAGTTCTAACAGGCATAAAGGTTTATTGTTGTTTGGTGAGTTTTTTCCCAGTGTGCTCATTGAAACTTTATTACATTACATATTTGTTATTCATCATGAGCCCAAAGAAAGTGATTCCCAGTGTGAATGTAAAAAAGAAGTGGGCTGTGTTATCAATAGAAGTGAAACAGGAAATTATATATATATAAAAGGAGGAGGCAGGCATCATTCATCCATCAGCACCAGTAAAAGACATGCTGGACATATTTCATCAACTTTACAAATTCGTGGAGAAAAAAAAAACATCTCGAAAACATTTTTGTTTTCGGTCGTGCTATCACCCAATATGTCGACGTATGCCTTTTAGGAAGATTATGAAAAATGGTCAAAGGCAATCGTCTTTGGATCGATATTTCACCAAATGTCCGTCAACAAACATTGTTGAAGGTGAAAATGACAAAATGACAAAATGACAAAATGACCACAATAGTATGGAAATGATTTGCATCCGTTGTTCATTTCAATGGTTTAACGCAGGCATGGACAAACCATTCCACAAAGGACCAGTGTGGCTGCAAGTTTTTGTTCCAACCAAACAAGAGTGCATAGTTTGACCAATAAACTCTCTGAAGATGGAGATCAGTTGATTAATTGAATCAAGTCTGGTGTGCTGCTGCTTGGTTGGAACAAAAACCTGCAGCCACACTGGCCCTTTGGGAATGGTTTGTTTATGTTTAATGTTCAAGACAAATTTCCCCACTGAGACCAATAAATTAAATCTAAATCTAAATTTTCTTTGACTTTTAACACATATTTAATCCAAACTTGGTATACTTTTATCATTTTTAAAGGGTTTGAGGGGTAGTATTTGGGAGAAATCAGGCCTTTTACATGTAAAATGTGACTAAAAAAATTTAAAAATTCACAAAACAAAACCACTTCTGGAATTAATTCATTTGGTAAATTGAGTTACCACTGAGTTCTTTTGATTAGATTGGATAACCCTGCTTTACAATTTTTTTTTTAGAAAGTATCAGACATTAAATGTGCTAAATCATAATAAGATGAATCAGAAAACAAATGACTTTAGAGTTGGTTAGTTCATGTTTTTAATATAAATGATGGTGTGTTATTCCACATATATGGTGGTTTATGTACATGTATATAATGGATTTGTAAATATTCCACTAGAAAGAAGCTGTAAAGTGAATGGATCATAATGTGCAGACAGTGTTTGGAAGTAGATCTGAGACCAATATTCCTTTGGACTAAAACCTATTCTCTTGTTGAGTCTAAGAATTTCACATTTTGACCCCAGACTTATCTTGGACACTTGAGCCAACCAGCATTTAAGACTTGAGTTTTCTTTATCAGTAACACACATGTGGGAACATTTCATTTTATTCTGGAAGTATTTTACTTGTAGACCAGTGTTATTGATGCCACAATAGGCTAAAGCAGCAACAGGATGAAGTGCAAGAAAATGTGCATTCATCATGTATACCCCCCCCCCCCCCTGCCCAAAACAAATAAACAATGAAAAAAAATTATAATCGTCATATGTATGAAACATCTATAGAATACATACATAGGCAATTTACATATGTGTTTGAATAAAAATGTCAAAGAGGAGGAGATTTTGTTGCACATTTTAATATTTTTAATATTTTGGTTGCATACTGTATTTGAAGAAGCTAAACAATTGATCGTGAAAAATAAAAAATACTGTTCAGCAGCTGTTTGTTTGAAGTTTTTATGTAGTCATATCAGAAAAAAGTGGCGTGATTCATCATATTCAGGTGAGAAATCCTAGTTTTCCATAATTTAATACAAAGGGGGGAATAACCTTGTTGAATTATAAGCAGTTAGTGATGGTTTACATTTATGACAGTTTAATGTATCCGTTCCTAAACACCGGGTTGAAACTCTCTGATATAGGTTCCTGTAGAATGTATTTGGGTCACTAAATAAAACCTCTAAAATGTTTGACAGGAAGTATGTTGAACTTTTTCTGTTTTTGGATAGTTTTCAGTAACAGAACATGATTTATCAGATGCATTAGACTATTTTTTTCCCCTTTAAATTTCTTGTTCATTTTAATGTCTGATACAACTTTGTTTGGACAAATAGAATGATAATAAAAATGTCTCATAAGCATTTAATCCATTTTGAATAGTTTTCTTGATAATAACCCAAATCACATTACTTCTTACATCAATATCTGTGGCATTTTACTGACAAAAACAGCACTTTTATTCATTCTATGTTTACTTTTCTGTCTGTTGTAGTCACATGATACAGACAAGAATTAGAACATGATTGGATAACCACTTTTTAATGGTCTAATAATTTTTCCCACAACTATTTACCTGAGATGAAGTGAAAATGACAGTGGAAATTGTCTGGAATGTCACTTTTGTACAAATGCAGTTTTGTTATGGGCTGGATAATCTTTAAAAAGTGAGTTCCCTGACAAAAAAACTAAAAAAAAACATTCACATTGATTTAATGTATAAAATGAGGATAGAAGTATCACCAAATATCAGATTTTGGATGTAAGACAGTTAAATAGTTTTCATGTAAATATGACTCATACATTGGTAAAAGCCAAGCAGGTTATTATGGCATTATATGATATAATCCGTTTTTATTCAAGTACTGTGCTGCTGTGAAAGGTTGTCACTCAGTAAAAACAGGCCTGAAAAGTGACATTTTGTGATTTTAATTAATAAAATGCATCATTTAAACTACAGCTGCATGATATATTGTTTGAGCGTTGACATTGTAATGTACTTATGTCCAATAGTCACATGGCAGGTCCTGCAATGGAAGAGACAAATGAGCTCAACGTTTTCTCATCTAATTTCAATACAACCTGACACACACTGAGCACATCACAATCATTCTGAACCAGTTTGGAGTGAGTCACTGGTAATGAGACTGAGTAATGAGCAACGAACAAGAGAAAAATCACCAAAAACAAATGCTTGGTGCCAGAAAGAAAAGTAACATCAATTATGTGGAATTATTTCTGCAACAAAAAGGATGATACTGAAACATACTGTATGTTCTGTGTCGACTAGGGCATGAACAGAAACGTTGACGAGTCGACTCCTGTAGCACAAGTCGACTTAAATTTAACCCTCACCCTCAGAGCACCAGTCAGACCTAAACCAGAGGAAACATGGCTGCTGCAAGTAAAACAGGGGGTGGTAGATCTGACAAAATAAAAGAGAGTGACACACACACATTGCATGTGTGAAAATACTTCACCTTAGATGAAAAAAAAAAATGGCACAGCCATCTGAAGAGGCATCCACTAGCTAACCTGAGTCTACTGGTGTATGTGTGTGTGTGTGTGTGTGTGTGTGTGTGTGTGTGTGTGTGAATGGGTGAATGTGACTTTGGGCACTCAGTGGTGTATAAAATGCACTATATAAGTACAGTACATTTACCATATGAGCAGCCTCTGCTAGCTAACCTGAGTGATATGAGCAGCATCTGCTAGCTAACCTGAGTAATATGAGCAGCATCTGCTAGCTAACCTGAGTAATATGTGCAGCATCTGCTAGCTAACCTGAGTAATATGTGCAGCATCTGCTAGCTAACCTGAGTAATATGAGCAGCATCTGCTAGCTAACCTGAGTAATATGAGCAGCATCTGCTAGCTAAACTGAGTGATATGAGCAGCATCTGCTAGCTAACCTGAGTAATATGAGCAGCATCTGCTAGCTAACCTGAGTAATATGAGCAGCATCTGCTAGCTAACCTGAGTAATATGAGCAGCATCTGCTAGCTAACCTGAGTAATATGAGCAGCATCTGCTAGCTAACCTGAGTAATATGAGCAGCATCTGCTAGCTAACCTGAGTAATATGAGCAGCATCTGCTAGCTAACCTGAGTAATATGAGCAGCATCTGCTAGCTAACCTGAGTAATATGAGCAGCATCTGCTAGCTAACCTGAGTAATATGAGCAGCATCTGCTAGCTAACCTGAGTGATATGAGCAGCATCTGCTAGCTAACCTGAGTAATATGAGCAGCATCTGCTAGCTAAACTGAGTAATATGAGCAGCATCTGCTAGCTAACCTGAGTAATATTAGCAGCAGTGTAGACAACGTCTATTAAGAAAGCGCACTCTTTTTTTACAAACATGATGCGGACAGCATGGTGTGCATCTTGGAGGCCGCTGACTTAAACTGTTTGCATTTAATATAAAAAGTGAGGACGCATGACAGACATCTGGACAGTCTGGTTTTAGAGCCATTGGTTCAGACAAAATCTGGACATATGTTCACCCTACTGATGTTGTGCAGTTAAATTTAACAGGAATCTCAAGGTGTTAGCCTTTGTTTTGTTCGGGTTAAAGTGTTGATGTTTGTGTCATGTCAGTGGACATCGTTATGTTGCAGTGAACTTTAATACAAGTTGCTCATTGCTGGACAGACGTGTGTCCGTGTTGGTCCTCAGCTGACAATGTGATGACGTCATCGCAACTCATCGACTTGACTTAAACTTTATCGCCCGAAAAAATTGACTTGAAAAAAACTGATGTTAATGCCCTAGTGTCGACCAATAATCTGTTTGACCATTTGTGTTGAAACCACACAGCTGTTATATACTCTTATTATTTTTTATTATTATTATTATTATTATTATTATTATTATTATTATTATTATTATTATTATTATTATTATTATTTAGCCTATTATTAGTATTTTTTCACATTGCAATACACATCAAAGGGTTAAAAAATCACAATGTCAATTTTTTCTAATATCATGCAGCCCTAATTTCAACTATGAAAATGAGCCCAAACATTATAGACAGACTGCTATAGTTTTCCCTCTGACTACATGTTACTGATTATACTTTATTTAGTTTTTTTCAAAACACCCATAGATAGTGGTTATTGGTGCATTTAACAGATCTGAATACCACTATAGTGAAAACAGAAGTGAGTGTGGAGCTAGGATCACTTTCAGTTTGTATAAACAAAAACCTGAGTGGAAGGACATTTGGAGACAATCGCAGACACTAAATCATTCATGATTTGTCTCCGATCCATGTCTGTTACATCCGGCTACGAAAGGGGAGGTCACAGTCTGCTGAAACCTAACTGGGTTCGTTAACTTTTGACAGATAAATGATAAATGATAAATGAGTTAAAACAGTTCAGTCAGTTTTGTGAACATTGATAAAACTGTACTTTTAAAATCAGATAAACTAGAAAATCCACACCTGTGCCACCTGAAATGTGTCAGCATGTTACACCAGGGCCTCATGTTTAGTCACACTACGACTAAAACCAAACACTACAAAAAATAAAACATCACTGGTGCACAGAGGAAAGCTGTTGTAACCACATCCTTGGTTACGGTTGAAACTACCAGTCAACATCACAAGTCCTGTACTGGGTGAACTGGGAAACACACTGTCTGTGGACACTAGTGTGTTTGTTTCTTTAGTTTTGATGCATATGAGAGGAATGACAATACAATTTGTGGTAAATTAATTTGCCTCAGAATAATCTATTAATCTTTTAACTCCTGAGATTTTTCCACAGTCAAAACATATTTTTAAAAAGCAACAAAATTAAGAAAAACAGCCAAAGTGATCAATAAAATTGAACAAAAATGAATAATAAACCAACAAAATAATAACATGAACAAAGTAAGACACAGATTAGAAATGTCCCGATCCAGGTTTTTGCACTTCCGATCCAATATTTTTTTTCACTTCCACAAATTACTATCAGAAAAATATTCCCTGATGGGGTCGAACAGCATCCCAACGCTGTATGAGCATTTATTTTTCTGGTAACTTTTTACTTTTACTCCCTACATTTTTACATAAATGTCTGTACTTTATACTCCTTACATTCTTAGAATATTCTCTTTACTTTTTCAAACTAGACAGAATGTTAAAATGCTAAAACAATAACACTTCAGAGGGAAAATCTGAGCGAAATAGTGACTTTCTATATCACAATTATGACGACTTATTATATAAATTTTGCTATTTTCTCTCATAATCTCTCAGCTCTTTTTCTCATAATTATGCATTTCTATCTCATATTTATGACCTTTCTAATCTCATAATGATGACTTTTTATCTCAATTGTGGCTTTTTTCCATTTTTCCTAAATTTCCTGTACTGTGACCCGATCAAACACATGTTCTACATGGCAATTAACTTTTAAGGGCTTTATTCTTGGATACTTTTGAAACTTTTCAGATATTTCCTGGTTAAAGAAGTATTTCATCCAATACTTAATTACAATTGAGAAGTTGTACTGTTTTACTTTTACTTCAATAAAGGAGTTGAATCAGTACTTTGACTTTTTTTGCAACTATGTGTACATGTAAAGAAAATGTGGGTGGCAGACAAGAATGTGAAAAAAAAAATGGCAGTAAAAATCATTGTCAGGATATTTAATGATTTTAATGTTAATCTAATTTGACCATAGTTGATTAACATCCAGTTTGTTTTATTTTGAAGTGAGCTTCACCTCTGATTAGCTCTGCCCACAGATGTTATTGAGCTGCAGTGACAATGTATATATATATATATATATATATATATATATATATATATATATATATATATATATATATATATATATGTATATATATATATATATATATATATATATATATAGTTTTTAAGTACATGAACACAATAGATCTACATGTTTTTAAGTACAGTATATGGTCTGCTAACATAACTTAGCTATATTAGCTTACAGGATAATAATTATATTATTACAGGATTCTACGGTTAGCCAAGTAGTCTGCTAACCAGGTTAGTTCATGCTAACTGATGTTGTAAAATACTTTGTAAACTTCTCAGGCTACTTCTAAGTTTTGTTGTTCATGGAGGCTTGAAATGTACAGATTTATTTCTCATTGTCCTGTCTTGCAGACACCACATGAAAATACAGGAAACATGAGCACAGCTTTAAAAGAGCCACAAAAAACTGAAGTAAATAGGTTGTAAAGGTTAAAGTCACCATTTATTTGGATCCCTGACCTCGTTACAGAAAACAGCACACACCTGATGTTTTTAATGACAGAGTATAAAGCATTAGAAAATGCCCTACATTTAATTTTACTACATGAAAGTACATAGTGGTGTTTAACATGGCAGTGTTAGCTGAGGTTTTTACTAGGTTAGCATTAGCGTGTCTAGTTTCACAACATGGCAACATCCAACACACTTACCCTAAGGTTTCAAAACAGCAAAATACAAACCAACAGCAATATCAAAGTCTCCATTTACTATTTATTTATCACAGAGACTCCACCTAATATTTATTTCTGTTACTATTTATTACTGTTCATAATTTTTTATACAGCCTTTGCTTAAAGAAATTATAAGCAACCTCCATAGACTTAATACTCTCTTTCACACTGAGAACAATAGGCAAGAAAATCAGCCTAGACACTGAACATTAATTGCAGTTTAATTCATGCAATTTGGGGCAAAAAAACAAACAAAAACATGGGAATCCCCTTCTAATAACAGAACATCACCGTGCATTGTAGTATGAGCCAGTATGTACGCTAATGATCCTGTTATCAGGTTGTGTCATGATAGGTTTATTAAACACACACGATATATATACACACACACATATTTTCTAGGTGTTTATGGTTTATGGCCGAGGTGTGAACTGTTAAAGTTAAGTGTTATTCTAGGAAGACGTGAGTCCTGGTTACAAACACCCTGTGATCGCGCCCTAAGAAGTCAGTTTGGGCAACATGGCATGATGCAACAGCCGAGCTGCTGACTTCAGAGTCTTAGTTTCCATACAGAGCAGGCAACAAATTAGTTAAAAAGACAGTGGTGCTACCATTAATTTTTATTTGTCAAATTTCCTCAAAAGAAACTGTTGTGTAGTTGGTATTTTTACAGGTTTTCATGGACAGATCTATATCCTTTTGATATTGGTTTTAACTAAATCTCTTAAAAATATGCACAAATATTAACATACAGGAGAGAATTTACATTTAACTGAGATTATATGGAACTGTTAAGGTTATTAGTGTTAATTATAGTCTGTACGTATTTGACACTATAAAAGTATGAAATAATTCTTCTAAGAAATCTATTCAGAGTTAGAGTTCCAAAGTACATGCCATCGTGTTTACGTTTTACCTCACATGTCCGGTGTGAATTTAAAAAATTTTTTTTTTTAAAGATTGTTGGTTTGCAAAAGGTGATGTTTTTTAAAAAGTTGTTTTGTGTCACTGTGCAACAACAGCCTGCTCTATGAGACACATTGAACAGGAAGTCAGTTGTGGCATTGGCGGTCAGGCCACATTTTAGTATATTTGTATCAAGAGTGCAGAGAGAGAGAGAGAGAGAGAGAGAGAGAGAGAGGGGTAGATAAAGAAGGAGCGGGAGTACGTGTTTGTGGTTGACAAAGCTGAACGTTCAATGGTTAAAACTGAACACAACGACCATGATACAATCGAACAATTATCCAAAAATGACCTGCCAATAAAGAAAGTCACACTTAATGGGTGTTTGTCATGAGAATTTGCTGTTCGGGAGTGAATTGTCAGAGTTGTTTCACTTCTGCACTGAGGCCGGGCGACTAACTGGGGAAAAGATGACAACACAACAACAAAGAAGAAGAAGAAAAAATAGGGAGTGTGGTCAAAAGAAAGCTGAGCAGGACGATGTTGACGGGCAGCTAAAACCACTTCCTTAGCACACAAGATACGAACATGCAGTTAGATTTACAACCATGCACAGTAAAATCACCAGTGTTAATATAACACTTAAAGAGTTCATTTTAACACTACCTATCTACAAAGTGTAAAATTAAAACAAATATATCAGTTTGGGAAAATTCTGGCATTTTAATTTGGAAAAGAGTAAGTACTCTGTTAATCAAACCCTCCAGGAGTTTGTGATGTTGCAATTTGCAACTGCAACGCAAATTCAGTCAATCCCTGTGAATTCAGCGCAATGTTGCAATTTTAACCAATCACCGACTTTCCCACAAAATGTGACCAATCATTTGTGACGTCTTGAGCTGCTCCTTCCACCTTTTCCTGTTTACCTTACAGTACAAAGCAACATGTGTGCAGCCAACAGTTCACATTTGATGACTAAAATGATGCACTAGTACCAACAGGTGCATTTGGAAGGGTACTTTTGTTGGTTAGTTTTGTAACTGCCTCTACTACATACTACTAGTAATAATATATATATATATATTTTTTGACTGGCTGAGACATTTATATTATGTTTTACAACTTCATGTAGTGTTGTGAGGTCATATGAACTTTAACCTTTGAACCAACAGGTGCATTTGTAAAATATATATATATATATATATATATATATATATATATATATATATATATATATATATATATATATATATATATATATTTTGTTGCATTTTTGTAATCCTCGTAATCATTTATTTTCCATCTTGGTAAGGTCACAATGACTGAATTTATTTTCCAGTAACGAAGTATTTGAAATATTACTTAATTGTGATTACAAAAAGGGAAAATCTTAACTACTTATCGCAACTTTCACTTCCTCCTGCAACAAAAGCCTAAAAAGCACTGCAACTTTCAGAGCAATTTTTCAGAAAAGCTAATGTAACATCAGACATTTTAGGACGAAACAATCTCAAAAAAAGCTGTCAAGTCCTGGAGGGACTGATTAAAGAGTTAATTTTAACACTACCTCAGTGAACATGTTGTCCCTATCTACAAAGTGTAAAATTTACAATGAACCCAGTTACATTTCCAGAGTCAACTTTACACTAGTAGGAGTTAATATTTTACTCTATTTAGTGTCAAACAAGTTTTACACTGTGTGAGAAGTAACACCTATAGTGTTACTGACATTCAACACTGAAGAAATTAGTGTTAAGAAACTAATTTTCCAGTGTTAAACCTACTTAACACTACACGTTCATACATAAATTACTCCAAAGAGTGTTGATATTTAACAATATGAAAACACAACATAAATTTATTATTTCAGAAAGATTCTACTGGAATAAAAAAACTAAACAAAAGTAAGAGTTTATTTAGAAAAACTTACTGCAGTTTCTCAATTTAAATGCAGAGGTTGGTGGGCCGGGCTTTTCAGAGCCATTATCTTTTAACACTAAAATATATCCTACTCTTATCCATGATGAATTAACATTGAATGTATGACACCAACAGTGTAAAACCTGTGTTAACTCCAATTATTTTCACCAACACTAGAAGTTATCTTGTTAAATTTGACTCTGTCCATTGTTAGAATAACTCTGAAAATACTGACTCTTAAAATACTGTATTTTTAACACTGGAAAATTGACTGTGTATAAAGTCTTTATAGCAACACCTTCATGTGATTTGTGTTATGTTTTACGTCAGTGTAGGTTCCAACAATAGGAAAATGGTTAATCATGTGACAGTGCAGGGTTTTTTTTTCATAATATATTTATTGAGAGCAATTTACAATAACCATTGTGTCATACAAGTCATCCAATTACTTTAATTAACAGACAATGCAAATGAATGACAAAAAAAACATAACAGTGCAACAAACTGCAATAAAGTAAAAAAAATAAAATAAAAAAACAGTAAATCAAACTCAATGACATCTACCCATCCTTCCTCAGACAAAAAATCACAAACTGAATTACTTGATAGATCAGGACTTAATCTGTCAAGACCCAAAAGTCTTTAAAATAAGAACTGAAAGGTTGCCATTTGGAGAAGAACTTAGTTATTGTGCTTTAGATTAAGATTAAGAAAACAGATAAAGATTTGGTAAAGATTTGCAGTTTCGTTGTATTATTGTGTATATATTTTTTCAGACAAATCACCCCCCCCCCCCCACTAACTGTGACTGTTAAATCACAAAAATAACAGCCAAATTCATACATATTAAAGCCAAACATGTCAATGCAAAATCCCAATCCTTAAATTACTGATGAAAATGTGTTAAAGAAGAAAACTGTGTTTAATCCAAATAAAGCAGAGCAGGACAATGTTGACATCTAAACCACTTCCTTCACATGCAGGAAGTGTCCATGTGATTTACTTAAAAAATTAAAGGAAGATTTTAGAAAATGTCTTTAAGAGTTTGTTGCTTTATTGTATCATTATAGAATTAATCACTGAATATTTTCATGTTTTTTTTACCTGTACCAGGATAAAAAAACTTATTAAAACGACCTACAATGGCCTCTAGAATGTAAGATTTTAACCCTTTGAACACAAAAATAACATTTTAATGTCAATAAATATAAGTCTAGGCCAAAATGACTTAAATTACTGGTCCAAAGTCTGTTATTTAAAGATGAAACCAGGCTGAACAGACAAAAACCACTTCCTTTACATACAGGAAATGTATATGAATTATCAGATTCACTTTAAAACTAAAGGAAGACTAAAAAAAAGCACATTATCACATTATCCAAGTCTAGCATTTTACTTTGACATTTACACATTTATTACAGAATATTTCCAGGTTTTTGATTGTTGTAGACCAGAGGTGGTAAAAATACTCACATTCTGTACTTAAGTGAAAAAAATACTCTGGTAAAAGTAGAAGTACTGATTCAACTCATCTACTTAAGTAAAAGTAAAAAAAAAAGTAAAATTTCTCAATTATAATAAAGTAGAAAAGTAAAAAGTAACATTTCGGAAAAATTTTAAAACTATTTAAAAAAAAAAAATCACAATTGACATAAAAATTCATCATGACAGTTTAAATGATATGTATGAGATTAAAAAATGCATAATTTTAAGAGAAAACGGCAAAATTTTAAGATAAAATGTCAAAATTGTGTAATTAAAAGTCAAACTTGTGAGACAAAATGTCAAAATTATGAGATAAAAAGTCTAAATTATGTGATAAATTGTTTAAATTATGAAATAAAAAGTAAAAATCATGAGATAAAGAGTCAACATTGTGAGATAATACTTATAACTATAATATATAAACTCACAGTTTCTCTCCTCCACTGATTTTTCCTCTGAGGCCACTTATTTTTCATACACAGTAAATTTTGCAGTGTTAAATCAACACTTAGAGAGTTTATTTAACTTCTTCTAGAGTGTATTTGGTCCCATTGTCTCCAAATTAACACTGCAAAATCTACAGTGTACTGTCAAATTTGTTGTTTCAAAAAGGAATGAGTCTATTCTGAGAATGTAAGGAGTATAAAGTACAGATATTTATATAAAAATGTAGAGAGTAAAAATAAAACATGGCCAGAAAAATAAATACTCAAGTAAAGTACAGATACCTAAAAAAATTTACTTAAGTACAGTAATGAAGTACTTTTACTTAGTTACTTTCCACCTCTGTTGTAGACAAATACAATCATAGAAATAACGGTCAGACTCATTTATAATGGACAAACACCTGCTTTAGTCCTGAGCTGTTGATTTCCTGCTAAAACTGAGATGAATAAAAAAAGAAAATAAAGTAGAGCAGGACAGTGTTAATGAACATCTAAACATATAAACCACTTCCTTCACATACTTGTGGTAAATGATCAGTGTTATCATTGAATATCTAATGTTTTATAAACTAGTACAGGTGTCAAAGTAACGCAAACCAGACTTAGAAAAAATATGGCAGATCATTTAATAATTTAGACTAAGGTGAAATCCTGTAATAAAGTCTTTAATCAGTCCTGGATTAATAATAATATAAAAGATCAGTTGAAGCACAAAACAAGAAATTTGGTCCAAAGAGAGAGAAAAGATGTTGACAAGCAAAAACCACAGATGTAAGAGCATATATTACTGAATATATATTATATATTTAAAGAAATGGTAAGAAAAGAAAAATCCTATTTGATCGTATAATAATGGTTCCCAAAGTTCTTCACGTAAAACAGAAAGTTCTTCACTTTCCTTCACATCTGTTCCATTACTGAAGATGAATCCACATGCAATACCATTATTCTGTATAGTATGTTATTCTCTTATTATAAAAGATACACATTTGGGTGAAAAATACACTTATTTTTTTCATGTTGTGAAGCCAATGTACGCATTGAGTAAAACATGTTAAAACAAAAGTTATTGTATATATATATATATATATATAACAATTTAGAAAATGTGCAAAAATGATTAAAACCATCATTAAAAATACTAATAATGAAATGATGAATAATGAAATTACCTTCCAAATAAATAAATAAAACAAACCCTCAAGTCCCATTTTGTGTCCTGAAATGACTACTGTACTTTGACTGAAAAGAACATTTGTATAAATGACTCATTTATTTAGTTACAGGTGTTAAAGTGTGTGCTTCGGCTTCCTTCCAAGCACATAAATAATCCACACAAATTATGTCATATGTTTTAGTGCAGGTGTTATAGCATCAAACTGCCTCTACAACAGGTTTATAATCAATGATTTAACAGTTGCTATAATGTACTGGAGGTCAGTGCATCTGGTTGAAATCTGGCAACTAAAGGAACATCAGTTTAATCCCTGGAAGAGTTTTCATTTCATTTATTAGGATCTCCATTAGCTTTTTAGCCATTGCTACACTCCCTGGAGTCCACGTCCAACACAATTATCTTGCCAAGGTTTGGATCTAGATGAATGTAGAGTGTGAATTAAAGTAAAGTAAATATTTGTATTTATTCATTAACTAGTTTGAGTTTGATGGTCAGCAACATCATTTTGTTTATTTAGGTGTTATTATTAGGTGGTAACAAATAACATGAAAGTGTGACAGAACATTCTAGACATCTGAAGTGTGTGTGTGTGTGTGTGTGTGTGTGTGTGTGTGTGTGTGTGTGTGTGTGTGTGTTAGTTGTTTTTGGTGGATGTGAGGTGAGGATGATGTTCAAACTTTAAAGAATTTTAAAACCCATTTTTAAGAGGATGGTTTTTCTACATAGACGACCTGGAGCACTTTCAGTGGCCGGAGGGTCAAAGGTCAAGCTCACTTTTACCATATTTCCACTAGTACCGACTCGGCTCAGCTCGACTCTACTCTGTAGTGTTTCCATTTAAGGATAGTACTGACTTTTTGACTTTTCAGTACATTTGCCAGAATCCACAACAGAAACTGCTCCTAATAAACTGTGCATTAACGTCCATCCATTAACAGTGCAACACTTTATATTAATGTGTATATATTTATATTCATTTAAAAAATAATTATACGTTAACAACTGTATATTGTATATAGAATCATTTATTTATTCATAGAAGTGATTACTCTTGTGTGCTGTGCTATAATCTTGCTGCTGTAAACCATGAATTTCCCCTAGTGGGACTATAATAAAGGAATATCTTATCTTATCTTAAACGTCATAGCGGGCAGCGCATACTTCCGTGTCATCTGCTCAGGGAATTGTTGATAAACTCATTCGCTTCGTGTTGTCTGATCAGAATTTTTACATCGGTCACCAAGGACTAAATCTCCAGGTGTAGTATTATGGGCTGTAACCATGTGGATTAATGTACTACTATATTTACTGTCAATTTATGTATATATGTTGTAAAGCGGGGGGTCACAGAGACAACTGTGTGACCAATTGGTGTCTACACTGGTTATACGTCATGGTTTAGTATCGATTGGGGCGGCTTTGAACCTCAGAGGAAGGGCGATACCAGAAATCTAGTACCAGGTAACGTGGTACTGGGTACTTTTTAATCTCGCCCAACATTGTTTGGGAGAGATTATTGTAATGACCGTGTGTCTGTCTGTCTGTCTGTCTGCAGAGACATATGCTATAACTCAATGAATACTTGAGATATTACCATGAAATTACATGGACATACATAGTTTTGCACCGATAGATTGACTGCCGATCATAATTGGCTGATATTGACTAAAAATAACCTGATTGGCAATCGGAAAAACATACTGATCAAAAAGCTAATCACGTAACGTAAATTACTAGCAACCATTTTCAAACTCGCAGACAACAGTGTGCCCACGGCAAAATAGCATTAGCATCCAAAATAAATGCATCTACACTTCAACAGCACTTCGTCAAAGCAGACTCAGAGCTTCTTTGTTTTGCTAACTGGTGAGTACTAGCATCTGTTAGCATGCAGCCTCATGTGTTGTCATTATTTTTCGCAAATGTACTAAGGAAGTGTAATTATTAGGCTACATCTGCTTCACATATCCAGACACGTGCATCTGTGCGTGGATGCACATGCACCCATCATCCCTGTTTATTGATTGATCTAGTTTAACCCTTTAACTTTTGAATTGTCCTAAAAGCTGCTGTGAGTCTTTGTCTTCAGGGGTTTAGTTTGACTGTGTTTTCGGGTCAAAACAGGTGGAATAACAGAGAAAACACAAAGACAGTGTAAATTGAAGACACTCAGAATGTCCATCAGTTTAGGATGTTGAACAAGGACTGTGAACTGGAACACATTGTACACATTTGAATTTTAGCCCAGAAGGTTTTGTTTTAAGAAAAAAAATGCAGTTAATTCTGTTGAGTCCAAACAACAATTACACAGTGAAAAGTTTATAAAGATACAGTGGTGTGTGTGTGTGGGGGGGATCACAACAAAACTGGGGGTAACACAGGGGTGCAGTGGTTAACACTCGTGCCTCACAGATAGAAGGACACTAGTTCGAATCCCACACCAGACCTTTCTGTGTGGAGTTTGCATGTTCTCCTCATGTCTGTGTGGGTTTTCTCCAGGTACTCCAGTTTCCTCCCACCATTCAAACACATGCACTGATAGGTTAATTGGTTAATCTAAGTTGTCCATAGGTGTGAATGTGAGAGTGATTGTTTGTCTGTATATGTTCAGCCCTGGGATGAACTGGAGACACATACAGGGTGTACATGACCCTAGTGAGGATAATGTGGGTTCAGATGATGACACGAGAGAGAGACAACAAAACTGTGAAAACAAACAAATCCCAAACCAATTATTTTTAGTCTCACTAACTGCTTTGTTTTGCTCCATTGTATGTTCAGATCGACAGAATACTTGATTACAAATATTACAAATATTTGGTAGTTGCATCTAGGGCTGTAACTATCCATCCCTAGATGAAAGGTATGGACATTTAAAATTCCTTCCATGATCAGCAGTGACCATCAATCGGCAGATCAAGTTTTTTTTGGTGATCGGGCCAAAAATGCTGACCGGTGCATCACTAGGCATATACATATAGCTAACACGTATCAGATCCAATGATCCATTTGAGTGAAGGTCAAAGGTCAAGGCTACAATTAACTAAAAGGGCAAAATTACATTATTGGTTATAACTCTTCAGATTGGTACCAACCGATGGGGAATGAAGATTTCTCATACTTGGTGTTATCACCTACGACCAATAATTTTTGCGATCTCTGGAGGTCAAAGGTGACGTCACAAAATTACCTTCTGTAACACTGTGTGTGTGTGTGTGTGTGTGTGTGTGTCAAGCATAGACATATCATTTTATAACTTAATCAATACTGGATATATTATCATAATATGATACACGCTGGCGCATATAAACATATTAAAAAAAATCATCAATATTGCAGAAGGTCAAAGGTCAAGGTCTCATTTAGCAGAAAGGTCAAAATCACATTATTGGCTCTAAGTCAAGAATGGGTTGTCATAGAAACTTGAGATTGGCACAAAACAGGGGCGAGATTAGGCATTGTCTGAATACTTGTTCATAATGGAAATACACCACAGTGAGCCAAGTGAAGCAGATACTAGTGGAACCACAGCATTTGATCTCATGTATGTCATAATAGGGCACAAACATTCACTCGGAATCGATGATGAATGGATTAGATTTGGGTTAACACATTTTTGATAAACACTATTTGGAAGAACTTCATTGGAATTCCCCGAGCCTTTCTGTAATATTCAAGGTTTCTTTTTTTTTTAACCTATACCTTATCAAACCTTAGTCATGGCCCTGTCGTAGCCTAACACAACAGTTTATGCAGTGTTTGTAATGTTATAAGTCATTTTAAATGTGATTAGTAATTTGCTGATTTTGTTATTTTTGTCTAGAAGGTGTACCATTTGATTGTGTTGTTGAAGATGTAGGACATATTTACATTATGTCACTTAAAGAGGTATGATACTGTTGATAGAAAGTGTAATAGGCTGAATATTAATGTCAATCCTCTGTTAGAACCATTGGATATCATTTAAGTTCACAAATCAACAGAATATGGTTCATCATTTGTTGATATTTGAACATAATGTAGCTTTAATTTGTGACCTGTACACAATTTATTTGATTCCAGTATTGATAAATCTGCAAACCTAATCAAGTGTCAATGAGCAAAAGCCATTTATGCAGATTATAAGGTTACAGGATGATATTTATCTGATGAAATCTTCATGAAAACTTTGACAAATACTGATTAACTTCAGCTGTTTGAGCTTTAATTGACTTTATAATCCCATCAGTTTTGGGAAATGAATCTGCATTTTGTATGGAAATTTAATATATTTGTGTGTTCTTTCTGTTTGGTTGTTTTTAAAGATGTGTGTTTGCAAGGACAGGTTAAGAATGTAAGAAGCACAAAGAGACAATTTTTTTTTTGTTGCTTTCATCATATTCACTGATGAGAACAGCGTTAGGGAAGGTGATTAGGAAACACAGCTTTGCAACTTCATATGTACAGTCAGATTTCATGGTGTTTTTCTCTTTAAAATACAAAAAAGTATTGATTCTTTACTGAAATATATGAAAAAAAGCCCTAAAATGTCATCAGAGAACAAAAATATAAAGGTCAATTTACTATTTGTGCACAAAGTGAAGTCAACCTAATGTTATTAATTTAATGTGAAGACTTAATTTAACTTAAAAAAGTTAAGTCATCACTCCACTGTGTAAAATCAGTTGTCAATATCAGCCATGTTTGTGCAAGTTAAAGGGATCATATTTTGTCACTTTTATTAGTCTTTAGTTCATTTATTTATTTGAACTCTAATTTGGATCTGCACAACTATTTTTATATTCACTTTAGCAAGAATGGAGTGGATTTCTCAAACCGTTTTAATTCCTGCCTAATTTGTTACGTCTACACTATAACTATTTACATCATAATATTTGTGGTCAAGACCTCTGATGAACATTTCTCAGAGTATGAAATAATAGTTGAGTGGTTGTAGTAAAAACTGAAAATATGTCCAAACTTTGAGCCAATTACCTAACTTAACTGTTCAGTTATTGTTTGTATTAAGAATCAGAATCAGCTTTATTGTCACTTGGTATATCACAAGGACATAGCAAACTAAATTTGTAGTTTGTACATTTTTTACATTTTTTTATTTAACCTTTATTTAACCAGGCAAGTCATTAAGAACAGATTCTTATTTACAATGACGGCCTGAAAACGGGCTAGAATGAATGATGGCCGGTTTCTCCAGAACCAAACTGGACGCAGCGAATGCATCCGTTAGTGGATGTATTTTTCAGCACTACGCCGCTACCATTTGTTTTGAAATTAGAAGAACAGTAAGCACAAAGCACAGATAAAGCAAGTGCATATATTATGTCAAATGAACACAATTTATTGAACAGGACAGAGCAGCACGAGCAACAACCTCGGGGGAGTGAGGGGTGAAATGGAAATTAAATGTGCATTTAAAGGGCTAGTGCTCAAAACAAGCCAATAACGTAATAATTTGGGCCCATTTGAAACATAATAAAGCCAATAATGTAATAAATTCCCAATAACGTAATACCATTTTTCTTCCAATAATGTAAAAATTCGACATAGATCATGGTGTAAATGCAGAGGTTAACAGATTAAAATATATCCAGTCAGTGTTATGTGTTGCTACATTACTGGACAGAGGTGAGAATAAATATGAACAGTAAAATCGTAAAGTATATTACAAATACGACACTATTTAAGTCATCTGTGCTACATTAGCCCTCCCAATAACCAGCTAATAATGTAGGCAGACAGCAGATTTGGTCAACCTTCCTTTTAAGAGGCAATATTTAGACATTTTCTAACAATGTAAAAATAAAAGAAAGACAAACACAATTTGTTACATTATTGGCATAGTTATTATAATATCAAAGCTTTTTTAGTGTAAGTTAATAATGTAATAACTTGCCAATAATGTAACACCTTATTATGTTATTGCCAAAATGTTATTACATTATTGGTTGAGAAATGTTATTAGCAAGTTATTATATTATTGGCTTTATTAAGTTTCAAATGGGCCCGGATTATTACATTATTGGCAGTTATTATGTTTTGGGTTGTAACAACAGAAACAGGATTGAAGATGGACAAACATAACCTTTACAGTTTATGTAGACCACAGGGAAATGTGCACAATTCCACTTGGAAAAACAAGTATTCAGAGAATGCCTAATCTCACCTCTATTTTGTGCCAATCTCAACTTTCTATGACAACCCATTGTTGAATTAGAGCCAATAATGTGATTTTGACCTTTCTGCTAAATGTGACCTTTGACCTTTTGCAGTATTCATATTTTGTTATATGTATATGTATGTATATGTGCAATATTATGAGTATGATAATATATCCAGTATTGATTAAGTTATAGCGTGATATGTCTATGCTTGGCACACACAAATTAATTTTGCGACATGTCACCTTAGACCTCCAGAGATTTCAAAAACTATTGGTCGGAGGTGATAACAGCAGGTATGAGAATTGTAGAAATCTTCATTCCGCATCATTTGGTACCAATCTGAAAGTTCTGGGACCCTCCGTTCTTGGGTTATAACCGATAATGTGATTTTGACCTTTTAGTTAATTGTGACCTTGACCTTTGACCTTTACTCAAATACATCATTGCATCTAATGTGCATTAGCTATATGTATACGCCCATGTAATTACATGCTGATATCTCATGTATTCATTGAGTTATTGCATGATATGTCTCTGTGGACACACACACACACACACAGAAACTAAAATAATCTCTCCCAACCCATATTGGCCAAGATTAAAAAGCTAAATATCACTCCTTTAACATGACTTAATTGCTTTGTGTGTCAGTTATTGGTGTGATGTTATCAGATATTACAATTCTGATTATATTTTGGTGGTGATCTGGAAGAAATCCTGGATTCTGGATCACTTTGAAATGTATTGTCCATTTACCACAATGAATCCAGGATCTCTTCCAGATCACCACCAAAAAGTGTAATCATGTGTTCCTTGTGACACTCCCAACACATCCTGAAAATTATATCAAAATCTGTTCAGAACTTTGAGTAATTTTGCGGACCTCTCTTCATTCAAGTGGGGGGGGGGGTCTGCCTTGGCGGAGGTTTGACTTGATGTGCTTTTATATTTGTGTCTCTACTGCCTACTTCATTGGTTCAGATTGTATCAGTTGTATTTATTAGAAAAGTATTGAATGAACAGACACATAATCCACACTACCTGTTCTATTTCTCCTTTCACAATGACTTGAACATAAGCTAAGATTCTACGATAAGAATCCCCCCCCCCCAATCCTTTAATAAGACTTTTGCCTAGAAATCAAGACTTTTCAGTGTTAAAAAAATTCCAGACTTAAGACTTTTAAGCCTTGCATACGCACCCTGTTTAAGTGTTGTATTATATATTATTGTACGGTACATGAATCTAGAATTACCAGCATCACTGCGACACTAAAAATGAAAAGGGCGTGTCTGCTATTACACAGCAGCAAATGTTTCCTTTTGCAGCGGCTACATGTTGTTAATCCCACACACTGTGCTAAGTTCTGCCGTGTACGTCTGCAGCCTGGAGGAAATGCCAAACTGTGTGGCATGCATTAAGACCTGCTTTACAATGCTCGGGCAACAATCAGGCTAAAAAAAAAAAAAAAACAACAACAGAGGCAGAAAAAAAAAAAGAAGAAAAACACATACAATACAAGAGGCATTACTTCAATCAAGGCTGCACTCTCGTCTCTGTCCGATGGACCCCCCCACCCCACACCCCCCGTGACCACAGGCCTTTAGGGTTGTTTTCCAGCGTTAAAATGACCCACATTTCTACACCGTGCCCCCCTCCTCCTCCACCATTTCCTCTCCCTTGGCCTGTGCCAAAAGGTTCCTCTGCACATGGCGGCCAGGTTTCCTGTAGGCCACTGAAAAAGCACGGCACTGACGTACGAAGCTCCAAGACAATGCTCAGCTCCTCTAAACAAACACGCACTTGCACCCACTTAGATTCCCGCCGCCTCATCATCATCATCATCATCATCATCATCGCACATGCACTTAGATTTGAGCAGCAGGTCTGGTGCCATGTCAGGCTGGTTTTTCTGAAGCTCCTGCTGCGAAGGTGCTGAAACACAGGAAGGAGGGCTGCAATCTCGATTACACGCCACCTTCAGATAACACCCTGCTCCTCCCTCTCTGCAAAAAAAAAAAAAAAAAAAAAAAAAACCTAATCCTAACGAAAAATAAACTGTGGTTAAGTGTACTGATGCTTTTGAAGATTAAACAAAGCAGCTTGTGTCTAATGACTCACTTCACATGGTGGCTTAACATTTGTTTTTTCTCAGTAACTCTTTACTTTATCAGGTTTTTTTTTTAAACAATATATATCAAATTTCAGGTTAAAAGAGGAGAATTCATCATTTTTTTTTAGTTTTTAAACAGTTGCACATAGACCAGCTACTGCAGAGGTACATCTGAGCAAGTCATGTGAGCACTTTTGTGGAGCTCCTGAACAAAATGACCTGATTGAAAAGAAATAAATATGTAAAATATCCACTTAACAGTAAGAGGAAAGAAAAATTAATGAAGGGTTTCTTTGCAACTGCACAGAGGTGTGAATTAACTAAGTAAAAGTACTTTGTTATTGTACTTAAGTGGATTTTTTAGGTATCTGTACTTTACTTCAGTATTTATTTTTCTAGCAACTTTTTATTTTTTACTTTTACTCCCCACATTTTTACATAAATATCTGTACTTTATATTCTGTACATTCTCAGAATAGACTCATTACTTTTTCAAATTAAATAGATGTGACATTAATAAAAGATAAGTGGCTTCATAGGGAAAATCAGTAGAGAGAAACTGTGGCTTTATATATTATATTTATGTGACTATTATCTCATAATTTGGACTTTTTCTGTTCATTTTTTATTTATTTTTTAAATCTCGTGACTTTTTCTTTTATCTTGTCACTTTTCTTCCCCTATTTTTCCTACATTTCCTGCCCATATCCACACAACTGAGTACTGTGACTTGATCAAACACATTATCTACACAGTAACTCACTTTTAAAGGTTTTATTTTAGATACTTTTGAAAATATTCTGATTTTATTTTCTGAAGAACTATTGCGTTCATGGCAAAAAAAAAAAAAAACGGTTTTACTTTTGTACTTTATTACAATTGAGAAGTTGTACTTTTTTTTACTATGACTTAAGTAGAAGAGTTGAATCAGTACCTTTTACCAGAGTATTTTTCTGTACTTCTACGTCAGTACAGAATGTGAGTACTTTGACCACCTCTGCAACTGAAGAAATAGAGAAAAATTATGTCAAAAAAGACTGATAAATGGAAGTATTATTATTAGTACTAGTAGTGGTAGCAGTGGTGGTAGTAGTACTAGTATTAGCAGCGGTAGTACTAGTAGTAGCAGTAATAGTACTAGGATTAGCAGTAGTAGTACTAGTATTAGCAGTGGTAGTAAAAGTAGTAGCAGTAGTAGGGGTAGTGGCAGTGATAGTGGCAGTATTATTACTATTACTACTAATATTAGCAGTAATATAAATAATTATTCAACTCCATTACTGCAGTAAATGTGAAGTTAAGGCTGTAAATTGTGGTTAAAGGATAAATGCATGAGAAGTAGCTGTAAAAGCAGTTTATGTGGAAAGTTAAACCTCTTATATTCATATATAGTGAAGATTACTAAACCATTATAACCTCAAATCAATCAATCAAAGAACTTAATGAGGATTAACTTTATGTTAAAATCAGTTTCCATCATCAGTAAGTGGACTTAAAACATTATCAGGCCTTTTCCCAGGCTTTTACATCACTTTTGTCTTGTTTTGTTTGTACAATATCGCCTGGCGTTATCTTTTCTTTGTAATATTTGTCCATCCATTTAACTTCAAATCAGTCATGATGTTGGTAAAGTCTGTAATGGTGTCTAATAGACATAACTGACATCATTAAAACTAAATGAATGAGTTTGGATTAAGAGTGTTAAGATCAGAAAGTACAGATATTTGAGTTAAAATGTGAAGAATGGTCAGTAAAATAAAGTACAGATAAATTAAAACTGTAGTTTAAGTACTGTAACAAAAGTATTTGTTCCTGTTTACTGGCACCAAGCCAAGAACTGTGCGTTACTCCGAAACTAAGAAGAATCTAAACATCCACAGAACATGTAAAGTAGATAAAACTGAATCACTGTGTTCATCTGAGGTAAACACTACAGCTGTGTGGACACTTTCCACAGGCTGTGACGCCGTGCTGCGTTCACTGACCACTCTCTGCGTCTCTGTTCCTGGACAGGAAGCGTTGTCAGTAGTGAGTGAGGACCAACCCATATTCGAGCCGCCGTACCCCACGGCCCCCTCGTCCCTGCACATGAAGGTAGAGATGACGACGACGCCCGGAGGCTTTGGCCACGCCTCCTCTAAACACAGCCCCACCGAGTCCACTGAGCCTGATTGGGCGGGGCCAGCAGCACAGACCTCTGGGAAAAGAGGCGAGCACGTCAATGGCACCAGGTGAGTCAGAGGGGGCCTTGAAAGGGGCCCAGGTTCCCGGACAGACTGAGAGGTTTGGTCAACTCTGGGTTTTTCCACATTTCTCTTCATGTGTCACTTATCAGATCAATATAAACTATTAATAGAAAATTATCTTCCACTAATGATTAAAATCTTTGAATGCAAGTAATCTGAGTTCAACTAAACAACTAAAAATTAGACAATATCTGCAGGGTGTTAAGTGTGAAAATGTGAAAAATTATCATATTTTTACACATAAAAATGAAAATATCTTATGGATTTTGCAACAACATGATAATATTAGGTCTTGTTATAAATATTGTTACATATACATATATATATATACATATATACATATATATATATATATATATATATATATATATACATATATATACATATATATATATATATATATATATACATATATATACATATATATATATATATATATATATATATATACATATATATATATATATATATATATATATATATATATATATATATATATATATATATATATATATACACATTTGGTCAAATCTAGTGTGAAGGAAAATGATAAGGGACATAATACACAGTGTATTTTGAAACATATTTGAGTTAAATATGTCAAATCAGGTAGGAAACCCCAATTATATATGTTATAATAATAGTTTAATACAGCATGATCTGGAAAATCTATTTAAAAGCATTTAATATGTCTTGGAAATATGTGATATGGATGTAAGAATATGTCATAAAATATGTGAAAATTAAACAACCATGTCCCTAAACTGCTGCAAAATTGTAAAAACAATCCCTAAAGCAGAAAAAATATGAAGGTTTTTTTTTTTTTTTTACTTTATATGTGATGTGTCTAAGCAACATTTTATGGTAGAAATGAAAATTTTCCACAAAAAAAAAAAAATAATAATAATAATAATATATATATAAACATGCATTTTTATCAAGTTGTAACCTGATATTTTATGTTACAATACACTCATATATTTTTCTTATAATTAAATATATACAAATCATTAATAGAATAATTTCCTGACCTACATCATACTATAACACACTATTTTCACATTATAAAAAAGTAAATTAATCTTTTAAGAACATTTTATTAAAATGAAATATTTCCACATCATAATAACATATATTAACATTACTATAATTAGATGTTTTACATTAATGTAGTTTTATGCTCTAAAAATAGACTTTTTTCATATTTTCTAGCTAAATATAAACACATTATAGCTTATTTTGATATTTTGATATAAAAAATTCTATTTACACTCAACGTATTTTCAGGTATTTTTGTTATAATGAAACATTTTTCACATTAAAACAACATCATTTCATGTTTTAATAAAACACTTCTGTGTTATATTTAGACATATTGATGTTATGTTGAGGCATTTTCTTACTCTCTATAAACTAAACATGTTTCTCTACAGCCGTGAGTCTCCTGTCGACTGCAGCGTCACCAAACGTTCCAGACACATGAGCAGCGACGGGGGCCAGATGGGCTACCAGCCTTCATACACGGAGCCCCGGGTCAGCCCCCAGACCGCCACCCCTCCCAGCAGCACCACTGAAGAGAAGAGGGTCATCGTACCGGCGGGTCAGACACACACACACACACACACACACACACTTAAGCAACATCGACTAAATCAGAGGACTGAACTGAACCCATGTGGGACCACACTTGTCCAATGTTAGGTTACAAGGTTTCACCTCTGGATTCAGACATACAGTGGTACCTCTACTTACGAAAGGTCACCAAAAATGTGTTTTTGTAATGATAAGAGATATGATAAATCAGGTAAAACATTAGTAAGGGGCGGGGTTTGTTGTGCCTGTGCCTTTTTTAAGTATAAATTATCTACTTTCATTTATTGATCATGTACATCAGGGGTGGGCAACTCCAGGCCTCGAGGGCCGGTATCCTGCAAGTTTTGCATGTTTCCCTCTTCCATCACACCTGGAAGCCATTACATCATTATCAGGCTTCTGTAGAGCTGGATGATGAGCTGATCATTAATTGAATCAGGTGTGCTGGAAAAGGGAAATATCGAAAATATGCAGAATTCCGGCCCCCGAGGACTGGAGTTGCCCACCCCTGATGTACATGTTCATAAAAGCTCAGATTAAACTGGAGTGCTATTATAGCAGAAACAGGAAATATATATATATATATATATATATATATATATATATATATATATATTTTTTTTTTTTTTTTTTTTTTCTCTATTTCGTGAAGAGAAATGAAGAATTGACACCTAAAACAATGCTTTAAAGCTTTGATTCTAATCAAAACACAGTGATAATGTTAGTAATTAGATCATAAACTGGAGTATGAGGAGACTGGTACCCATGCAAACCTTTTTTCTGAGATGAGACCATGATTTTCACAAGCTGCATAAAAAGTATTTATTCTTACATATCAGCATTTTCTTCTCCTGCCCTTGCACACCATCAATCTAAAAAGAAGAACAAATGTGTCTAAAATGTCCCTTTTTGACATGTATTAATATGCAGTTAAAAGAAGAACTGATGAGAACACAATGTCTAAAACAATAGTTAGGATCATTTTAGTATTTTTACCCCAGTAGGTCAAAGTTCAAAAATGTTTTCTGAATTTTTAACCCCCCTCCCAATTTACTTATAATGGATAACACTCAAATGTCTGTAGCTGCAAAACTATTAAATGAATTTATGCCAAATTGAGTTTACAGATTGACAGTTACTCAGAATAGATCTGGTTACATTTTGGGAAAAGTCAATTAAAGTTGAAATTTCTATTAAGTTTTTCTAAGCTTTTTTTCCGCTGTCATTTATTTATTCAGATAAAAACATCAATTTTGTTGGAACATACTGCATATATATCACTATGACATGAAGCTAAAATGTGTTTGTTTTTTAATCTGTTGATTTTATCTTTTTACTGTGCACTTTTCACCTAGCCGTGCTAGACCCTTCTAACAGCAGCAAATTTAATGTGCTACAGTATTAGTCTAGTTCTGCTCAGTGTAACTTTTGGCTAGATTTCTCTGAAACTGGCCAACGAATCACAGTGAAGTATAGAGTCAGAGGGCGGGCCTAACAAAGTGATGCTGCAAAGATTCAGGGAGAAACAACTGGAAACAACCATAGAAGAAGAACAACAGGTGGTGATTTCCTTTTATCATAGATGAGTGAAGAATTTTAGAAAATATCAGTTATCTTTAAATTATTTTTACAGAAGCAACAACAGTCGTTAAGCTCCATAATCCACCATTTTGTTTAGCCATTCATAACTTTCTCCGCCGTCTAACTACGTCATCCTAAAGATTACGCAGAGTGGTTGTAATACCGTCCCATTACATACAGAGGATATGAAAGACAACCTTTTAGCCCCGCCTCCCCTGACTATGAAGCGTTCCTAGACCTATACATGTAATGAATAGGGATAGCGTGGCTAGGTTAATGCACATTGAGATTTGATTTCAAATATAAAGTGTTTTACAAATATCATTCTTATTCTTTTTCACAGCCCCCCCCCCCCCCCCCCCATTTACCTAACATTGTAAAAATCCATAAAACTTAAATTATTTCTAAACTCATTCTGAAAAAAATATGAATAAAAAAACAAATCACTTGTTTTAATAATAAATTAATTCCATTGAAGAACTGATTAAACTTGCTATGGGTTAAATGAGGGGTGGGGTTTGTTGTGCTGTGCCTGGCACCATTAGTTTCACACTTTGGTCTGACTCACATGTCTAGTCTGAAAGTCTAAAGCGTCTGTGACATGAGTCCACATTCTGTCATACATGATCGCTCACAGCCGTACGTGTTCACGTACACACGTGTGATTCAGCCTCAAGGTGCATTAAACGCTTCAAATCAGCTTCACGGACGCTGATTAAGATCCAAACGTGAGTCACGAGCGCCAACTATTTTGCCTTAATAATAGGCGGAAGTTACATCACAGCTGCGGGTGTTAACCAAGGACAATCAGCACCCGAGGGTGTGGCGGCTTCAGTTCACATTCAACACTTACTCTGTCTAATATTACGGGCAATTCACAGCATCGTTTGCTACTGGAAATGAGCAGAAATTCCTGAATAAGAACAGTGATGCCTGTTGGCACCAATACTCTGATTCTAAATGTTTTAACATGACATAAAAGCTTCCCGACTGTTGGGATTTAATGATGTCATCGGCTTCTTAGCCTTTAAAAGACCTACACCTACTTTTATGGAGACTTAATTTAAATTAGTATCTAAATTACTGTATTTCATCCTTGGGATTAAAATGGGTTCACATGAAATGTTTAGTAATTGATTAAATACTTTTTTTTTTTTAAATCCATACAATTAAAAAAAAATATACAGACGATAACAATCCATCAAAGACATGAGCGCCTGAAACTGAAGCACTGTGGTACGGTTTATCTGTTAAATATTCTTTGTGGTCAGTTTCAGATGCTGCGGCTCTTTCATAATTCATAGTTTCAGTTATTGTTTTTTCAGTATTAATTATCAGTATTGTAAATACAAGCTGGACTGTGTTTATATCTTGACCAAGGAAATTAAATTCTCACTTATGCAGTAATAATCTACAGCTGGCTTTTCTGCTTCAGTTCATAATAATATACATTATATAGACTAAATATTGATAATGATATATTACTACTATAAAATAATATTGATTAATGATGATGAAGAGTGGATGCAGGGGTCTGATCATCATCATCATTAATAATCAAAAATTAATGCAACTATGGATGAAACAAAAATACAATCAACCTTATTGTGATACTACATAAGTATTATGTGGCATTAAATGTCAAAGTAAATGTCATCTGTTATCAAAACCAAAGGTGGTGGAGTCCAATACTGCATGTGCACCTATTTTTTGATGGACAGTGTATTATGTTTATAGGAAATTACGTGTTACATTTGTACAAGACGACTACTATTCCATTTGTGGGATTATTACGTTAAGCGCTGTTAACTTTTTATTATGTTAGTGGGTTATTATGTTTGTGGGGTTTACACGTGTTATGTGTGTTTCTCTGATCTGGTTTCAGACCCGGAGGTCTGGACTCAGGACCATGTGAGGCAGTGGGTGGACTGGGCCATTAAAGAGTACGTCCTGGAGGAGGTGGACGTCATGCTCTTCCAGACGCTGGATGGAAAAGCGCTGTGTAAGATGTCCAAGGAGGACATGATGCGCCTCACATCGGCCTACAACGCAGACATCCTCCTGTCACACCTCAGTTACCTCCGACAGAGTAAGACTCACGACTCACTGCAACATTCAGCCCCAAAAAGTATTAAAAAAAAAAAAAAAACAGGAACGCAGACAAATATAATGAAGAAAATGTGTAATGTATTCAAAATTAAATGCATCAAAGTCTATCAGCTTTTAAATCACACCTTGAATGAGCACACATTCAGGAATACCATGTTATGCAACAACCTTAAATAGAAATATTGATCAGTTTAAGAACTTATATTGATCAAAAAGGCTCAAGTACATTTCATATCACCTGTATCCTATACTCACTGTTGCAAGTTCCAGCTGATTTTACAGATTAAGCTACAGAACAAGCTCAGGTTTATTTCATTTTACGACTGTTCTTCTTGTACTATATATAATTTAACCTTAAATTTTAAATGCTTCTATTGTTTTATGGGCTTCTATTATTTTGTACCACTATTGTTTATTGCTGCTTTGTACAACTCCTACAGTTATTCTTTAGGTTTCATTGTTCCCAACACCAGTGTTTCCTGTTGTTTTCTTGGCTTCACTGCAAACCTGTACCTCAGCATAGTCTGAAAATAACTGAAGACTGTATTATTTAATGAATCACTGCATCCCTATTTACCAAATAATAATACACTCTTATAATAATCAATTCATTTTTCATATTATAACAACACTTTCCAGGTTGCTGTTATCTTTGTCACTTTATTGTTTAGGTGTTAAAATAAATGTATTCAGGCAATTTTAATACATTAGTTCTATCTATTTTCAGTGTGGGAGACAAAAAGCACTCACCAAAAAGTCTGTTAATCACTTTAAGTTTTTAGAAAAGGGAAAACATGACTCTTTATTAATCAATACCATCTCAACTCTGTTATGTTATGATTAAACACTTGATAAATCGCATTAAAATATACTTACAGTGACATGAATTTCAGGATGACAGTGGATATTGTTTCCTTTAAAATAACAGTATTGTGTTTATTTGGAGAGTGTGGGAAATAACCAAAACAACTTGTTTTTTATGATGTTTTTTTAGATGCAGCTGACTACTGTTCCTCTTTAGTGTTGCAAACTTCCTGCATTTACATGATATCGTCATGACTTATGGTGTATGTCACTATTACATAACGTTTAGCATTGTACTAACTCAGTTACCAACAAAACAAAACTCTTACAGTACTAAAAAAAACAAAAACTCCAACCTAGGCTGATATTCCTTCATTTTTGTCGTGTTTTCCTGCTGATTTTAAGAGTCATGAAAAAAATAAAATAAAATGCCTTTGAAAATGTCTCCTAATAAGATTTTAATGTAATTCAGATTTGGGCTAATTGTGAACTTTTTGATTGACTTTTTCTGCAGGTAGCCCCACATTCACTTATCCTACAACTCCTACCAACAACACACCACAGCAACCCCGACTACAGGTGAAAGCAGGTGAGATCAACAACTAACACATTTATTTATTTACAGTCACTTCAAACTACATCAGGGAAAAGGATCTCAACTCTGCATAAAGAACAAAAGGCAAAAGTATATGAACAGAAATTCTGATGGACATAGTTAGAAACTAGAAAAGCACTCAGAGTCCAAACCTCCCCCCCTTTGAATGAACACAAGTCCGCCAATGAGGTTATGTTTTTGCCAGAGTTTATTTGTCCGTCTGTCTGTTAGTTAGCAAGATAACTCAAAAAGTTATGGATCGATATTGATGAAATTTACAGGGTAGGTTGGTAATGGGGAGATCTGGAAATGATTACATTTTGGTCGTGATCCGGAAGAAATCCTAGATTGTGGATCAATTTGAAATTTCACATTGTGGTAAATGAAGAATACATTTCAAAGTGTTTCCAGGATCCAGGATCTCTTCCAGATCACCACCAAAATTTGTTCCTTGTGATACTCCAAACACATCCTGAAAATTTCATCAAAATTCATCCATACGTTTTTGGGTTATCTTGCTAACTAACTAAGTAACTAAGTAACTAACTAACTAACTAACTAACTAACTAACTAACTAATTAATTGATAGACAACCCAACTCTGGCAAAAACATAACCTCCTTGGCGGAGGTAATCAACAAGGAAGAGTGTACAGGTGTAACCTCTGAAGGTTATTAAAGCTGAGCATCGACAAATACAAATTCAGACCCATTTGTTGAAAAGGATTATATTTTACTAAACCTATTTATTAATCTTTGTTTAATTTATTTGTGTATTTGGACACTAACGATTCATCAGGTAGTATTTCTTTTATTTCTTCTTAATTTATTACGACATCTGCACATATGAGGCCAAGAATTCTGATGAACATTTGTCCAAAGTACGACATAATGGCTCGTCAGCAGCAGCAGTAGTTTTAGTCCAAACTAAAAATATGTCCATAATTCAAGCTGATTACCCAAAAGGTTCAGTTATTGGTTGTATTACTGAACACAGGTGGACAGAGCAGCACAGTTAATAACCTGGAGGAGAAGGAGTGTGGAATTCATTTGGATTTAAAGGGCCAGCACTTAAGGGGTAGTTGACTATTTTTCACATGCATTTCTATAGAATTAGCGTCTTTACTCTGGTGCATCAACAATGACTTACCCACGACAGTGTCCTGTGAGTCGAGTTCTGGTCCAGTTTTGGTCAAAGTAGTCTCGGCAGGTTTCCTGGAGTCACGAAAATAAAATGTGTTTCTTCTCATAACAATATTTGTTTGAATGAATGAATTATTTGCATAACAAAACCATCACAGAACAAAAACTCACACCTCGTAATTGCTTGGAATTATTTTCTCTCAATAGTGATCAATGCGTGTTGTCACTGCTAACAGGAGCTGCTAAGGAGTTGTGCTCCTGAGCAAACTACTGTCATCAGTTGTTAGGCAGTGTTTACGGCTGCTACACGCAGGTGCACAGCTTCAAGTAATTATGAGGTGTGAGTTTTTGTTCTGTGATGGTTTTGTTATGCAAATGTGTCACTCATTCAAACACATATTTTCTTTTGAGAAGAAACATTTTATTTTCGTGACTCCAAGAAATCTGCCGGGACTACTTTCACTTTGACCAAAACTGGACCAGAACTGGACTCACAGGACACTGTCGGGGGTAAGTCACTGTTGGTGAACCAGAGTAAAGATGTTGATTCTATAGAAATGTATGTGAAAAATAGTGAACTATCCCTTTAAAACAACATTTCTGGTGTCATTACTCAGAAAGAGGGTTGAAGTTGGACCTGCGGAGTTGACATTAATGAAAAATTCAGACCCAAACAAAGCATTTGCAGTCCATGCAGACCACTGGGAAATATTTGAAAATGCATAATTCTATTTAAAAAAGCAAAGCATGACTCCTTAAAGTCATTTTTGGTACAATTGTGTATCTGTTTGACTGGGGTTGCCACATTTAGCTGGTCCAACTATGCATTCACACTACACTTTGAACTGAACTTTTTCATCAAGTATTCACCTTCTTGCATGCAGTGGCTCTGCATCAAGAATTACTAAGGGAGAAGACAAGACAAATGAGCCAGAACCCTCACTCATTAATATGTTAATGACAAGCATCTTCCATTTCTGCCACATGAAAGCACAACACATTGTGTTAACTTACATTTCCCTGTATTGTGTTTATTTTAAGCAGACTAAATCCTACATCAGAGTTCAAACGCACATTCCCTTACAGCAAATTAACTACAGTTTAATTAAACAACTCAAACATGAATGCATCCCAAAACATAAAACATGTCCAGTGTGTCAGATCAATTTGCTAAAAAAAGGAGTTGGGTCAATTTATGCTTGTCTAGTCTAGTGTAGGACTTGAAAACGGATTTATACAAACTGTAAAATCCTCCATTGATTTCTGTTGTGTGGTTACAGAGCTGAAAGTAAACATACAGGTCTGCAGTAGGTCCTGAGCAACTGCTGAATATTTAAGTAACTCAGTGAAATTGTCAACTTCCAACAACTACTGTATAAAAGTCAATTTAATGTCTTGTTAGTGGAACCTACTAACCCTAATTTCAGTCAAACTGCCTAAAAAAAAAAAAAAAAAAAGTTTAATTAAATGATTAGACTCTAAAAGGCTGATGAGGGAAAATTAAATTAAAGATGGTCCACATCACTTAACAGAGACAGGAAATGAAACCTGATTAATTCATGGGGGAAAAATAATCATTTCAGATATTTATTATCGAGTGTAACTCATTGAGAGACGGGGCTTTATGGAGCAGCATCTAGTGGTTCTTAGTGGTATTACATCTTTAAGATACAAGATGAAAATAACATACAAGTCAAATGTGTATCATGATCCAAATTATGTAAAAACAGATACATATCCTGATGTATATAGTCTTTATTAATGCCTATTGAATTCATACGTCATCCAAGTCGAGAAAGGAAGAAAAATATAACTAAGATCAAGTATTAAAGGAATTATTTATAGAATATTGAATCTACCCAAGATGTAAATGATGCTTATACACTGTCTCAAAACATTTCCTTCCATCTTTTCATTTTAAAGCAGCTGTGTGGACCAGATTTAACCAATGCAACACACACCTGTCAGCTAACGGATGTGCAGAGACTATTCTCTTTTGCAGACCAAAAAATAAGAGGTCACAAGTGTGTAAAGTTTTAATATAACCTTCAAAAACTATTTGAGTTAGGAAACGAAGCTACAACACAGAGAGCAGTCCTGCAATTTGTTCATGTAAATGAACTGCAGTTTTATCACCATCAAACTTCTCCTTAATCTCTATCTTTTCATCATATCACAGCACTCACTCATATTGTTCAAGTTTGTCCAGTGTTTCTTAGTGTGAATCAAATCAGAGGATTAAACAAATCCACCACAAAGGAGCCGTTAAGGAAAGCTAGCTGAATGATTTAAGGATTTGAAAATAAGGTTTCAGTTAAAGCTGCATAGTTTCAGGAGTGTTAAAAGGTTCAGCTCAGGCCTGACGGGTCCACAACTCAACAGCCAGTTTCAGACAGGAAACAGCTGCAGTGTGGCAGGAAACAGGGGGTACAGGTCCCACTCTGGGACACAATTCACAATCTGGAGGCCTGAACAAAAGACGACCCAATGAAACAAACTGTGGGTCATCTTCAGACCTCACATTTACGAACTTCCTTCCCAGTACGACTTGACTGCCCTGCTGTCCACTTCAAAGCCTTCTAAAGTCACGGTCCACCAGCTTCTGCTCTAATCCTTGTTTTGTTTGGGTTGTATTTTTTTTTTTTTTTTTTTTTGTGCAACTACAGAGAACAATTTTGATGAAATCAGCCGCAGGAACAGCTGGCCGACAAACACCATGACTCCAGTGCCCAAAGGTACGAACACATGAAACTATCACCATGTTCTTATGACTGAGAAACCACCTGGTTTGCATAGAAACATGTTACAGTGAATCCAAAGACAGCTGAAGATAAAGCATTTCAAATTACTTCTAACTTTTAGGTTCTTCTATGGAGCATCAACACAGCACGAGGGTAACAGAGGCCACACCCAGAATTGTCCCAGGTATTAAATATGAAGGTATTTGCACTTAAATTTTTTTTCTTAAGAATTACTCATCACCACTTTGTTCCAATAAGATTAGTAGTCTCAGCAAAACGGTTAAAACAAGTTCAAACCAAAGATTCACAGTGACCCCGGCTGCACCATAATACTTGTTGCAAAGTTCTGGTCTGCAATGTTCTGAAACCTGTCGAAGGTGAGATGATGCATCATTTCACAAGCAACTCAACTTTCATTTTAACTCCCAGCTTTGCACACTTTGTAGTAGCTGGATATAAATTGTAGCTGCATATGAACAAAAGAAAGCAATAAGGTTACTCACTACAGGTATTTATTGAAGAAGTCAAGTGTGTTGTGTTAATTAGATGAGTTTGAGTCAAGTTGGTGCCAAGGAGAGAAAACATGGACCATTTAGAAAGTGTTTACCACTGAATCAGCTGATGAGCTGCTGAGTTAGTCAATAACTACTACAGAAAAAAAACACACACTATGTAGTACAATGTTCTAAAACTAGTCAAATGAGCCCAGACAGTTGAGTCCAGAATAATGCAAGGCTCTGAAATAGTTCCGTCGTCAATCTTTGAATCAGAATCACCTTTATTGTCATCGTATATTACTTCACTAGATTTGTGTTAAACTCCAAAAAGGTGCTGTGTAAAACTTCTAATAATTGTAATATGTAACCAGAATTTGCAAAGTAATGTACACTATCCATTAATTTACACATACACACATATATATATATATATATATATATATATATATATATATATATATATATATATATATATATATATATATATATATATATATACACTATCTGTTAGTTTAAATACATATACACTAGCCATATATTGAAATATGTAGCCATTTTGTAAACCTTCTATAGAATAATCTGATGGGGCTCATTTTCCATCATTCTTAAACTGGTTTTTCATTGGGCTTAAACAGCCATTCAAAACACTGTATTAACTATAATTTGGAGCATGAAAAAGCTGATAAAGGATTCATGTGGTCAGTGTCATCTTCACTGCTCCCCCAAACATGTTGACACTGAAAACACTGCATATTTGTTTTTAACTAAAGTATGTGATGTTTGAAATGCACTGGAAATTAAAAAAAAAAAGTAAAGACATGAAATTCAATCTTTGATCAAGCTTAGAGTATAGCAAATGTAGCAACGTATTAACATCAATATTAAGTGGTATAAAATATAATTAACTGTCTGAACTAATAACTGCCCAAAGTGCTTCATCAGTAAAAAATAAATGTCCCATTTCATCACCATTTCCACTGTCTGAGCTTTGACTGTTGCTCTTAATGACATCATCTCATAATGACCCTTCCTGCTCATTACATAGTTTGTCATTCTCATTTTGTGCCTTTTACTCTGTTTCCATTTTGTTAAGATCATACATGAGCCCATAATTACTTCAACTTTAACTCAAGACCAAAAATCTGAAAAATATGCAAAACTGACCTTTATTCTGATTATTATTGGTACCAATCAACAAGGAATGATTTCAAAATACATACTGTTAAAAGTGTCATGATTGTGATGTCTATTGATCATCAATTATATGGTGAACAACACAAGTTTCATCCGTAACAGTTAGTGTGAAGAATCAAGTATTAACATGTCTCACAGTTGAATTTTTCAGCTAACAGTTTTATTTTCTGTCTTCCACAGACCCATATCAGACATTAGGACCCATCAGCAGTAGACTAGCCAACCCAGGTATGAAAGTAAAACAACATGAGGCACATAAGCAACAAAATGACACAAACAAATGAGGCCTTTACACTGTCTGCTTTGGCAACACGAAAGCAATTAAAAAAAAAAAAAAAGAAAAAAAGAAAACAAGGGCAGGCATGGCTCCATTCAACTTTCCCAAGTGATGAAACCCTCCAGCAGCACCTGTTGTGTCAGCATCATAATTGCATCACGCTTACACAAAAACAAAAATCTGGCTTCCCTCTCAGCACAATGACTGTTTGCCCTGCTGTTTCCTCACAGAAGGCCAAGCCCTCAGCTCATCCAAGAACAACCGAACAGGCAAACACAGTCCTTACAAGCTCCCCGACAGCGCTCACAGGCCTGTGGGTAGGTTTGTGCCCTGCTGTCTGCCACTTCACCCAAACTACACAGTGAAAAGGTCACATTTGGTGGAAAATGATGAATGAGCTCAGTGTAATGTTAGCTGTGTCTAAGTAGCACTAGGAATGACAATCTAGCTACTGTTACCAGAGGTGGTTGAAGTACTGACATTCTGTACTTAAGTAGAAGTACAGCTACTTCTGTGGAAAAAAAAATACTCTGGTAAAAATAGAAGTACTGATTCAACTCTGCTACTTAAGTAAAAGTCAAAAAGTACAACTTCTCCAGTGTAATACAGTACAAAACTAAAACTGCTTTTTTGTCATGAATGCAATAATACTTATTTAAGCAGTAACAATCAAACGTTTCAAAGTATCTAAAATAATACCTTTAAAAGTGAGTTACTGTTTAGTTAATGTGTTTGATCAAGTCACAGTAGTCAGTTTTGTGGGTACGGCCAGGAAATGTAGGAAAAATGGTGGGGAAAAAAGTCACAATTGAGATAACTATTGAATTGTATTCAATGGGAAATTAAATGCTAAAATCCTATCTGGTTTGGCATGTGCCCTGAATCATACACATGTTGTACCTCATAATAAATTATAATTATTGATGTGCGTTTCACCTGCTTCTGTTAATCCACTGCTGATTAATTTGAGTGTAAAACCCGTTAATAATTTGGACTACACTCCTGGCGCGCTTGTGACGTCACAACAGAACGCACACCGCAGCAGAACTGAGTGCGACGTCACACACGCGACGCATTGTAGTCTCTATGATTGATTCTCTATCATTGTTGTCATAAAACCTAACACCACGTTTGCTTCCCATCAAAAACGGGTGGTCTGTTTATGCCACAATGGCATCAGTGAAAATAAATGTTCAAACTTAATTGAATTCTTTAATGGATTATGACATATGTGCTACGTTTTACATCATGATTTTGAGGAGTAATGAAGAGACCAAGTCAGATAGTTGGAGAGTGTACGATTGTTAATTTTATCTTAAACAACCTTAATTTCATAGCCTGTATATGTATAGTTATAAATTCCGTGTTTGTTTTCATTGATCTACTTACATTTACAGTGCACATAGAACAGAAGCTAAATTATCTGAGATCTACATACCGTTAGCTGCTAAATGCTACATTATGCTAACTTCTACCTTAATTGATGGAAAGTTGTTACGTCAGCTTTTTACTCCCAATGTTATGGCATAATCTAGTAGTTATAAATGAGACCAGGAACCAAGCTGAGTCTAAAAAGGTGTTAGAAACTTACCGTGTAGAAAATGTTCACTGCATAGCCGCGAATAGTTGGACGGACACCAGTCTTTGCGGTTGATTGCCACGATCCACCGCAATCTTCTCGCTTTATTTTTCGGGATCCGGTAAGATGTCACGCCCGGCTTGTAGTCATGTCTCTCTGCCCAACCCACGGCACAGCAGACACTCACCATGCTTATAGTATGTTGTAGTCGATGAGGTACCACAGATAAATACATGTTATACTTTATTTTGAAAGAGGGGAACAGCAAATAAATGTTGGGTCGTTGTTAAGTGTGGGGTTTCTAATGTTATGCCGACGCTTCTTGGGAGAAAGAAAAAAACATGTCAGGAGTGAGTAGCAACAAGTGGTGTCTGTCTCAGTTGTATTACTTTGCTAGATTCCTACAGTATATGCGCCATGAACTCCGCTACACTGGTGGCAGCGGTGGGATAAATATCCCCGGAAGTGTAGATTTCACTGAAGTTTAGCTGCGGAGCTAGCTACAGTTAGCATCGTGTTACCTGAGCGTCTAGACAAGTTCAAGACAGAGTCTAACAAAAATAATAAAGCGAGACAGACTCCACAACGCCGGTATAACATCATTCCCACCCTCAACGACTCTACTTTCGGTTAATCTCTTTCAAAATAAAACGCATAAATAGGCTACAATACTTTACTTCCACCATACAGCACTTAAACACAAACCTATGCGACGTCATATGTAAAACATTAATAGGTTTAATGTTTTTCACATCGACTTCACTGAATCAAGATATCAACATATGGAACTGTATAACAACGCTGCGAGTTGGTTCAGAATTAAAAAAAAAAAATACACTTCCATTCTTGTGTGTTATGGACAATGTGTCATACGTGCACATAATATGAAATTCTCCCCTTATTCTGAAAAGGACAAGATTCATAACATGTTGTAGACATGGGTGATAAAAAAATATGGAAATTCCTCATTAAAGTGTTTTTTTTTTGTTTTGTTTTTCATTGGTGGATTAGTTTCTATTTAACTCTTCGAAATGAGTAATTTGCGCTTTTTGTCACAGGTACAAATACCAAAATAAATTATATGCATGACTTTAAAAATCTAAATAGTCAGAATTTAATACATCAAATTTGAGCAGATATATTTTCACTCATTCGAAAATGATTCATGTTCATGTCACTGCCTTCAAGGTAACTTGTCGTTGGTCAACAGCCTTTTCTCATCCTGCTGCAGGTTAATACTGAAACAGTTTAATCAGTCATTTCCAACCAATCAACTAGTCTCTACATTACATTAGTTTCCTTCCCCCTCTGGATAAATGCACCGGAAAATGAATGATGGAGCTGTCCGAGGTCCTGATTAACACAACAGCATAAACGGTAGCACTGCAAGTTTTTCTTGTTCTACATATTACACAGTAGCTGGACTACTGACAAGGATAAAACAGACCACCAAGACTACAAACAAAAATGTACACACGAGCCAGAAAACACTAAAAAGTAACAACAACAATGAATAAATTCAAATAAAGAAACCAAATACAAACCTTTCACTCTTAAATGTGCATCAGGTATGGAATATGTAAGCTTGTATTTTAGCACTCAACCATTCTTCATGACAGGGCTGATCATTTCTGTATCTGTCGAGTCATGCTGCCAAATTGTGGAACTCAGAAGTGTATTTACTTCCATTGACAGAAGCAGTTACTTCTTTGGTTCCGACTTATGAAAAGTCTTCATAAGTCAGACACCCCAAAGATAATCAAGAAAAGATTTGGCTGAAAATATTTATCCAGAAAGAAGACACTTGTGTCATCATGATACAGAGTTACATATGAGAGTTATATGTGAGGAATGACAGTCACCAGTTGGGATGCAAACTGAATGAGACACCATCTGGTTTTGTCTGAGCACCTGTGTAGATGTTTAAGACTATTTAGCCCCAGGTGTTTCCATTACAGCCAATTGGAAGGGAAATGGACATAAAATCCTCTGAGTACTGTACTGATCCATGAGAAAATTCCAGTTAAAAAGCTGTTCACAGGTCTTCGAGTTCCAAACTATGTCAATAGTTTACTGCAGTTTCAATTCAAAGATGATTTTCTAAAGTTCTCTTATTAGTAAATAATAGAATAAAATTATCCATATATGTAAATAGACATGTCCATCTAAAACCTTGAATGAAAATAACAAATCTCACAATCCATCATTTCCTTAAATCTGAATTTTTACACATTGTCTTGTATTGACTAAATATCCCTCAATTGCTTAAATTCTACCTTTCATCGTATTTCTCCAAAGGTTCAGGGCAGATCCAGCTGTGGCAGTTCCTGCTGGAGCTGCTGTCAGACAGCAACAACGCTGGCATCATCACCTGGGAAGGCACCAACGGCGAGTTCAAGATGACTGACCCCGACGAGGTGGCCAAGCGCTGGGGAGAGCGCAAAAGCAAGCCAAACATGAACTACGACAAGCTGAGCCGTGCCCTGCGCTACTACTACGACAAGAACATCATGACCAAAGTGCACGGGAAGCGTTACGCCTACAAGTTTGACTTCCAAGGCATTTCACAAGCGCACCAGAATCACACAGCAGAGGGGGGTATTAAGTACCAGACTGACATGCCTTACGTCCCGCAGTACCACAGCCACCAGCCCAAAATGAACTTCATGAGCAGCCATCCCGCAACCATGCCAGTCTCTCCAGGAAACTTTTTCGGCCCTCCGACCACATACTGGAACTCCAACAGCCCCATCTACCCTGGATCAGCCATGCCCAGACACCCCACCACCCACTCCCACCTGAGCTCATATTACTGAAGACAACACGATTCACACAAGTGGGGAAAATACTGGAGAGGAAATGGTGCTCACAGTCCCTCCAGCACACACCTGAGCTGACCCCTGTCTGAAAAGAAGGTGATATGATGCTATGGTCTTTGTTTAAAAGGGCATTAAGATGCTGTTTTTGTCACATTCCTTCTTAAAATGGACAAGTGAAAAACATGAAGCTGGACTGGTATTCTACCATCTAAGACGTTCATGAAAATACTGATGATATACTGTATTATTGTTATTATTATTATTATTCTTCACATATGAAACCAAGTTTTTAAATTTGTAAGTATAACGTTTGCTATTAATGTAAAAAAAAAAAAAAAAAAAAAAACATCCAATAGTGTGCAAGGAGTGAAATATAGGTCAAAACTGCAGTAATCACTTTCATTGGCCTGACATTGTAAAAGTCAAAATGTACAGAACCTTTGTCATGTAGCAATTCAAACATTTACTCCTGATGTAAAGCTAATAAATGACGCTTGTACTTAAGTACAATCTTGTGATGGCTTCTTTACTGACTTTGGAAATGAACGTTAAGTGACTTCACCCAGATACATGTTTGATGCCTATTCCATACAATTACAGATACTTAACAGGTATTTACTAGACTGTTTTTACAAAAATGCAGTTCATAGGACAAGTTTTACAAAATATCTCTAGCTACACTCAAATGCAAGAAAAGACTCCAAACCAAACCCTGACAAAACAGAGTTGGACGTGGGATATGCAGAAAGATTTGTTGCAGTGAATCCAGAGGCTTTGATTTGACATGAGCAGCCATGACAAGCTACATTATAAACATAAGTTCACTGAAGATTTGTTTCAGCTTGTCAAAGTGTATTTTTACAATATCCACAGTATATACAGTTCACTAAAACACTGGTATATGGGTCCATATTGCATTCAACCTGTAGTAGATAAAACACTGGCATATGCACTTACATGACCTATATTTGATGTTTCAGGTATAAGTTCATTAAACAAAGCAACAACAAAAAAAGTTTGATTAGGATGTGCCTTAATTTTCAAAATCTGTGTTTTCCCACAGGGATACATACAACTAAAGCGAATGTTCAAAAGAAAAGAAAAACTCTAATCTTGCAATATTAGTGTGGTAAGGCTGTAAGACTTAATCTTCCATTTCAGATCCATCCGTCTTACATCAGATCCATTAACTTCGTACTTAAAGCCTACAATGTCACAGAGTGTTGACAATACCAAAGTATATTTCACACAGTTTTGGGACATTTTTGTTCCATTTTCTTCACAGCTGAGTCACTTGACTAAATTAAATTGTACAAAATATAAAATGGTAATCTGAGATCTGTGTGAATACATTTAGGAAAAAACACTCCATCACAGACTTCCTCACATTCCAGTCTGGGAATCAGCAGTCCACTCCGTTTATACTTATTACCATTATTTAAATATCTTTGCAAGGCATTCCCATGTTCACGTGTCAGAAACCTACAACACAGCCAGGTATGCACTGCACAACTGCAATACTGTCACACTGCAGAACAAATAAAGTAGAACTAATGAATGAATACAGGCTGCCGTTTATTCCATTTAGTTCTTCAGAAGTTTTATTTAGTGAAATTAAAGACGTCTTCAAATACTAATGGAGTTTTTGCCAACTCCTCCTCCTCCTCTACCACAGCAGATCCCTTCACTTGACTCTCCTCACCTTCTGCCTCCACCCAGGTCACTTCACCGCTGCCGAATGGCCACTCTAAGATGTTCCCAGGTTCCTCCACCTCAACTTTTACGGTTGCCACTTTTGTCTCAGGTTGTGAAGAGACTGTGCTGTTTTTCTGTTTTCTGTTTATTGTTGTAAGTTTGGTTGTGGTGGTGGAGAAAGTTCTTTTCTTCTTCTGGATTGTGTTTGGTTTCACTTTAGACTTGACTTTCCATGATCTGCTGCTGATCACGTCGGTTACTGTAAATTAATCAGAGTTTTATTTTTAAAAAGTTGTAAATGTTTCATGAAAAATATATCATGAGATGTGTGGATTTGTGTTTAGTTCACATCTGTTGTGACTCACACTAACAATGTTGTGGCAAAGGGCTCTGCAGCCCTGATTAATACTAAAACAATAACTCGAAATCATCAGTAATTAAATTTAAGTCAATCATGCCGAACATGTCAAAAAACAGGCAATCTGCAGATTATTTTCTAGATTAAGATATTTGGTTAGTTCTCAAACCTCCTCCTATAATACCTAAAAAAAACCCCAAAAAAACCTTCAAGCTATATTTTGATAAATCAGATTTCACATCTTAATTTAAGACACTGCAAGATTTTAATTAAACTTGGGTACAAAATCCAATTTGATTTATAAAGACAGAACATAACCTATCAATAGTCTTTTTCTCAAACTAAAATGTATGATTAAATGCTGTAAAATATCAGATTTGTTTGTCACCTTGTCAACCCTGGCGCCATATTATACATATTCAATTATCTCCCCCTGGGATTAATCAAGTATTCTGATAACCCAATTACCTTAAATGTGAAGTGCTTTACATTTTGCTGAATGGAGTTTCTTATTAACAGAGTTTTTTTTTTTTAATCCATCATTGGACCATGTTTTTTTGCATTGAGACCCAAAGGTAAATATTTTTAAGTTACAAAAACCTAAGTGTTGTGTTAAATTAAATGCTTCAGTAAATGTAGAGTGAAATAACAGTGACATTCTGAAAGGGTACCCTGTCAGACAAACGTGTTTGCAAGATAGTGACAACCATTTTGAGACACCACCTGAGAAACATTTTCTCATCTTTCATTTAGGACAACACAAAATCTCACCTGTGGAGGCAGTAGAGCTGCATTTTGAGTCACAGCAAGAACATACAGAGTCCAATCCATACAACTCAACCCACCTGTGGAAAACCAATGATACTTTTCATTTCACTAAAGTCAAGACCATCTGAACCAATACAATGTCAAGACCAGATAAAGAACAATAAAACTATGGCCCCATTTCTGGGATATCCATTTTGCCAAGAATCTTTGCATTTTTCCCTTTTTTCCACACATACATACAGTATCAGCTGAATTCCTTTTGGTCATTGCATAGATGTAGGCCATAGCAGAGGTCACATTGAGAAAATTTGGGATTCTGTCAATATTTTCCCTTAGATGATGTTCACCTGAAAATCTCAGTGTGATGTAGGACTATCATTTATCCACAATAAACGATATTACTATATTTTTTCCATTTGTAGGGGACAACTAATTTACAGTGTAAACCTGACTAAAAGAAAAGCTAGAAAGTAACAAAAGAAGGAGTGAACAGTCTGGTTTTACTAGAATGACAAAAATGAAAGTTACCAAACAGAGGATCTGTACAGGTAGTATATTATATAACAGTCCATGTGCAACTACATCCTTTATCGACACATTCTTGATTAGAGTAAAGCCCCTAAAAAGCTGTTGAAAATGCACTGGTTCATTAGATGAAGGCTGCAAGCATCCTGAACAAAACCAGAAGTAATTTAGTTTAAAAGGTCCATTTGTTGAATTTTACCCCATTTTAGTGTTGGGATTAAGAGTACTACGATACTATAGTACAGGTATTCAAGAATTTAGTCCCACTGATCAAGACACTGAACCCAAATTGCTCCCAGTGCGTGTTTCACTGCTGTGTTCATTTATGTATAAATGGGTGAAGGTGACACATTATAAAAGCTTTGGAGGCCATTAAGGGGAAAAAGCTCTAGAAAAATGCAAGTTCATTTACAACATTACACCTAAAAAATAAAGCACTAACCTTTCCTTGTTTTGGTCGTAGTTGCAGGATTTGGATGTAGGTGTGGGGGTTGAGCTGCTCACAGACATAGTGCAGTGCATGTACAGCTGTTGGATTCAACAAAAACTCAGCAGATGCTGCAGAAAAAAATTGCATCTACATACAAACCATGTAGTATTTTGTTTCACCGCTCACCTCTTCTGCAGTTCCCTCGAACAAGAAGGCATCCACAGTGAATCTCACCACATCATTTTTATATGGGATGAATCTGGAGTGACTGACCCTACTTTCAGCCATACAGCTTTTACAAAAAAGACACAACAAAAACAATGATCATGGTGCTATATGCGATTCCTCTTTAAACACTTTTTCAAATCTGCCAACCCCCCACCTCCCCAAGACCATGACTTTATGTAGTTTTATACTTGTGTACCAACTTTTTTGGTTGAGACCGTAACTATTGTGTGTAGTAGAAAAGTTCATTTTAATAAAACTATGAATTAAATTTGTTTTACTCATTGAAACATTTTCAAGGGATATAAAAATCACAAAACTGCATGGATATCACACAAACAACTTTCACTAGAATCAATCCAGTACCGACCAGTTAATAAAATCATATCAAGTTGTTGTTGGTGTTTTTTTTTTTTGTTTTTTTATGTTTTTCACATGCATTTCTTATTTTAGTAGATTATTTGCCCTTAAGCATGTTCTACAATTCAACTATGAGAACATGTGCCACACATTATGAAGACTTACATGGAAAATTACAGACTTTTCAAGGTCTGGAAAACAGCCCTTAAAAATTCCATATGTTTTATTAAGACTTTCAAGACATGTGCGAGGACCCTGTTAAACAGTCCTTTAAGTCCAGCTCAAGTTTCTCAGATACTAGTAAAGTATGAATAAGTAAACTTATTCATGCTTTGTCACATGAATAAAATAAACTGGATCTGAAAAATGTTACGCAACTTTCTCAAAAATTCAAGAGAGCAAAAATAAACTGAAGTTGTTTTTTTTCCCCCCATTCAGTGCTTCACAAACAATATGAATATGAGGAGTTCTATTACCCGAAGTTCATCACAACTGGAAACTGATGCATGGAGGTGTGGTGCTGGTGCTGGTGCTGGTGCTGGTGCTGGTGCTGGTGCTGGTGCTGGTGCTGGTGCTGGTGCTGGTGCTGGTGCTGGTGCTGGTGCGGCGTCACATAGCAGGAGTGGAGGTAGAGGCGTTCATCTGGGGACACGAACTGAGCCTCGGCTTGAAAGTACATGGGCTTCCCGAGTGTGTAGGTCTCCAATTGAGAGAGTCTTTCCCACTGAGCTGCAAAACATGTTACAGTCAACATCATGTCTTTATATATATATATATATATATATATATATATATATATATATATATATATATATATATATATATATATATATATATATATACATATATATATATATATATACATATATATATATATAAAGGTCATTTTAATTGAACAATGCTCATAATATCAAGTTACAGTTGGTTATTTGCATGTCTTTTACACAGAAAAAAAGTAGAGAAGTCAAGACTCCATGTTTATACATGCTTTCATGTCTTCATATACTTTAAGAGCATTTCTAAGTAGGTTTATCTGACCAAACTTTAAATGCAAAGCAGTAATAAGCACAGATTGAAACATTTACATTACATTCATTACAAAGGACAAATCTCACATCAATAAAATCAATAACTTTAAATTCATTTCTATATGTAAAGGACAGTTAAATGGTAAATATTATTATCACCATACTGTTTTATACAGTGATTAATACAAGTATCATGATATAAGCTGTATTGTTCACATTCTGAGCTAAAATAATTACAGCAGTTTTTCAGCGTTATGCCGTTTTACTTCAGTTTACTCATGTAACTTCATGTATGTTTTATCTTCAACACACTCACACTCATTTGCAGATTGTATTTATAAAGTTACCAAGTGTTTAGCTGTTTGCGTTCTCACTATAACTACGCGTTTAAAATAGGAAGTAACTGGTTGGGATTTTTGCGGATTTTATTCAGTTTTTGAGGGTGAACTGGCTTGTGAAGTACTAAAAAAAATAAACGGAGCATAATGAGTATTAAAAAACAGAATGTAATGAGACATGTTTTGACCTCATTTCATCTTTCATTAATAATATAAAACCACAAATAATGACACGTTTCTTCAACTTTCTGATTTATATTGACTGATATAATGGTTAATGTGAAAACATTCTTAGTACTTTTTGACTTAATGATATTGTTTATGACTAACATTTTCACCCATTGACAAAATGTTGCATCACTGCGTTATCTGTAGATTATATTTTACCTTTGAAGATAAAACTAAAAACTTTGTATATGAAAGATGTAATTGCCATTAGAAAAGTCAGAACTATTTTGAAAAATATCCCACATGTGTCTTTAAAGCAGAAGGACATAGTAATAATAAAAAATTACCACAAAAGACTGTATCATCACATCAAAGAAATCTATTCTTTTAGGATTTTCAATACCTGTGTAAAAACAACAGCAGCAGCTAATAATCCTTTATAGGGTTTATTGTCTTTGCATGCATTACCATTCCGTGGAGTCAGATTGAATTTCACTCTGTGCCGCATTTGTTTGAACATCCGGTACATCTGCACCTGGGGTTTATAGCCAATTTTGTAAGAGTAGTGATACCTGAAGAGACAAATACAAACAATATGGGTCATTCCATGTCTTTTGGTCCAAATGCTCAATCCTCCTACTTGGCATCTGCATATGTCAAACTTTTTGACTAGGGTTACTTTTTTCATGTAGAAAAAAAAAACATGACATCACATGACGTCTGTGTTATGTTACTTGTTGTCAAAAAAGCCACTTGAAAATGGGACAAAAGCAAAATGTCACACATGTACACCTTCCATTTTTTTTTACCGTTAATTTATTTCTTTAACTAAGCGGAGGTTCCTGAAGTGGGTACTTGGAAGAAGCCCAGGAAGGATTTGCATTTTTCTTTAATACATTACATAAATCATAATGTACCAAATACAAAATGAATATATTAAATTAAAAAATAAATAAATAATAATAATAAATATATATATATATATATATATATATATATATATATATATATATATATATATATATATATATATACATAGAACTCAATATAAAACAAAATAGAACAGTTTCATTGTCAGTCATCTCATTTAAGCTTTGTTAAACATTGTAAAAACATTTCTATATTTCTATTTTATATATTCAAAATTAGTTCAAGGAGCTAAGTAATTATTTTTTGATGGAAGGTTCATTAATTAATTAGTTTATTTTTGTCATCAATGAAAGAGTCCACATTACAGTTTCTATTTTTCACACTAAAGTTACTTAAAAATGTGTTTATATATATATATATATATATATATATATATATATATATATATACAAACAGTTTTGAAAACAGAAACAAGCACCTTTGGCACAGAAATAGGCTGAAGCTAGAATTGGGTTATATTTGGCTTTAAAAGGAGGTACTTGTTTGAGAACAATTGGACTAGAGCAATCTGTGGATGTGACTGAGGTTGATGTGATATAGTGAGTCCTCTATATTTCTAAACACACGGTTAAATATTTTATATGTATTAGTCTGAAATGTATCTCACCTATTATAGTAACAGGAAACAGGCAGGGAGAAGGGGACAGCTCTCCTGATGGGGCCTTGAGTCTTCACTGGGTTATAGTAGAGTGTGTTTACATAGGCTACATGGTTGTTTATCATCTACAAAAAACAATTAAACTGTAAGGATTGTTTTAGACATGCCAGTGTGAGCAGTTAAGCAGGGGTCTCAAACATGTGGCCTCTGGGAAGAATTTGTCAAGGCTGCGGAACTGATTTTAGTTCAGGTTTCACATACACACCATTATGATCTACAGTCAAATAATAGGATACTTTCTAATACATTTCTAATGAAATTTTAAAAAGATTTCATTTTTGTCAGTTTGTGGGAAAAAAAACTATTACATTATGCCTAGAAACAATGACAACTACAAATGTTTGTCTTTAAAAAGGTAAATATTTTCAAAATTGTATATTATTTCTTACACTAAAACAAACTGCTCTGTTCCATTTAAATGTGAAAAACCTGAACAACACAACCCTGCTTCTGTGACTAAATATTTAGTGTCTTTATAGAGCCGATTCACAACACATAGAAATGATACGTTCGGGTATAGTATTGTTAAAATTGCACTTATTTTTCTTTAAAATTTTAAGTTTTTTTCAGGTTATTCATATGTTTCTTTGTTTGGATAGTTTATTATTATTATTATTATTATTATTATTATTATTATTATTATTATTATTATTAATTCATAATTTAATCTTTTTTTCCATTAAAACAGATAAAAAATATGGAGTTGTCATTATTATGATATTATTTTTTACTGGTCTGGCCCACTAGATATCAAATGGGGCTGGATGTGGCCCCTGAAAGAAAATGAGTTTGAGACCCCTGCAGTAAAGGGCTACACTCACCGTTTGTGTGGTTCCACATAGGTTTAGATCATACTCAAAGTAAAGGTGATCTTTGGTGAAGGTGGTGACCTTGCATGATCCCAGCTGGAGCATAGACCGTGGGTCTCCATCCCCCAAAGCCCCTCTCTGTACTTCTACCACCATCTTCCTCTCTTTGCACTCCACCCGTACAAAAGAGTCCGGTTCAGTAGGCGGACTGGTTTCGGGACTCTGCGGCAACAGGACGTACCGCACGGCCTCTGGGATCGGCTCCGGTCCGGTTCCTGCGGATGGACGGAACCGCTCCTTCTCCACCAACGGCACACGGGAATGCACGTGCACGGGCAGGTGAAGGTACGGCGGGGGTATACCTGTGCGTTCTGTCCGTGAAACACCCTTCTTCGCCGGCCGGGTGACGGCTGGAGACCGTTTAAGTCCCGTAGTGGGGGACAACAGTGACAGGAATGCAAGTAGTGGGAGACAAATCATGACAGAAACGTGATAAAGTTATCTAAATGTTTGTTTAGAGTCAAACCACCTGTTAATACGTGATTGTCAACCGGGGATAATTGAGAAGCTAAGTCACGCCCTTCTACTTCCGGTCCATGGGTGCTTAACTTGTAAAAGATTTGAATGGGAGTGAATAGAGCGAGTCAAGCTAAATTCTGATTCTGTTTGACAAGTGCTCTGAAATTCGCCTATGATAGCGGTTAATAAGAAATATTTGATGTGGCATCGAGAGACTGCCTGTTTTTGATGGGAAGCAAACGTGACGTTAGGTTTTATGTAGATTTAGTAAAAGACTACAAAGCGTCGCGTGGTTGACGTCACACTCCGCTCAACTGTAGTGTGGAGTCTGTAGTGACGTCACATGCGCGCCAACACCTAACGTAATGATAATGTACATACTGTATGCAGGCGTGCGCGGGAAACTTTAACAAATCACTTCAGGTCAAATACCGAACGTAGCTATGTAAAGATTGAACTGTACATTATATTGTACTTACTGTACGCACACATGCACTGGAAAGAAGTCACTGCAACGCAATACCCAAATGCTGGTGTATTACTTATTTTCATATTATTGACTACTGTGACTGACTACTCTGTGAACACCCGTCTCAAGAACTCTAAAATGTCCAGATGCAGCTGTTTTTCATCTGCACCAAACACAGGTCGACACTACTGAGCCCCCAAAGGGAGAGTGGAGGAGAAATGGGTGGGGGGAAAGTGGAGGTAAGAAAAATTCCAACAAACGTTCTCGGAATTCCGAGAAACAAAGTCCATTAAAAATAGTTGCATGATTGTTTGTTTTTAAGATACTGCTGCTAAGGTTATTTGTTTATTTCCGCTATTTCCGGGTCAGATAAACATGGAGGACGCACAGTGGAAAACTGCAATACACCGGGCAGCTCACGGGCATTGGTGGATGTATGCTAAAGGCAGAGAAAATGGACTGCTTGTGAGAAAGGAGGATGTGAGACGTGTCTTAAAGGAAGGGTTGCCAGTTTTTCCACTGTACGTCCTCCATGTTTATCTGACTCGGAAATGCCGGAAAGTAAACAAATAACCTTGGGAGTAGTAGCTTAATAATCGGGATTTAATTTTTTTCTTACGTCCACTTTTCCCCCTCACTCATTTTCTCATCCACCCATGTCCCTTCGGGTGCTCAGTACAGCACGAGATCAAACGGAATCGGGACGGAAGTAACAGAATCCAACATGGCGCCCGTTGATGCGCTCCGAAAATAATCACGTAAATTCATTAAAAGTCGACAATGCTGCAGGCTAATGAAAACAACAGTGAACCATACTGTCTAAAACTGAATCCAACCGCGAAGACACAGTACGCGAAAAAATATAAGGAATCAAAGGGCTGGACCCCAATGAGCATAAGGACTGGTCCACTGACATCAACCTGTCAGTGTCAACCAACACCCATATATTTATAATTATATGACTTTAAATACAAGTGTACAGCAACTTTAAGTCTCTGAAGCAGGGACAGGTATTTTTTTCCACAATTCTTCCTTAATAAAGATAAACGATGCAGAATGGATAAAAATCCTTACATGTAACATGTATTCTTCCACATACTATTTATAAATCTATTGTATAAATGTACAGAAACAACCACATATGTGAGATACCATTATATGTATTGCGTATATATATATATATATATATATATATATATATATATATATATATATATATATATATATATATATATATAAATCTGACATCTACTGACTTTCAGTTGTATAACACCTAAATAAATAACTGCTTCATTTTGGAGTCCATCCATCCTCGAATGTTTGATGTGTGATGATGACCTACGCTTAAAACCAATAATACTGTTGTGAAGAGCTGAACAGCATATAGCTCAATGGTTCAAGAGTTTCAGCATAGATTATTGTTTAAATAGGCTGCATTGATGCAAATATAAGTCTTTTAAAAAGCACAACAGTAGGGGGAAATGTGTTGATTTCAGTTTATTGAACTTGTTGAATTACATTTGTGTTTGTTCATTTTGTTCATAGTTGTTTGGTGATCATGTCTTATAATTCAATTGTGTGCCTGTGTGTAGTTGTCTAGCCACCTCCATTTAATGCTTTGCCTTAAATTCAGGCGATCGTTGATGAGTAAATACCTCAACCCAGGAACATGAAAAAAATAAAATTATTGCAACATGTCAGTTTAAAGTGGGCTGTCACACACTTTTTTTCCAGTGTTTTCATTTTTTCTTTTAATCATACATTGAAAATGTACACAGTAACATTGGAAATGCAATCCTTTGCATTCAAACCAAATATAGACTATTTGTTGATGTCTTTACATGTAGATCTGTTGTGTGTTAATTTTTTTAAATGGAAAGGCATGTCTAAATGTACATCAACCTCTCAGCATGAGTAAGGTGTCATTTAACTACCCTGTGCAGCAGTTCAAGTAGCTGAGATGCTTTTTGCTCATTTTTGTGAGAACAACAAATTTATAATAAGATACAAAATCACAATTATTCCATTCCTGGTATCAAAGGCTTCTATATTGGTAGTAATATACCACTTTATATTTCCTCTACAAGACCACTCAATAGTAAATATTGAGACAATTATTGATTTTTAATTTTAGTTATACTTTTCTTTACATAAGTGACTCTTTAAAAAAAAAAAGCACATAAACACAACAGATAAATATAGCATCTATTATTTTTTTATTTGACAGTAGTCATATAAGTTAATTTGTAGATTTGATTGATCAAATACAACCTATCCATGCAATGCACACTAATTACCAATCTGTACAAAGTAGTGGAAACTCTATTTAATCTGGAAGAAGGGATTCATTCAAGGACTTAAATGTTGTAATTACTTTCCAAACACAATGGCAGGGGTTAGTCAGCAACAAAAAAACACATTGGGTCACTAAACCCACCAACAAATCAAAACTATATATCCACAGACTGTATGAATAATGGATAGAGCCCATTTATTGATTTATTTTCTAGTTTTCCTCTTCTAAACCTCGTAGCCTGTTATTTTTTACAGCCGCTCAGAATAACAGTGTGTCTTATAATCTTCATGTGCTGCATCAGCTAATAGCAATAGTCTACTTTTTTTTTTTGTAGAAATGATCTACCTCAGAGATTAAACATGCAAAATGTTATGTATTTTAATAAGACTAATTGGAAAAGGAAGGAAAAAAGTGCTGGTTTGCTAATGCTTTCAAGGTGTATGATAGTGTTATTACACAATATGTACATTTTTATAATAGATTTATAAATCTTCCACTAGAAAGAACCTGTAAAGTGAATGTGTTGTCATGTGCAGACAGTGTTTTGAAGTACATCTGGTAGATATGAGGCAAATATTCCTATTGAGTAAGAGCCATTCTCTCATTAATTCTCAAATTCCACATTTTGACCTAAGACTGTATATTTGAAACTTCAGCCATCAGGCATTTTTTAATTGATTCATCTTTATCTGTGACTCACATGTAGTAAAAATTCACTACTTTTATTCTGGAAGCATTTACCTTGTAGACCATGTAGAAGAAACACTGATATTTCAGCATCAAACTCCATTCTTTTCATTTAGAGTTCTGCAAGTCACTTTCTTTAACTCTAAATGTTGTTTCTTTGTGGTTCTCTTACCATCTTCTCATGTCATGATGCTTTGTTCAAAGGCTTTTTGGCATTTAGTGACTGACCACTCCCTCTAGTGCTCAAATAAAAGAATGACTGTCACAGCTCTTCATTGTAAACTTTTTGATCTTGAATTTATTTAATATTTGAAAGTAGAAATACTACATACAGCTCATTTAATGATCTAGCAAAACATAACACCCTGAAAGGAAATATTTTGTAATTTGATTTGAGTATTATCTGGCTTTACATATTCACTATTTTTTGGATTTTTCCCCAGCTTTTTACTTTTTGAAACTTCTATTTTTAGTCTAATGTTGGTCAGTTATACAGCAGATGAAGCCTTGTATCTGCATAATTGTAATCCTGTCACTCTCCTCTTTCCCTGTGGTCCTTTATTCTTTTCTAATCACCACATAGAATATGACACGAGCAGCATGAGCAGTGTACCGGTCCAGTACGATGTTCCAGGTGTTGGGGCTTTGTTGCACAGGTGTGTGTTGCAGCATTCATTGGTAAAGGTGAAGTTGATTCCCATGGTGTACTTTTCACCACTGATTCCACACAGAACAGGCAGGACGCAGCTCTTCTCATACAATACCACACGGAAATCACCTGTAAATACACAGATTTACTGGGCCATTCTTAAACACACGTATTTAAGAGTAATTTAAAATTGTGTTTTTATTATCATTTCAATTTATCATAAGTGTAAATGAAGAGCACAGCTGTAAATCAATGCCTGGTTATGTAATTTGCACATACTGTCAATATAAGATAAGTTAATGGATAGGTTTTATGACATTAATATAAATGCTGGCAGACTTTATATTGATGTTTTTTTCTATTTTTCACCACATATAATTAAAAAATATTGTATATGAAGTTCTGTTTTTTTTTTTGTGTTTCTGAAAAATGTAAAAATTTAAAAAAAAAATTCAGAAAGACCCTACAGGTTTTATTTGGGGGTATTTTTGAACATTTTCTGGTTTTTCCTGCTTAAATAAGTACTATTTCATCCATAGAATAAAACAAATATGACTTTTACTTTTTACTTTATTACAATTGAGAAGTTGTACTTTTTTTTACTTTTACTTCAGTAAAGGAGTTGAATCAGTGCTTCTACTTTTACCAGAGTATTTTTCACACCAAACACTAGCTGTACGTATACTTAAGTATAGAATATGAATACTCTGACCACCTCTGTATTTCATTTTTTGACTGTGTTACCTTTGTGACCCACTGCCTGGCTGGACAGACAGAGCTGCCCCGGTGGACATTTGATGGGAAATCGGATACAGTCCAGAGGAGAGATGGCAGGGAAGACACAGGTGTAACAGAAGAGGGGAGCTGAGGAGCGAACATGATCATTAATAGGATAAAACAACTGTAATACGGTCAAAAACATCAGCAAAGTGCCTCATCCACTGTAATCTGTAAACTGAAATGCACATGTACATGATCAGCTGAGGTATAATGTTGTTAAAATTACACTTATTTTTCTTGAGAAATATCAGATTGTTCATGTTATTCACATTTAATAAAGGATACTTTATAGTTGTAATTTTTTTAAAAATACCCCCCCATCCCTGAAAGGGAGAAGGGTATTGTCTTTGAGCTTGTTTATTGGTAAGCAGGTTTACAGAATAGATCCCGTTAAATTTTAGTGAATGTAGGTCAAAGGTCAAGGTTACACTCACCAAAAACGTGTTTTTACAATGGTAAGCGATAGGGCACATCAGGTAAAATGTGTCTGCTGTATTTATTTATTTTCAATAAAAATCTGATTTTGTCTTATGTCAAATTCACTGATCATGCAGGTGTTCATGAAAGCTCAGATTAAATTTGAGGGTTATTATACCAAAAATTGAGAAAACTATAGAAAAAGTCACATTTTCAGTAAAATATATCATTAACTGAAAATAATCAAGTATCTCCACCTACTGTTATTGATCCAAGTCCATTGATTTTACTGATGATTCAACGTTATATAAGATGGAGGTGGTGCATTTTACCTTAATTATTCACAAAGAATTAATTCATTAACAGGTATTAGGGAGACCCAGGTATGGTTGTAACACTCTCAGTTTGACCAATCAGGAAGGAGCTGTGGAGCCGGAAATCCCACTTGTCATTACGTCATAGAGTGCCTCCATTTTGACTATGCTAATGCTAACTACTGAACCGTGCTAATGGAATTGCCTTAATATTGTATCCCAAAAGAAACAACACGGAGAAACACGTGGTTGTTTGCAATTAAAGACATTCGCCACCCCAGGCCAAATTCAGTGTTTCCTCTCTGTTCCCTGACCTAAATAAAACTGTGTGGAAACATTTTTCCTGGTGGCCCAACCAATGTCCGAATATATGAGAACTGACCACAGGTTAGATTCCTACACGAAGTGCATTCTTGCTGCTCCAACTACGTATCTCGTCTAAAGTGACTTTATGTACTTGATTTTGTCTCCTCATTACTTTCCGCGTACTGAACATTTACTTTGAGGATGAATGATGGCGCAATTCACGGTAAAACGGCTCGTCTTACTCATTTATGCATGGGAACTATTTTCGGTGCGGAGAAACACAGCCGACGCACACCAAGGAATGTCAGTGAGAGCCCCCACCCCCCACGCCCCCAGTAACCCAGCCTACCTGGTGATTCAGGAAACCATCACTGTGACTGAAACAATCTCTCTTTGGCCACCACACAAGTTTGAAGACAGTTCAACGATTTGTTTGATCACTAGCAAACTCCACTCTGTACTGGTTGCTGGAGGCGTGGGTGGTGGTGCGTCCTTGGTGTGCGTCGGCTGTGTTTCTCCGCACCGAAAATAGTGACTCGATTAAACACATTGTCTCCAAAGTAACTCATTTTTTTAGGACTTTTGAAACTTTCAAGTTTGTCCAAGTATTATTTAATCCATGGCAATAAATAAATACAAATAAAAATGCAATTTTCCTTTAGTTGTACTTTTTTTTATTATTTATTTTTTACTTAAGTAAATTAGTTGAAGTAAACCAAGTAAAAGTACTTCATTTAAGTAGTTTTTTTTTTTTTTTTTTTTTTTTTGATATTTGTACTTTACTTGATTATTTATTTTTCCGGCAACTTTTTCCTTTTACTCCCTACATTTTTACATAAGTATCTGTACTTTATACTCCTTATATTCTCAGAATATTCTCTTTACTTTTTCAAACTAGACAGAATGCTAAAACATTAACACTTCAGAGGGAAAATGTGATGTTCTATATATTATATCAATTTTGCCATCTTATCTCATAATTTCAACTTTTTCCTCATAGTTATGCACTTCTTATCACATATTTATGACCATCTCATAATTGACATTTTTTAAACTCACTATTTAGATTTCTTTTATCATAATTGTGCATTTTTATCTTGTATGTATGAATTTTAAAATCTCATAATGATGACATTTTATCTCAATTGTATTTTTTCCCCAATTTATCCTACATTTCCTGTCCATACCCACAAAACTGAATACTGTGACCCGATCAAACACATTTTTTTTACACAGTAATTCACTTTTAAAGGCTTTACTTTTGGATACTTTTAAAACTTTTCTGATCTTTCCTGGTTAAATATGTATTTAATCCATGGTTTAAAAAAATCAGTTTTACTTTTTACTTTATTACAATTGAGAAGTTGTACTTTTTACTTTTACTTCAGTAAATGAGTTGAACAGTACTTCTAAATTTTTCAGTATTTTGTCACACAAGTAGTTATACTTCTACAATGTGAGTACTTTCACCACCTCTGCTGAATATATTTAATCTGCAGTCTATGGTTAAAATAAACCCTGTGTGTTTTCTTCACTTACCCACAGCCGGAAGGAAACAGAGAAGAAGCAGGCGATGAAACTGCTGAGACATACTGAGTGATTCAGTCACAAAAAATGTATGCGGAGCTTGTTTCTGTAGATCTTCAAATCCCTTGTTTTCTTCTTTTTTTTTTTATTAGAACAAACCCACTGTTTTCATTCTGATAAGACAGAAACTCCTCTACAATGATCCTGTTCTGATTCAGCCACAACTGGTTGCTTTTCAGTCAGAGATTTGGCCGCAAACCTCCTCTGGTTACTTCTAATATGCTGTCAATTAACTCCAAGAATCTCCACTCCCCAGTACTTATGATTGGATTAGGTGGTCAGGCTGAACTGTCCCACAATGAAAAGCTCCATTCAGGTTCCTTAAATAACACTGTGAGGAAACTACTCCAGTTTAGTTTCAAATCATATGTCAAACCCTTCATTTTTTCTCTTTTTAATGTCATGCTTTTTGTTTATTTTTTTTTTACATTGTCAACACATATCATCTGTGTGGAGGTAAAGTGAGGCAGGTTTATTAAATCATGTCTTATTTGTTAATGAAAGACGTTGAGTTTGGTCGAACGACTGTCAAGTGACTTACAATCTCATGACTCAGAGGTAGAAACAGTATTTTCTTTAAACTTCACAGCTTTGTAAAACACCATATTTGAAATAAATTTGACGTCTTATAGTTAAATTGCTCAGATATTTCTGTTAAGTGAAAATGAATTCTCATGGCCTGATATTTGTCCATTTAATTTGATTAATTAAATAATCCTACTATACAGTATGTGACAACCATTCTCATCTTCTGTGTCCATTTTCTAAATAGACCTTTGTTCCCTTAATGCAGGGGTGTCAAACTTTTGATTGACAACAAAGATTGATCTGCAGAGGCCGAACCATTGAAATAATAACAATAATTGAAAAATAATGTCAACTCCAAACTTTCCTCTATGTTTTAGAGCGAAAACAGTAAAGTTATGCCATAAAGATGTTTACATCCTTTAAAACAATGTGAATAATATGAACAAACTGAAATTTCTTAAGAAAACTATGTGCAGTTTTAACAATATCACGTCTCAGTTTATCGTTTATACGTGTAAATTAAAATTTTCAGATCACAGTAGATCAACAAAACATACATAAAACATTTAATAACAGGCAGAGGATTTGGTAAACTTGCTCTTCAGACATTTCAAAAATTTTCATATTTGTTCAGGTTACTTGTATTTTCGAGAAATGATCATTTTAGTGTAAATACAATAAAAGGACATTTTTACATTTACAAAGAGAAGCACTTGGAATTGTGAGTTTTTATTTGTTATTATGAGAGAATTTTACTGACTTCACCTACTTAAGATTAAATTGGTTCATATATGGAACTTAAACTAAAATTAATTATTTCTTCAGTGTTACTTTTACATTTCACAGACTGGACCCTTTGGCAGGCCAGATTCATGTTTGACACATGTGCCTTAGATCATTTTTCTCTCTTTAACATTTCCTAAATGATTTATCACCATTTATTACAAAATTATCCTCAGTATTTTTGCATTCGGTGTAAATCATGGAAAACAAATGGTGCACAACAAACCCCGCCCCTGGCAAATGTTTTAGCTCTTAATGGACATGTCTCTCTCAGAATGTGACACTATGGGATTGGACTTTCAAGGTCAAAGGTCATGATTCCCATTTGGAGCCTACATGTAGTTGGCAAGAATAGTAACTCGGTACTTATCACAACTCTTTTTGGAGTTACAACCATTTAAAATAATGTGAACTTTCAAGGTCAAAGGTCATTACACCATTTCCTAAGTCTCTATCTCCACTGTTTTTTTTTTTTTTTTGTTATAGTCCATCTACAGTACAGTTTAGTCTCACTAAAAAAAAATGATGCCATTCAACCACAAACACCCCAGCTTCACAGCTTTGGACCTCACTGAAACACTCTGCTTCAGAAAGAGTGACACAAGCTCCCAATCTTCAGGATCATTCGTCCATCAGTAATAAATCCAAACCAACAGTTGGTTGATACAGGGATTGAAAGATAAATTAAAGGCTTTCATTTTTGGTGCATCATCTTATTACATCAAATACTAATTAATATATACATTTTAAATATAAAATAATGTGTTAAATACCAACTGAAAACAGTACTTTTCTGTCATTTTAAGGCCCATTACTTGTTTTATAACAATGTTTTTCTGTATTTATAGGTAAGTTGAAAAGAGGGTGACATGGTGGTGCAGTAGATGGCACTTGTGTGTCACTAATTACTGTTATTTTATTTAACAGTATGTGTTTTGGCACCCCAGCTGCAGCCAGAATATAAACATTTTTAAGTTTTTGGGTTTTTTTAAGTGTAGAAATGCATGATAGGATAGAAGAATAGATACTTTATTGATCCCTTGACAAAAAGTGTTTGCAGAAGAGCTACCACACAATCAGTGCCAGTTCAAGACTCCAGGAATTACAGTACAGAATGCAAGCAAACACATATATAAAACATACTGAGCCACCATACAATACAGACACAGTGATAGAAGTTGTTCAACTACCTCAGGGAAACAGTGGGTAAAAGAAAAAAGCAGGGTTTGGAGGCAGACATAGATATTTCTTTCTTGTAGAGCGAGGCTGCAGGTTGGTTTTCACCAGTTACACTCTGTCCTCTTTTTCAGCGACACAGTCCTGAACATGAAGCAGAGGAAAGCCCACATCAGATGAATAATATGACAACACAAGCTGAAAACATGCATTCTTTTTTGTAAAGCTCTGGTCTGCAACATATTGAAAACCAGCCAGTTCAAACAATGTCTCTGTTTGCCTTTTGCAGCTGTATATTATTAACCTGACTGTCGCCAGATGGTATTTCACACAGCGTAACACAGCCAGATGATGTCAGTCAGGTTAATATATTATTTGTAGTCTCTAAAAATATAATAAAATAAAAAGATAATATGTACATGAAATACACACTCATTCACATGCTAACTGTATATTTATGATATTTCACTGTTTCATTTGTAGTATTATAATAAATTCAAAGTATTTTTATTACACTCTGATGTAACTCTAAGCATCACATTCACTCATTGGACTTCAGGTGTTGAACTATGGACTCAGAGTAACTATTCACTATCTGAAGATTTTATTTCATGTCATTATTAATTCAGCAGCAGCAGCAGAAAAAAGAGCTAAACATACACTGTAAAAGAGGATTAAACCCAAACACTTTATGCACAGATGTTAACCTTTTGTTGGTCAGCTCAACCATTTGGTAGAGGTAACTTTGAACCCTAATATCTAATTTAAATTTAAGTCCTTTAACACCAAACTTCTTGGGCAGTCTCCCCCTTTTGTAAGAAGCATGTACTGCACAAAAATACCACTGGGTGGCACTGTTAATGATATATTCAGGTCATGCTAGTATGGAAGAAGATCATAACCATGACAACACCTCTGCTATAATCTTTTCTTTTGGACACAAAATTGCAGGTAAGTTTGATTTTTTTTCCCCCCATTGTATTAACTTTTACAGAGTCTATTTTACATAAATAATCCTTATAATGTTTCAGAAATACTTTAGTATTCATGTAATAATTTTTTGAATTTTTTGCTCAACCAAATGGTAGAGGTGATAGTAAAGGGTGATGAAATATTCCAGCTAATCGCTAATGATACAAACACAAAGAGTTAATGCATCTAATTTGAACCAAGTCACTAATTATGCTGGTAAGATTGGTGAAGGAATAATGTTTGTGTTTTAATACTTTTCAGTTAAATTTAGGGTCAGTAAAAAATACATTAAAAAAAAATCTATTTTTATGTTATAATAGTCGCTGTTTGGTGTAAAAAGCAAAAACATATTTTTAATTGTGATTTTTGTAGTGTGACTAACAAAGGGTTAAACAAACTGAACTAAGCTCAACTTTAACCAGGAGTGTTTATGTTACCAACTGGACGGCCTCTTGTTATGTTTAGCCACAAACTTCTCACTCTCTTTTACACATGGAATTGTTATAGAGGTGTGTGGATACCTTCTTACAGTTAGGGAAAGGAACCTATGGTAGCCCAGAGGGCCAGACATGCTGCCCCGAGACATGAGATAAAATTAATTTGATGATTACAGTTTTTCATTTAAAGTTAATTAATCATACAGCTCTAATCTAACTTAGTATTCAGCCTTTTTAGTACTAATGTAGAGTCTTCATTTTGCATGTAATGAAGATTATAGTTCAGCACACACCTGGAGGCCCCTCCACTCCTCCTTTTGGTCAATTTCTTTGGGCCTGAAGGCTGAGTCCCACTGGTGGTTTGTTTGTAAATTACAGCAGGCCTCCTCTCTTGGTCACGGCGCAAAATATAATGAATGGCAACTTCCATTTTGGAGTGTGCAATGCAGGAATGCACCTTCCCTCGGAGGAAGTTGACATAGCTATAATTTGTGCAAAAAGGCAAACTGATCACTTCACATGTCCATAGGCAAAGAAACTCACAAAAAAGACTAATTCACAGCCAGTTTCAGATACAGATTCAGCCAAGTTGACTAAAAGAAACATTCAATGAAGGTGCTTTGTAAAAACTAAGCCTTGATACAGAACAGGGTCTCTAAACCTTTTTGAGCCACGGTACATAGTTTATATTAGAAATATTACAAGGCACATCACCAAACAAAAATGCCATAAAATTTATATTTTTGGAAATATAATGCAGATCTAGTCTTGATTATTCAGTGTGAAACATGGACCTGTTTAGTTCAACACAAAGCTGATCTTCTTGTAGGAGTTGAAAAAAGACACATACATCTTCCTTAATAGCTATGAGTGGCTGTGAGTTATCATATGTATCTGTAATCATACTGCTTACAATACGGTGAAATTGGATAATTTTCCACAGCACACGTCATGATTTCTCATGGCACACCTATGGGTGGGAAACATTTGCTTAATACATGTCTGGGATATTGAGCCTGTATGTCTCTTACCTGACTTTCTCCTCATCAGTTGAGTCATACAGATCCTTCAGAGTGACATCCTTGAATTTTCCAAAGCCAATGAGAGCCAATCCTTCATAGTTCACAAAGGCTACATACTCAGCCAAGGAATCCTTGAAGTGAAGTGGATACGGATCATGTTAAAATAACCTTGACAAAGGAAATGTTTTCACTTGTAAATAGGATTTATTGATTTCTAATTCTGATCTATTTATCATGTATACTTTATTCCACAATGGTAAAAAAACAAACAAAGGATAAATGTATATATACAAACATATTTAAACTGTGTGAGAATGCATATTTATTTATTCTTAGAGAGAGACCGATAATTGCCCCTCTGCTTCATGCAGGAGGGGTACACACAGAGGGGGGAGAGACAAATGACAATTGAGTTTGAGTGACATCACTGTTCAATCATTTAGAGTGAAATCTCAAAATGATAGGATAGCGTTTGTTCAGTCCTGTCCATTCCACAGGTGATTACATATTTGTATTCTTGTGTTAGAACATTTAATTAATTGGTTGTAATCAGGGTGAGAAGGGAATTTTAAGCAATATAATAAAAAATGCACCAGGAAAACATCTCAGACCCTTTAACTGTTGGAGTTTGTATCATTCAAAATTTGGTCTGCTTGACTACTAATACTACTGACTACTGTTGGTCTGCTTGACTACTAATACTACTGACTACTGTTGGTCTGGTTTACTACTAATAAATACTGACTACTGTTGGTCTGCTTTAATACTAATACTACTGACTACTGTTGGTCTGCTTTACTACTAATTCTACTGACTACTGTTGGTCTGGTTTACTACTAATAGTACTGACTACTGTTGGTCTGGTTTACTACTAATAAATACTGACTACTGTTGGTCTGCTTTAATACTAATACTACTGACTACTGTTGGTCTGCTTGACTACTAATACTACTGACTACTGTTGGTCTGGTTTACTACTAATAGTACTGACTACTGTTGGTCTGGTTTACTACTAATAAATACTGACTACTGTTGGTCTGCTTTAATACTAATACTACTGACTACTGTTGGTCTGCTTTACTACTAATTCTACTGACTACTGTTGGTCTGCTTTACTACTAATACTACTGACTACTGTTGGTCTGCTTTCTACTGATACTACTGACTACTGTTGGTCTGCTTTAATACTAATACTACTGACTACTGTTGGTCTGCTTTACTACTAATACTACTGACTACTGTTGGTCTGCTTTCTACTGATACTACTGACTACTGTTGGTCTGCTTTACTACTAATTCTACTGACTACTGTTGGTCTGCTTTACTACTAATACTACTGACTACTGTTGGTCTGCTTTAATACTAATACTACTGACTACTGTTGGTCTGCTTTACTACTAATTCTACTGACTACTGTTGGTCTGCTTTACTACTAATTCTACTGACTACTGTTGGTCTGCTTTACTACTAATTCTACTGACTACTGTTGGTCTGCTTTACTACTAATTCTACTGACTACTGTTGGTCTGCTTTACTACTAATTCTACTGACTACTGTTGGTCTGCTTTACTACTAATTCTACTGACTACTGTTGGTCTGCTTTACTACTAATTCTACTGACTACTGTTGGTCTTATTTACTACTAATTCTACTGACTACTGTTGGTCTGGCCTGTTGATAACTTTTCGAGTTATCTTGCTGACAGGCAGACAAACAAACGCATGCTAAAACATAAGCTCCTTCACTGGGGTAACAAAACAAAAACATCATAACTCAATAACATAGTGTGGGGGCTTCTTCAGGAGCAATCCATGAAAAGATAAACTTTACATAATCAGGCTCAGACTTCCTCCATTTGTCGCTCGCCCCAGACTCTCTGTGTCCTCTCTCACTTTTACTTGAGGTGCGTTTTTTGGATGTTCTGCAGTTTACTAACCACGTTTACACATCTTTTTCTTTTTTTGTTTCCCCCAGGTTTATTTTTTCCTCATACTGCACCTCACCTGAAGTCCTCTGATACCCCCAGGGGAGGCCCCACCCCGCTATTTGAAAACCACTGATTTAGATCATTTTGGAGGTGTTATTTCCTTTTCTTGTGATTACCTTATTTTTCATTAGTGGATGCTGACTTTGGCTTCCATCCTCTCTCTCCCTTCGGTGTAGGTCCAAAATCAATGCAACATAATCAGCATCATTTTCCAGCAGCCATTTAAAGGTTTGACCATGGTACTTGCCAAACTGAATGGTTAATCTGCTCAGAAACAGACTTTTTTCAGAGGGACCTCCACCTTCAGGTTTCACCATCTTCTTGGCCTTTGCCTTCACCTCTTCTGCTTTATTTCCCGGAGGTTTAACATTTCGAGCTGAGACATCCCGAGCCTCTTGTGAAGGAATGATTTCTAAATTCCCATTTGAGGTTTTACAGAAAGTAACTCTCTTCTGGAAGTAGTAACAGATATGAACAAAATCAGGAAATATGATTCAGGACAATCATATCAATTTGTGAATTACTTCAGACTTACATCTCGAAGCACTTTGGTTCTTGACTCTATAGTTTATGAACATAGATGAAAAGATTAAGGTTAGAAAAGCATCAAAAAAAGCAATTGATTGTGACATCAACACCATGAATTCCTGATGTCTCCATTTGTGTCTTACAGAACATTATGTCAGAAGAAACTTTAGAGTCAATGGTGGAGTAAGGCAAGGCAGAGTTATTATAGTGCACATTTCATATTCAAGACAATTCAAAGTCCTTTACACATAACATTAAAAGCATTAGGCCTCAACCAATTATCGGCCACACTGATACATCAGGTTGATATTTTAGGGTTATCGGTATTGCCCATAATTTCCACAGATAAATTCATATAATTTTCACAACCAATTTTGTGGCCAATTCGTTCGGAGTGAACCTGTCTCCTGCGCTCACCACTCTGAGTGTACGAGCACTGGCACAACCCTCACAGCATCTGATTTGTTTGGCAAAAAGAATACAGCCAATCAACACGCAAGGCTGCTGAACGCTGTTTCAAGGCAGCCGCGGTGCAAGTGAGGGAACGGTGGGAGTACGGTACTTGAAACAGATAGAACAAGCTCCATTCAAAGTAAGCATAGATGAAGGCTTAGCCCATGAAATAAGTCACAAACACACCAAAGCACGACATCACAATGTTTAATTCATGTTAAACTTCAGTCTGTGCTATTTTTATTTGATGTGAACAATGTTTCTATTTATCGGTTGCACATATCAGTTATAGGCCTCCCAATTCCATTATCGGTATCAACCCTGAAAAAACCATATCGGTCGACCATTAAAAAGCATTACATGGGTTGCAGGAGAAGTAATATAAACTATATGTATGAAAAGAAAAAAAACTTCGAGCTGAAAGAAACAGTGCAGATCAGAATTTCTGAATAAGAACTTTATTCAAATGTTGCGGAGAACAGGTAAGTCTTTAACTTGGATTAGGGCGGGGCAATATGGCCAAAAAAATAAAAATCTTTTTTTTTTTTTCACACAAAAAATTTTAGTTACTTTTTTTTTTAACTCTCTCTCTAGTACAGGAAATAAAACTAGAGCTAAGCTAGTTATATTAGCTCTAGTACAGGAAATACAACTAGAGCTAGGCTAGTTATATTAGGTCTAGTACAGGAAATAAAACTAGAGCTAGGCTAGTTATATTAGCTCTAGTATGGAAAATAAATATGAAAACTAAATAAATATTTATAACCTGACATATCTAAGCCAATATTTGGAGCTGATACAGATTTTCTTTCTCTGTAAAATGATAACATATCCTATAAAATCGTCTTTACTTACAATTAGAAAATAACAACTTGGTTCCAAAATTATCCAAAATTAAAACTCATTCATGCATTAATTTTCAGTAAATTAGATTATTGTAATGGTGTCTTCACTGGTCTAAACAAACCAGACCAGTACCAGGAACCTGGACCACATCACAGCGGTCCTCAAATCCTTACATTGTCTTCCTGTTGGTCAAAGGAAAGAATTCAAAATCTTACTCCTGGTCTATAAAGAACTAAACGGGCTTGGACCCAAATACATCTTAGACCTGCTGGTTCCATATGAAGCATCCAGAGCCCTGAGGTCATAGGTCGTCAGGAACAGGTTTACTTTGTGTTCCCAAAATCAGAACCAAACAAAGTGAAGCATCATTCAGTTGTTCTGTTCCTCACCTGTGCAACAAACTACCTGAATACCTGAGGTCTGAGAAAAACTGTCAGTTCGTTTAAATCAAGCCTGAAAACATTATGTTCACTGGAACTTTTACTGAAATTCCTAATTGTCTTTTAAATGTTTTCTATTTTATCTAAATTTAGTGTATATTGTCCTCTTTATGGCTGATTTTGTAAGTGGGTGGGGTTGTGGTTAGGGTGGGTAAGAAGTCTACCCTGTATAGTACAGTAGTTTCATTTCCTCAAAAACCTCCTTTTCGTTGTATATTTTCATCAACCGTTATTTTTTAAATGTCATTCACTTCCTCCAACACTGTGTTGTTCTTAGTTCCTTTTGTGAGGATCTTAAAATTCAAATATTGATAGGCGGGTTTGTTGTTGTTTGGTTCAGAGATCACATGATTTACTGAAAAATATAAAACTGTTGGTAAATATAATAGACATCATGATAAACATATGGGTTGATGAAGGATCATTATAATATTCATAACAATATTTGTGTTTGTTTGTTTAAATTTTCAATCTAAAGGTGGCAAAAACCATATCTTTATTTATTTATTTATTTACTAGCCAGGATGTGTTTGGCTTAATACATTTTATTGTAGGACTTTGACCATTCCAATATGTATGCCATAAGTATTTAATATTCTTCCTGTTTGTCCCTTTGTGTAAAATGTTGGGTTGTTGGTGCCTACAGTCATGGGAAAAAAATGATTAGAACATCCCTTGGTTTCTTCAATATATTGTTCATTTTAATGCCTGATACAACTAAAGGTACATGTATTTGGACAAATATAATGATAACAACAAAAATAGGTCAGATCACTTTAGTTTCAGAGCTGATATTTATCCATTTTCCATGTTTTCTTGATACAGTAATAACCAAAATCATCAGTACATTAATATTGTACTGATGAAACAGTGTTTTTATTCATTCCATGTTTTCTTTTCTGTCTGTTTTAGTAAAATTATACACACAGGTGTTAGTACTTGGTTCCAAAATCAGCGTTTTTTGTTCTTCACCTTTATTGATGTGACAACAAGTGACAAAACATCTTACATCCAATAACATACAATATTTACATTTAGGGATAAAAGGTTAAAAGAAAAGAAAACACATATATTAACTACATTTATACATACATAAATAAATAAATGAATAAATAGGCGATATGACAAAAACACTCATTACATAGGTGAGACGAAGTGAGAAAGAGAATCGAAGAGAGACAGAGGGAGAGAGACAAAGACAGAGAGACACACACACACAGAAAGAGACACACACACACACACACACACACACACACACAGAGACAAGTCATTGTATTTTTTTATTCCCTCCCTCCTCCAAAAGATGAAAATAAAATCATACCTTATGTTAAGAAATGTTTGTGGGAAAAGGCCTGTATTGTTTTTTTGTTTTTGTTTTTTAACTCCATTTTATTTAGTGTTGCTCACACAAATAAACAAGACATTTTACAAACATAAATATATAACAACAGACATTCCCTACGTCATACATGGAGGAAGGAAAAAAATAAAATAAATAAAAATCCTGTATTGTTTTTAAAGGCTTTTAATTGTTTAATGAGTTTTTTTTTCCAGGACTGTGGATGAAAACTCACCCAGATAGTCTGCTTCTTCGTGGCACCTCATCCCTCTCAGTATTTCCACGGTTACCTTCAGGGCTCCGAGTTTGGTGAACGTGGACACCATGACCTCTGTAACCCCCACACGGGTTTTACGGTCTGCTTTACAGCCTCTTATTCGTGGTTCTTCGCTCCGGTCCTTCAGCCTGAAGACGAAACTCTCAAAGTCATCCTCTGTCAGACTCAGCAGAGAGTCTAGAATGGCGGTACCAATGCTTATAACGGCCATTTGTAAAAAATATCGCATTTAAAACCTCCAGGTCAGAACACAATGACACACGGTTAGTTCACTGTGTTAACTGTTTACAAAAACTGACTTAAATTTCAAATGTTCTGTGTTTAACAGCCAATCAGCAGCGCCCTCTCTGTGTGAGGAAACGATGCATTCACAGACAGTCGGAAATAAAACTTCCTTCCACTTAAACAGAGTAGTTGTATTAATCATTTGTTACTATAGTGTATTTACGTTTTTGAGATAAGGTACAATGATTATGTGCGAATTAATTCTAATGAAATGAAATAGGCTGAAGGAAAAAGCTAATTAACCCCTATTCCATATTCAACTGAGTGCAATACAGCAGACAGACAGACAGACAGACAGACAGATAGATAGATAGATAGATAGATAGATAGATAGATAGATAGATAGATAGATAGATAGATAGATAGATAGATAGATAGATAGATAGATAGATAGATAGATAGATAGATAGATAGATAGATAGATAGATAGATAGATAGATAGATAGATAGATAGATAGATAGATAGATAGATAGATAGATAGATAGATGATAGACGATAGATAGATAGATAGATAGATAGATAGATAGATAGATAGATAGATAGATAGATAGATAGATAGATAGATAGATAGATAGATAGATAGATAGATAGATAGATAGATAGATAGATAGATAGATAGATAGATAGATAGATAGATAGATAGATAGATAGATAGATAGATAGATAGATAGATAGATAGATAGATAGATAGATCCTTAGCCTCAATACTCCAATAATAAACTAGAAAAGAAGAATGTGCTGCTAACTTTAGTTGTAGCCAGTTTCATTTTACACAACACGAACATGGCATATGTATAATACTACTAATAAGAATAAGAATAAGAAATTGTATTCATAGGCACCTCGGGGACACTCAGGGTCATCATACATAGTTGTTAAAATACGAATAAAACACAATTAAAATACACACATACCTATATAAAACCCATGGGTATATAAAATGCCAAAATTGGGATGCGGATTTATGGAATAGAGTAAGCTTGTCTGAATAAAAACGTTTTAAGGTGAGATTTGACTCAATGTACCGACTTATTTGTCCTGTGTGCAGAGTCAATGTGGCTGTAAGAAAATAACTATTTATTTTTGGCCCAGTGTGAATTTGAGTTTGACGCTTTTGGCCTACAGAATTATAAGTGAAGAACTGGTAGTTATATTTTCTACAGTATTAAAAGTGTAGCACTGGTCTTTATATTTCCTACAGCATTTGAAGGCATCCGTTATCATGTAGTGTTTAAGTGTTAGTGTAGGATAAACACACCCATTTGAGCGCAGCAACGACAAGGTTGTATCCGAAAGACGAGAGCCAAAAAGTCTTCTTAAATCTGTTATAACTGTCTGAAAAATGGCCCCTGACAGCATCAGGACAGCGATAGGAGACACTCTAAGTGATCTAGGCAAAGACAACTTGGAAAACTTCTGTGACAAGCTGGTCAACCGTGGGGGACAACCTCGGGTCCGACGCAATAGGGTGGAAGGAAAAAGCTATCTGGGGATCACCGACGCCCTGGTCAGCACTTTTACAGAGTCTGGTGCTTTGGATGTGACTGTGGAACTTCTGAAGAAGATCGGTTGCAGTCAGGCCGCAGAAGATCTCGGTAAAAACAGATTAACTTGTCAATGTTTGAATGTTACGAGAACGGAGAGAGCATATTTTGGTCATGATCAGGATGCAGAAAACTGAAACTATCCTAAATATATAAACCTGTTATGACTGATAATCTATCACACCGGAAAAAAAAATAACTTTAATTAGCTACTATTGCTCTGTTTTAACATTTAAACTTGAGGAAAAGCCCGAACTTTCGAGAGTGTGGTTTTTTACTTTCACTTTCATATATAGGATCATAGGCTAGAATTCCTGTAAATAAAACATGGCTTCAAACACATATCCTTCCAGAGAACTCGTGCATGTCGATACCTGTGAAAGTACATGCCGACTCACATCTATTTTAAAGCCTCATTTAAACCAGATTTTCCAGTTGTCTTTATCTTTTACAACTGCACTATTGTCAAGTTTTTGTTCCCGCTGCCATTTTGTGGTGAAACCCTTTTCCTCATTTCATTCATCACATTTAATTTCAATTTCAATTTCAATGTCTTTTAATTGATTTATTTATTGCAGTTACACTCTAGATGGTGGCATTTCTTCTTGTGTCAGAATTTGTCCTTATTTTATACAAAGGATTAGGATTAGACCCACTGAAGGAAAAATGCCCAATAATAGATAAATTATATATATATGAAGAGTTCATTTGCAAAAACAGATAACTCCATTTTTCATTTTTTCACAAAATGTCATTTTTTTTACTCTACATTCCACAGATAATACTGATTTATTTCAAATCAATGAGTATTACCTGGTAAAAAGTAAAAAATGCAATTTTCTGAAAAAAAACGAAAAATGGAGTTATCTGTTTTTGCAAATGAACTCTTCATATATATATATATATATATATATATATATATATATATATATATATATATATATATATTAACTTGTGGCATTATTCATGAGCTTCTATTAATTGATTGATTGACAGTTATTTTATTGATTTTGATGATCCCTTACTAAAAGCATTGCATCATTTACACAGTAGAATGAAGGAGACACAGAGAGAAGGCCTGTGTGAGTGTGTGTACCACATTCCACAGATAAGTGGGAGTCCTGACAACCTGTAGGATCTGGGATCACATTTGATCCTTAGAAAGTTTGGACATATTCTAACTGTACTTAACAGATGTCAGGAAGAGCTCTTGATAACAAGGAGAGTGCTTGATAGATTGTATTCCCTATGAAAACACACACACATATATATATGTGTGTGTGTGTATAAAGCATATTCTTCCTTGGTAATGTCTGTCTTTTCCGCTGCCTCCCTACCAAATCCCTCGTGTTATCCCTGTTTATGTGTTTGTCTCAAGGGATTTTGGGATGGTACTTGAGTATCTGATAGTCCTGATGCTTTATGAGGCTTATGATAACCATTAAGGAGATTCTGTGGTAGAGGAGGATAGTAATGACAGAATTTAAGTTAAGTTAAATTCACTGTTTACCCAGGACGTCCCTGAACAAAGCAGAGCCTCAGTTTCACTTGCACAGATGGTCAGATGAAGTTCATATTTTCAGGAAGGGAAAATGGCCCTGCTGCAAAGCAATCAGCAGAAGACTCACAGACTACACAGATGTTAGGAGGGGTGGGGGCACTGGGTATAAAAAGAAGCCATTTTCAAGTGTTCAGGAGTCGACGCCCTGGGTGTCTGTGTTATGTTGACTTATCAATTAAACATGTGCTGCTTCAAAAGGCTGCTCATTTGTGTTCTTTTGTCAGAGATGACTGCTGTTATCAGAACAATACTGAGCTTTTATTTCGCTTAAAAAGGAATAGGGTGGAGACCTTTTCCACTTTTGATCTTCACCACTTGCTATTTTTACTTTGTTTTTATGATATTAAAAGTAGTGTTGTACCCACCTTTACATACTTTACATAGCCTTTATACCTTTACATAAATTGTGACCACAGTTAATGTCTATAAAGTCTGTATAAAGTCCTCTTTTCTTGTAAAACATAAAACCATGTCCTTGTTTTTGCAGTTGAAGACACCAAACACCTGAGGAGCGGGAGTGGTGAGATATTTTTCACTCATCATCCAAATGCACTGCAGACATAAAACAACCATTCCATATCTGTGACATTTCTTATCTGTGTCCTGGTTTTAATGTTTCTTCATGTATGAATCCAGTGATTTTCTGTATTTTTGCTATTGCCAACAAACCCCATTGAAAGAAAGTATGATCACATTTCAATGTCAGGCAAAAACACATCACACTTAAAAAGATCCAGATGCAGAATCCCATTGACGTAATGCTGTCGTAGATTAAAAAAGAAGAAGAAGGGAAAAAGTCAAACAGATTACAGGTCATATCTCTGCTACATCAAAGAAAAAACAGCGAAACTGTCAAAATTTTGCAATGATTACAAAGTAAGCCTCTCATCTTTTAATTAGATGTGTGTTACCATGGCAATAGCCATCTTGCTGTTAGGGTGTTTCACCACTGTGCTGATGAAGATCTGGACTTGATCCCCAAGTGCTGTCAATAGCTGCATTTCCATTACTCTTGGAAATTCATCAAATGTACATTGCACTATGAAAACACTGGTAATGGAAACACCTGAATTTCGAAAGAACACTCAAAAATCGATAAAAAGTTTTTATGCTTACATGAGGTAATTTTTCTGATATTTCGATATTCTAATATATCGCAAAAGCACAATGGAAACACTTTTTCCACAATTATATGTCAGAGGATGTGACGTACATGGTCACATGATCACTTCTCTTGGAGTGGAATTGGCAGTCGGTGTAACCATAACAACCATCGACAGAGGCTGTGTCCAAAATCACTCACTCACTCCCGACTCCCTACTCCCTACATAGGGAAATAAATGTAGTGCACTACATAGTGAACTCAATTGAAAACATTTCCAACACTACTAAAGTACTGTTTAATTGCGTTATCACCATCGAACAATTAAAATGTAACAGTGTCGTGTCTCACAAAATTAAAAGACTTTATAATTTTTTTGCTGTCTGTGCAATTAAAAAAAAAATCAAATTGGGTCACGACTGTTTTACTGTTATTAACTGTTGTTACGCTCCAGACTACGGGAACCAGAGCGCAACATAAAGTGGCTCCCCACCTTCTTCCAGCTTCCAAAAATAAAAGGGTCATACACTAAAATTCAATCCAAATACTTTCAATATTTATTATATTAACAAAAAGTGTCAGGGAGGGTGAGGCCAAAACAACAAACAAAAAGGTTCTTCAACAGAAAATCATCTTATCTAATAAACAAAATAATTACAATCACTAAAACTTCTTAACCAAAAACAGGAGAAAAATGGTGAAAACAAAATGGCTTCCCTCCCCTACAGATAAAAGGGATTGATCAATCAATAGTCTATTTATACAAATATTTCAAAGACTTAAGTCGTCCTCAAAGTGACCCATCTAGCAGCATGGAGAAGGTGAAGAGCCCAGAGCCTCATCAGCTTCCTCTTTAAAAACGTGTCTGCAGCCAATCACCTTCGGCCACCTGGATAACAGCAAATGGAACACACACACTCACACACTCACAGACAAAGTGGAGCCGAGTCATTCATTCTAATGTTACCAGGGTGATGGCCAATCTGAAGCTCCGAAGGTGACAGCAGTGACATTTTGCGGGAGGACGAGAGTTATGACGCCCCTGCGTCATAACTCCGTCAACCGTCAATAGATATGTGTTTAAAGCGCAAATATACTTTGTTGAAATTTGAGGAATATCGCTATTGTTTTGTTAACCTTGCTACACATTTTTGATGCATGTCTTGTCAAAATAAAAGTCTGACATTTGATATCAGGATGAGGCTTTCCAATGTTGACACTGACAAAAATAGAACAAAACACTGGGTTTATCTTTTAAATTGAGCACACTTTTACTTCATACATGGAATCACATAACCATGTATAGATTAAATAACATCTGTCCTATTTCTTCCTGCTGCAGGAGCCTCAGGTGGAGCAGCCGCTGGAGCAGCCGCTGGAGCACCCGCTGGAGCACCCGCTGGAGCAGCTGCTGGACCTGCCAGTGCAACCAGTGGGTGTATCATCATGTAGTTGTGTCCACATGTTATTATCAACACTACATTCAGTGAGACTGAGTATCTTTTCACACCACAAACATTGAGCCATGTTTCATGTTTTTGTAGAGTAGTAGTACTACTACAGTTTTATTTTTTTTACTTAAATCAATACATTTTGATGGATCCTCGTGACTTATTGGTTGACATCATTATAGTTGTCCTGAATCGAAATATGTTTGCATCACATACCATTATAACCAATAGTGCACTACATAAACTATATATTTTATATTTGTAGCTTATTTAAACTAAATGCTTCTGCTAACACAGCATCTAGGAAGACTGTGGTGCTAGCTGCTTCTTATAGGCCGCCGACAGACGATCAAAACTTTGCATTACTGCAGGATGGATGGTAGAATGGTATGTCAAAAATCTCTAGCGTGGACAAAAAAATACCTCATAAGGTATGATACTTTGCATACCACCCATTCCTATATACTCCTGATATTTTTTTCATATTGCAATATATATCGTAGCGTTAAAATTTTTTTTGCAATGTCAGCTTTTTCTAAAATCATGCAGCCCTACTGTAGATAACAACCGTTGGATGGCCAATTGTATTTATTTATTTTTATTTTAATTAGTATCAGCTTCAGAAACACCCATATTGGTCAACCTCTACATTTCTATTCCCATTATCATATGACGTCCTCATACATTAGGAGTCACCAATCCTGGTCCTCGAGGGCCACTATCCTGCATGTTTTAGATGTTTTATTTTTCAGTACATCTGACAATCGCTATTATTTTTCTGCAGTTTGATAACAGGCTCATCATTTCAATCAGGTGTGTTAGAAGAGAGAAACATCTAAAATATGCAAGATAGTGGCCCTCGAGGACCAGGATTGGTGACCCCTGACACTTACAGATTCCAGTTTTTGCTCAACATGAACACAGTGTATGACATAACAGGCTCAAGTTGTGTTAGTGTGAGCTTGTTTTATATCCACAGCTGATTGCTTTTCACAGAGTTCTTTTCTTTTTCCACCTTTTTCTCAGATGAACACTTCATTGATAAGCACAGAACAGCACTGATCAAGCGAGTGACCTGTGTCAGTGCAATTCTGGATGATCTCCTGGATGCGAGAGTCATCAGCCCAGAAAAATATGATGAAATCAGAATCATATCGACTCGTCCGGACCAGATGAGGGAGCTGTACGCTGGTCCGCTGAAAGCTAGTGTAGCCTGCAAAGATAAGCTCTATGAAAGCCTCCTGGAAAATGAGAAGTACCTCATGGCTGATCTTATGAAAAATTAAGGTCTGTGGTCCACAGAAGCCAAAAATGCCTGCAGATGAGTCTACTGATGCTGGTTTTATGGGCTGATGAATAACCAGTGTCCTTGCCCCTGGACCCAGTTACTGTAGTGCTTTAACTTTAGATATTTGTTAGAAAAAATTTTAGCAGATTACTTGTTTTTTTCTTATATTCTTTTTAAGACTTTTTTTTTTAAATAACAAATTAAATGAGTTATTAAAACAAAACAAAAAAACAACTTCTATTTTCTGTAAAGGGACCATGTTAACACCCTCAAGCCATGCTTTTCCATGGGTAAAATGTTTTATTTTTTTTAATATGTTACAGCCTACAAATAAACAATGTTTTTAATGAATAATCGTGTCTTTCTTTGAAAAAGTTAAACATACTCTGTTTAATGACCGAAACACCGCAGAATGACTTGTTTTATGTTGTTTGTAGAATTAATAGGTTCATATCTCAACAATTACAATAAAACCGAAGCAGTTAAAAACTCAAATATACACACGCTACATACAGCAAACATATACACTCATGCCACATACTGCATACACACACACACACACATATGTATATATTTACTTCCTAACACGGAGCATATCAAACGCAGACATCTGTGCTTTGCCTGTTCAACAAGTGGCCCGGAAACACTCAAAACAGGAAACTAACATGTGACCGGAAGTAGAACACACATAAACAAATAAGGTATTTACGTGTAAAATGTTATTTTATAAATGTATGTCACATATGATCACGGACACATTGTGGAGAACTTTGCTGTTGGAAGTCATTTATTTTTTAAACATACAAAGAAGCTAAAAAACAGTCTCTGTCAAAAGGGCACTTTGTATGTCAATCAGCAAAGGGGCAAGTGCCAGAGCCCCTGTAGCACCCCTTCTCTGCCCATGCCTGCTCACACCTTCATGGTAACGAGCTGTGTCCGAGGATGTGCACATCACACACACACGATTGTTTTGATGACTTTTGATGGTCCTTTTTTCTGTGATTGTATGTGTAATAACATTTTATCATTCACTCTGAAAACACCAACTAACCAGTACTTTTGTCCATTGTTTTCCCTTTTATCTTAATAAAGTATGTAGGTACATGCAATCTGAGGTAGATCACTTCTACAAAAAATCTCAATGTGTGTCCTCATGTGAGATTCAGGAAGGGTTATTTTATGGTTTTAATTCATTTTTAAAGTAAAACTATGAAACATTTTACCCTCACAGGTGACAGGAGGATAACCATATTTATTAAAAGTGTTTGGTCATGTAGCCTATTTCTCATTCAGCAACTTTTTAAAATCTCCAATTAATGAATTTTGATTTTTTTTCCTAAATGTCCTACCCACTAAACTGTACCACGACCCAATAAAACACATTATCTATACAGTAACTCACTTTTAAAGACTTTATTTTTTGATACTTTTGATTTTTTTTCTTAAATAAGTATTATTTCATCCATAGCAAAAATACAGTTTTACTTAAATACAATAAAGAAGTTGTACTTTTTTACTTGTACTTCAGTAAACGAGTTGAATCAGTATTCCGACTTTTACCAGACAATTCATGACTTGAATTTTTCCTACATTTCCTAAACGGAGTACCAAAAGCCAATAGAACACATTCTCGACACTGAAACTCACTTTTAAAGAATTTATTTTTTGATACCTTTGATTTTTTTCTTGCTTAAATAAGTATTATTTCATCCATAGCAAAAATGCTGTTTTACTTTAATCCAATAGTTGTACTTTTTACTTTTACTTCAGTAAACGAGTTGAATCAGTACTTCTTAATTGTTTCACACCAGTAACTGTACAGCTTGTGAGTACTTTGACTACCTCTGCTCTACATAAATATTATCAGATGAAACACTACCACCTAGTGTCCATTACTGTCTCTGTGAAACACTACTGTACAACTGGAACCCGCCAAAACAGGTACAGTATGACGTATGGTGGAGTGACGTCACTTGAGTCACGTGTTTACAGACGTTAGAACGTTGTTGGATCCTCAGAACTGATAAACGTGCCGTCAAAAAATGGCTCCACAATCCTTCCAAGAAGCGATATGTGACTCACTGTATGATCTGACGGATAAACAACTGGAGAACTTCTGTTTTCACCTCCTGGACCGAAAAGGAAAACGTGTTCGGCGGAGTTTGGTGAAGAATAAGAGCCGCGAGGAGATCACGGAAGTCCTGGTGAAAACTTACACCGAGGAAGGAGCGTTCAAGGTGGTTGTGGAAACTCTGAAACGTGCCCAGTTCAACCAGGATGCACATGACCTAGGTAAAATAAATGAATAAATAAATAAATAGAACTTCTACTACAGCAGGAACAACATCTACATACACTTTTACAGCACGAGGAGTTCAAACTTAGAAAAAAAAATATTTAAAACATGTTATTGTATCTAATTAATTTGTGTTTTATTTTCATTTCATTTGAATTGTAGTTACAGAAGATCAATTTTCATCTTTACTGCTTGCTTGATGTGTTGAAACTTGAAAAAAAGGTTTTGGTATGTTTAACTTATTTAATTTCATTTTATTTAGCCTTAACTTTTTATCTGTTCTCTCTCTTTAAATGGATCTTAATTTCATTTGAATTTAGAAACAGAAGTTCCATTTTAACTTTTATGAAATGAGATGTAGTGTGTGTGTGTTCCAGCATGTTTTATTTTGGTTATTTCATTCTAATTTATTTTTAAGGACAGTTCTCTTTTACAGTTTGATTAATTGCAATTTGTATTTTATTTTATTCTTAAGGATACAAGAACCACTTTACAGTTCACTGAATCAAAACTTGAATCACTTCATTATATTTTAAGTTAAATTAATTTTATGTTTAACAGACAGAAGAAGTTTGCTGAAGAATGTCTGCTTTTACATTTCTGGTGAAAACAATACACTTTAGCACACTTAAATCTGACCTCTTTCAAGTGAATCTCAGACAGTGTCATCTTGTTTTTGTAGTTCAAGCCACAAAAGGCCTGGCCTCGTCCACATCCAAAAGAAAAAGAAAAAGAAAAAGCAACGGTAATATGGTTTTTATTTCTTTGATACGAAATTAAAAATAAACTACTGTTCATGAAGAGATTGGTGTATTGCACACACATTGTATTTAGTTACTGTCAGCGAATCAGAAATATTGATACTAGCAAAGAAATCTTCCTTATTCACAAGGAAAATGAAAACTGGAAAGTGAAAGTGAAAACAACATCATTAAAAAAACATGTTGCCCAGTGCAAACAATGAGATTCAGTAATATGGTTTTAATGCACTGTAAACCTGAATAAGGTATCAGAACTCACAAAATTAAGGTGATCGATTGCAGCAATTACTTTAAATTGATGAACTTTAAAAATAACATTTTCCAGAACTTCAAATTTAGATGCTTATTAAAGTATAGTTAAATTAGAACATTACTCATTAACTACACAATACTTACTAACTTAGTATTCTAAGGTTCTGTCAGTCCTACTGGGAGACTAAGTCAGAGTTCAGTGTCTTACCCAAGGACACTTGGACATGTGGACAGACAGAGCCGAGACACAAACCTCTGACCCTTCAGTCATTGGACGACCCAACTGAACCACTGATTTAAATAACTGTGTTTTGTGATTGCAATATTTTTGGTGTGATAGACATTGGTGGTTATTTGGAGTGCTCTGAAATTGTATTTCAATATCACTTAAGTTTATTTTTTTTTCAATCATCTTTATTTGAAACAATAGAAGTAACAGTACAATATCATTTAATAATTTGTACCTCATGTATGATGTTAAGTTATGTTCATTTATATCCACAATAGTTCCCCTTAATTAAAAAAAAATATTACTTGGAAGTACTTTAAAAAGAAGAACATGTTACAGTAACTTAATACATTTGAGTTAGTAATACTTTGAGTATTCACAACTGAATATATTTAATTATTCTAAAAGTTTGGGTTAATAGTGTGGTTTTCAGACAACACAGACTAATCAGATAAATCAGGTTACACATACTTACATGCAGTTTGTTTTAGGATCTGCAGACAATAACAAAACATCACTAGAGTTTATCCTTGAAGTCAATATCAGTTTCATGTGTGACCATATGTTTCTTCCAGCCAGAGGAGCCTCAGATGCAGCGTCCAGTGAACCTGACATGGCAGGAGGTCAGTGAATTATGGTTTTAAGTTTCAAACCTTGCACATGAGATATTTAATCATAATAAAGATCTGTAACTGAAGAAAGAATCTAACAATGACAGATAATGATCGAACTGAATTTGTCATTTCCTCCAGACACCCAGAATGCATCATGTCTTATTTGACCTCAGATGTAAAGTCAAGTAACTTTGAATTTTATTGGTGCTGGAAGTTTTATAACAACCAACTACTGTGACATTCAGTATTTAAAGTGACCAAATAAATAATATATTTTCAGTTTTACGCACATCTGTATAATCTTTTTTTTATCAGTAAAAACATGTGAGAAACGTGAACATTTTACACATATTTGCTGTTGTCGCCTGTTAAATGTTGAATCAGTGGAATCAACAGTATATACGAGTGAAGTGAATGTGATGTTCTATGTAGAAGTTTCACCTGAAAAAACCTCACTATGGCGCTGTTTAATCGCGTTATCACCGTCGAACAATTAAAATGTAAGAGTATTGTCTCTCACAAAATTAAAATACTTTAAAAATGTTTTACTGTCAGTGTAATAACCCAGTATGATGTGTTTCTTTTAATCATAAATCTCTCCGTCCTTCTGCCATTTTTCGATTTGTGCAATGCATGATGGGATATAGTGCTTTGGTTCATGACCATCGATGTCCACTACATTTTGCAGTGGATTGTGGGATACATTGAGTACAGTATATAGTGCTTATAAATAGTTCAGTAAAGATTCAGACACCCCTACAAAATGGCGTGGTCCCTATATAGTGCCTTATGTAGGAGTGGGGAGTGAGTTCAGACACAGCTAAAGTATACTAGACCCAGCATTGGCTGCTGGGATGCGAGAACTACGGCCGCCATCTTGGAGTGGTGATTAGGGTGATTCCTACACTAGGCACAGTGAATATTTAATTTTATTATCCGTTAGTTTTTTGAATATTTAAGTTGGGTTTTGTTTTGTTTTTGTTTTTTACAAATAAATATATTCTATGTTCTGTAAAATGTCAAGTGCAAGCACTGTGTAAAAAGCATTGCATAAATATAATTTGTTGATGTTGTTGTTAAGTGCTAAGAATATTTACACTTAATATTTCAACCTGACAATGTAGTGACCACATGTACAGACGCCTTATAATGTGAGCCAGCTCATTTGTTTAACAAGTTCACCAGGGACTTTTACTGATGAGAGAATTAACCGCGTCATTCATGCTAATGCTACCAGGGTGACGGCCAATCTGAAGCTCCGAAGGTGACAGCAGTGAAATCTTGTGGGATGATATTTCATGAGAGTTACGACGCCCCTGCCTAGAACAACCGTCAATAGAAACGTGTTTAAAGCGCAAATATACTTTGTTGAAATTTGAGGAATATCGCTATTGTTTTGTTAACCTTACTACACATTTTTGATGCATGTCTTGTCAAAATAAAAGTCTGACATTTGATATCAGGATGAGGCTTTCCAATGTTGACACTGACAAAAATAGAACAAAACACTGGGTTTATCTTTTAAATTGAGCACACTTTTACTTCACTCATGGAATCACATAACCATGTATAGATTAAATAACATCTGTCCTATTTCTTGCAGCTGCAGGAGCCTCAGGTGGAGCAGCCGCTGGACCTGCCGCTGGAGCAGCCGCTGGACCTGCCAGTGCAACCAGTGGGTGTATCATCATGTAGTTGTGTCCACATGTTATTATCAACACTACATTCAGTGAGATTGAGTATCTTTTCACACCACAAACATTGAGCCATGTTTCATGTTTTTGTAGAGTAGTGGTACTACTGCAGTTTTATTTTTTTACTTAAATCACTACATTTTGATGGATCCTCGTGACTTATTGGTTGACATCGTTACAGTGGTTGGTTTAAAAAAAAAAAAGAAAAAAGAACTTTTCATACATTTTTTTAGGTGTTACTTTTTGGGGTTGCCTGACTTTTTCCACCCAGACCTTTCACCTTCTTTGTTTCGCACCTGAGGTCTGTTTTGTTTTTTAAATAGTGCCAGTTACTTGAAACTGAAAAAATTAAAACTGAAAGTGAAAACCTGAGAAGCGTGAAAGAAAAAAAAAATCCAAAGATTGGCATTGTAAAATACATGATAATCCAAAAAATATCCTCCCAAAATACTGTTTTTTCAATGTCTGTATTTTATCTTTCCATTCAACATTTTATAATGCTAACAGCTGTTACAATGCCAATGCAATGTTTTCTACAATTCCAACTTGTTTTTTCAATGCCACAAGTTAATGGCAGCAAAATGGCTCCATAGCTTTTCAGACATCCTGTAAATTAAATTGTTGTCCTGAATCGAAATATGTTTGCATCACATACCATTATAACCAATAGTACACTACATAAACTATATATTTTATATTTGTAGCTTATTTAAACTAAATGCTTCTGCTAACACAGCATATAGGAAGACTGTGGTGCTGCTTCTTAGAGGCAGCCGACGAGGACCAGGATTGGTGACCCCTGAACCCAGCCACTTACAGATTCCAGTCTTTGCTCAACATGAACACAGTGTATGACATAACAGGCTCAAGTTGTGTTAGTGTGAGCTTGTTTTATTTTTATATCCACAGCTGATTGCTTTTCACAGAGTTCTTTTCTTTTTCCACCTTTTCCTCAGATGAACACTTCATTGATAAGCACAGAAAATCACTTATCAAGCGAGTGACCTGTATCAATACAATTCTGGATGATCTCCTGGAGGCGGAAGTCATCGACGAGGAAAAATATGATGAAATCAGAGTCATAAAGACTACTCAGAACCAGATGAGGGCCCTGTATGTTGGTCCGCTGAAAGCTGGTGAAGCCTGCAAAGATAAACTCTATGAAAGCCTCCTGGAAAATGACAAGTACCTCATGGCTGATCTTATGAAAAATTAAGGTCTGTGGTCCACAGAAGCCAAAAATGCCTGCAGATGAGTCTACTGATGCAGGTTTTATGGGCTGATGAATAACCAGAGTGCTTGTCCCTGGACCCAGTTACTGTAGTGCTTTAACTTCAGATATTTGTTAGAAGATTATATATATATATATATATATATATATATATATATATATATATATATATATATATATATATATATATATATATATATATATAATCTTCTAACAAATATCTGAATATATATAAGTATATATATAAGTTTTGTATGCTGATAACAAGGCAGGTGTTAATGTTTCCACTGTATCTAACACGGAAGTGCGTGACATTCGTGTAACTTAGCGACAACATGCTCACTCGGGGGGGAAAGCGCCCGGGAGACAAGTGGGCATCCTGTGAACACAGGTCCAAATGCATAGAAACGGCATGTCGATCACCCACGGATCCATAGTTCTGCTTTTGTTTTGGCACTTCCGTGTCCACTACCCACTCTTTTATTTATATTTATATTTTGTATTCTCTACAGCATTACAAGTGTAGAACTGGTACTTATATTTAATACAGTATTATACGTGTAACACTGGTATCATACTGATATATCCTACAGCAGCGGTTCTCAAACTTTTTTGGCCCAGGTCCCCCTTGGAGGGGTGAAATTTTTCCATGTCCCCCCTCATCCTCGCGATACTGAAAATGATAAAAAAAAAAAAAAAAAAAACCACTTCAACAATGATTATTATGAAACAATGATAACCTTTTTTAATAGTGCTTTTGTGCAAACCAGCGAAATTTTCAGGTATTATAATATAAATGAGCACTTCAATAATTTTAAAATAATAAACAGAACAAAAGACACACAAAACCGTGTGTGTGTGTGTGTGTGTGTGTGTGTGTGTGTGTGTGTGTGTGTGACAGACAGACAAAGAATTCTGGTGGAATTTTGGTCTCCCATCGTTGTTCTCAATGAAGCCAAACTCAATATAACTATCAATGTACTTTCTCTTTTTAGGGTTAGGACGTTTGTTTTTTTGTCATTTTCATTGTCATTTCTTTTACCACTTCTTGAGGAACTTTGCGGACTGAAAAATCGATCCATGTTCGCTGCAGGGTGGCTAAAAATAGCCTGTGACTCGCTCCGTCTCAATTTAGTCAAGCTAGCGTCAAACAGCGCTGTTACTTCCGCCCGCTCGCTACAAAATAAAACTTCCGCATTTCAAAATAAAACAGCAAAAAAACAAAACCGTGAATAACTTCGCGTACCCCCTGGACATGCGCCATGTCCCCCTAGGGGCCCGCGGACCCCAGTTTGAGAACCGTGGTCCTACAGTATTAAAAGTGTCGCATTTCCTACAGCATTTGAAGGCATCCATTATCAAGTTGCGTTTAAGTGTCAGTGTAGAATAAGCACATTGTGCGCCTACGTCAAGGTTGTATCCGAAAGACGAGAGAGAAACTCTTAATAATAATAATAATAATAATAATAATAATAATAATAATAATAATGATAAATTGTATTCATATGATCCTCAGGGAGACTAAGGGTCATCATACATAGTTGTTAAAATACAAATAAAACACAATTAAAATACACACATACCTATATAAAACCCATGGGTATATAAAATGCCAAAATCGGGATGCGGATTTATGGAATAGAGTAACCTTGTCTGAATAAAAACGTTTTAAGCTGAGATTTGACTCAATGTACCGACTTATTTGTCCTGTGTGCAGAGTCAATGTGGCTGTAAGAAAATAACTATTTACTTTTGGCCCAGTGTGAATTTGAGTTTGAGTTTGAGTTTGGCCTACAGAATTATAAGTGAAGAACTGGTAGTTATATTTTCTACAGTATTAAAAGTGTAGCACTGGTCTTTATATTTCCTACAGCATTTGAATGCATCCGTTAGTGTTTAAACGTTAATACATAACACACCCATTTGAGCGCAGTAACGACAAGGTTGTATCCGAAAGACGAGAGCCAAAAAGTCTTCTTAAATCTGTTATAACTGTCTAAAAAATGGCCCCTGACAGCATCAGGACAGCGATAGGAGACACTCTAAGTGATCTAGGCAAAGACAACTTGGAAAACTTCTGTGACAAGCTGGTCAACCGTGGGGGACAACCTCGGGTCCGACGCAATAGGGTGGAAGGAAAAAGCTATCTGGGGATCACCGACGCCCTGGTCAGCACTTTTACAGTGTCTGGTGCTTTGGATGTGACTGTGGAACTTCTGAAGAAGATCGGTTGCAGTCAGGCCGCAGAAGATCTCGGTAAAAACAGATTAACTTGTCAATGTTTGAATGTTACGAGAACGGAGAGAGCATATTTTGGTCATGATCAGGATGCAGAAAACTGAAACTATCCTAAATATATAAACCTGTTATGACTGATAATCTATCACAACGAAAAAAAAATAACTTTAATTAGCTACTATTGCTCTGTTTTAACATTTAAACTTGAGGAAAAGCCCGAACATTCTAGTGTTTTTTTTACTTTCACTTTCAGATAGTGTACTTCATGTTCGCGTGTACTTTATTGCCAAAACTTTTATGTAACAGATTTAGCACAGAAGTTTGAAATTGCATTTGACCAGTCCAGCAGTTTAAAAAATTAAAACATACATATATCCATACACACATATACATATAGGATCATATAGGCTATAATTCAGGTGAATTAAACATGGATTTATTATGCAAACATATATCCTTCTAGGGAACTCTTGCATTTCTACACGTGTCAAAGTAAATACCGTCTTAATTCTCAGTCTTAAGGAATGTTTTTAAAGCCCAATTTAAACCCGATTTTCCAATTCTCCATTTCATTCACCATTTATCATCCTGATGTATTTGAAATTGGTATTACTACTTTAATATTCACTCTCTTTAATGACTTAATTCATTGCATTTGCTATGTTACACTCTAGATGGTAATCTTAATTTCTCCTCATGTCAGATTTTGTCATTTTTTTTATACAGAGGAGGATTAGGGCCACTGGAGGAAAAATGCCCAATAATTGTATGTGTGTATGTATATATGTATACGAGGAAAAAAGATAGAATTTTATTTAGATTTGTTTGGTTGTGCTGTTGTGACTGTTATTGCATTATTCATGAGCTTCCTATTTTTACTTTGTTTTTATGATATTAAAAGTAGTGTTGCATCCACCTTTACATACTTTACATAGCCTATATACCTTTAGATAAATTGTGACCAGAGTTAATGTCTATAAGTATAAAGTCTGTAATGACCTCTTTTCATGTAAAACATAAAACCATGTTCTTTTTGCAGCTGAAGACACCAAACATCTGAGGCCCACCCGCATCTAATAGCAGCAGTGGTGAGATGTTTTCACATATCCAAATGTACTGCAGGCATAAAACAACTGTTCCATATCTGTGACATTTGATATCAAGTTGTGTCCTGGATTGAATTTTTCTCAATTTATAAATCCAGTGATTTTCTGTATTTTTGTTATTGCAGCAATTATTTTAAATTGATGAACTTAAAAAATAACATTTTCCAGAGCTTCAAATTTAGATGCTTATTAAAGTATACTTAAATTAGAACATTACTCATTAACTACACAATACTTACTAACTTAGTATTCTAAGGTTCTGTCAGTCCTACTGGGAGACTAAGTCAGGGTTCAGTGTCTTTGTCCAAGGACATGTGGACAGACAGAGCCGGGACGCAAATCGCTAACCCTTCAGGTATGGGACGACCCGCTCTACCAACTGAATAAAATTACTGTTTTGTGATTGTAATTTTTTTTTGGTGTAATAGATATTGGTGGTTATTTCACTCATCCTTATTTGAAACAATAGAACAGTAGCTACAATATCATTCTCAGCATTTATTGACTTCACTAAGTTGTACCTCATCTATGTTTTTAAGTTATGTTCTCTTATATCCTAGTTCCCCTGAATAAAGAAATATTAGCTGGAAGTACTTAAAAAGAACATGTTGCAATAACTTAATACATCTGAGTTAGTAGTACTATTTCTGAAACTTTGAGTATTCACAACTTAATATATTTAATTATTCTGAACATTCAGGTTTACAATGTGTGATTATTTTAATGCCTCTTTGTAATGTGTTTGAAGCCCCTTAGTCTCACACCACTTTGAACGTGGTCTTAACTGTGTCCTGGTCTTGTCCCAGACTTGATAGACTGTAGTTTGTGGCTATTTTGGGAGCAGGCTAAACTGAATTGAATTGAAAAGAATTAACAGAAATACAGTAATTAATCTCCACAGTCAGCATTTGACTTCCATTAGCAGCATCAGCTAGCTAAAACGCTAGTGTTAGCTAACGCCAACTTTTGTCTCATTGGTTTTAGAATTGTAATCTTCTTATAAACCTTCTCCACATCCCCTGCTCTATAAAGAAAATAAAAGTGGTGGAATAACAACTGGATGTGTTTGATGAGCACAGGGACACAGTTGTACTTATGTGTGTGTTTGTTTTATTTCTACTACACTGCAAAAATTCAAATCTTACCGAGTGTATTTTTCTCATTTCTGGTCAAAATTGATCATCACTGTTAAATAAGACATAATCACCTAAAGAGGAGCTTTTTAATGAGGTATAATAACTTATTTATTGAGAATAAATCTAGAAAATCTTATTTGAAGAAATCTTACAAGGATAATTTTAATTTGTTCCATTGGCAATTTTTTTTGTCTTAATCATTTTTTGCTTAATTCAAGCAAAAAAAGAGAAAAAAATCTACCAATGGAACAAGTGAATTCTTTAAGTAAGATTTTCCAGATCTATTGTCTATAATTAAGATTTTATTTTTCACTGAAAAGTCACTATTATTATTGATTATGTCTGATTTTAAGTGTGATGAGATATTTTGACTAGAAATGACAAAATTACACTTGGTACGTTTTGTATTTTTTCAGTGTAGCTGACCAATCACCACTCAGTTGTGTATCTTTCTCTTTTTCCATCAGATAAACACTTAATTGATACATTGATCGAACGAGGGACCAAGCTTGACAAAACCCTGCATGAGCTCTTGGAGAACGTCATCAATTCTGCAGTTTCTAACAAAATTAGAGCTAGTCCAACCAATGAGGCGAAGATGAAGACACTTTTAGGCAGTCCAATGAAAGGTGGTACAAGGTGCAAAGACATCATCTATGAAATCCTGGAGCGTTATGAGAAGTTTCTTATGGAAGAACTTAAAAATGCATAGGGTTTTTCACAGCCGCACAATTTCACCATTATAGACCAATTTACAGGTTGAATTTATTTTTAAACAACAAGGGGTAGTGGTTTTTTACATTAGTGTTCCTTCCATATTGTCACACTGTGATAAAAGATGACAGAAAAAATTATCAGCAGGGATATTTAAATGTTGAAATGTAGAAAATAAAAGTAAAAAACATGAAACAAAACCCTCATGCAGAGTTTAGATACCTGACAATTTTAAGTACTGTAACAACCTACTTACATATAGTATTTTCTTTCTGCTGGATCATTTTGCTGTCATTTTTTGCTTATTATTGTATGACTTTATATCTTTTCCTGCCCCTTTCATATTAACCGCTCATTGTTATTCATAGATATCTTCCCGTTAAGTGTGTCCTGTCATTACAGCACCCTGTTTTGTAATCTAACTCACTCCGTTATTCCAACAACACCTTCAGACCTCATTTAAACCTCATGCTATATAAATGTATCACAATGTAGGATATCAGCTTACACTTCTGCTCATAAGTTTACATACACTAGCAGAATTTATGATTCTTTGGCCATTTTTCAGAGAATGTGAATGATAATACGAAAAAGTTTTTTTTCTTTTGAAGTCATACTAAAAACAAAAAGTCTCCAAATGACCCTGATCATAAGTTTACATACCCTTAGTTCTTAATCCTTTGTATAGATAGGGTTCAGTCATGTGACTATGATGACGTCGTAACTTCAGTTGGAGGGCAGGAAGTAACCATGTACTATGTCTCTATGGAAGAAACTGTTGAAGTCTAAACAGAGATACATACATTTAGTTAAAAATATATTGGACGTGAACCGTATCTTATGAAAATTAATGAGCTTTTGACAGAACAGAAGATTTGACAACAATCTCTGCTCTGGATATTACTAACTACCTGGTCCTACAGACATCCTACTACACCAGCAGTAAATGAAAGTGTATAAAAGTTTGGAGGTATAGGCATTTTTTCTCGGTACC